>JAJKFL010000002.1:11510000-11730000 GCA_021186555.1 Reticulitermes speratus
TGCGGTGCGTCCGCAGCATCTGCTGCGGGACCCTTCACCACAAAAAAACACCAATCTGTGAATGTTATATGGGGAAATAATCCTCTTTTATTATAACAGCCACACAGAACACATAAATACACTGCGCGAACGAAATGCACAGTTTTAGTGTTAAACTTGGCGTTAAGCGCAATAATCATTAGGCTTTAAATGGTTAACATGCATACTAAATATATACATATAGGTATTCCTTATTAATTATGCAATGTCAGCATCAGTAGGAGAAATATAAATGACTAAATAAGAATGAGTGTAAAGGGAAGCTGCTGAAACATAATTTAAAGTAATGTCACCTCGTTTTCCTGGTAGGACAGAGAACCGAAATTTTCTTCAGATTTTCGGTCTTCTGAAGGTGATGCAATGCAGTCTTCAGATTGGTACCGACGTTACGGAGTAACCGCCTTCCTCATCTTCAGGATCAGTTACCAAGAACTGTAACTGGCAGTGTTAAGCTCACATTTTGCCATATTTTCCAATAAAAGTTATCAAGCAACGATGTACACCATCATCAGTCGGAAAAACCCAGTCGGTATAGTGACGACTGGACAGCCAGGGTTCGATTCCCGCCGGGACAGAAAATTTTCTTCTTGTCCTCAGCGTTCAGCCCGGCTCTGGGGGGCCAATCTAGCTCTCTATCCAGTGAGTTCTGGGGGTTCTTTCTACGAGAGTAAGCGGCCGTGGCGTGACGCTGACACCCATCTCCATATAGTGCCAAGGTTAAGAACGCGTGGACCTATACCTCTACTCCCCCAAATGTCTCCATGATTCCGTGTCTATGAGGCATAAGGAGAGCTGTACGTTTAAGCTTGCGACACCAAAAATATTAGCTGAACATGAAATTTCTGATCGGGTGCATTTGGAACACGATAAATTACTGAACCATTACACCACAACATTTCGTAGCCTATCCTATGTGCGTGGGTTCCACAAGCAATAAAAATAAAAGCAGTTATGACAAACGCCCAAGTTCAGTTCTGCACGGAATGCAGTACAGACTGAGAGAACAAAAGGTAGGACGCCAGTGTGATTACAATGCAACGTTAGCTGTGGTAACAGAGGCGTCATGTCAAAAGAAAATGAACACGTGTGTGGGGGAGTCGAGCACGTGCTGCTCCGTGAAATAGAATAAAAGGCTTCATTGGATCGTACCCTAAGCAAGTTCAATACACACGATCTATTTTAATATCATCCTCCAATCTACCCCTTGGTCTTCAAAGTGCCCTGATGTTTTGTATTCATTTCGTATCTATCCCATTCTCAGTTTAATCACCCTAACAATATTAGGCGAGAAATACAACAAAGGTGATGCTTTTCATTACGTGCCAGTATTTCCTATATCGTCGTATTATTTCATATTTCCCTCGTCCAAATATTCTCCCCCATAATCTGATCTCAAACTTCCCTCAATCTAGTTTCTTCTCTTGTAGCTACAGGCCACGTTTCACACCCACACAACACCACAGTAAAATTAAAATACTGAGCATTCTCATGTTTAGAGCTACTAATAGAACATTGGACCATAAAATATTCTGAACTGAAGGGTAGAAGTAAAGTTTCTAATTTTTCCATCCATTACTTTCAACACTAATACAAGTATCATACCAAATCGAACATACTTCAAACAATAATTTTATTCTAGATTTTAATAAAATATATTGTATGACGTATATCACATGAGTCGTTTTACAGAACATCATTACTAATATCGATTTGACATTCACGAAAATTGGAAGGTATCTCACGTGACCCACACAAACCAGAATACAACTGGACTCCGCACGTGTTCACAAGACAATGCCTACAGGCCCAGCCACAAACGCACTTAAAGGCCTACTTTACTGCTTGGGTCCGAAAGTATACGGTTAGGCACACAGAAGTTATTAGGCGGTTTTTATAAAACGAAACGACGCCTTGAGTGTAGTCCAATTCTGTCCGTCTGTCTATCTGTACTGAACCTTCGAACAAATTTATTTTAAAATCCGACAGGACTCTGGAATACTTCATTAAGAGTTTTGATTTATTCATTTAACTCAAAAGAATATAATTTAAACGCGATCAAAGGCATAAAATATCTTGTTGATTAAATTATAAAACAAGGCTTAAATGTCTCGATTCAAATACTGAATCATAGCCAGTGGTATATTTCACAAACGGGTTACAGCATCCTACGGAACATTACATTCAGGTATAGTAAACCTACTTAATAACTCAACTTTTTTCTTTACATCATATAAAATATATAATTAAAAATATACATGTAACACTACACAAACAGACATGCCTACAATAACATAGTTGAATACGAAATAAAGAAAAGATCAATGTAATTACTAAGTATAATGCCTGAACGTAATAATCCTTGGTATATTGTAACCCATCTGTACCACAGACCTCTGATGACGATTCAGTGTTTGGGATCGACAGTTGAATGTCAATTTAGATTTTCAACCACGCTGTCAAATTAAAATCCACTTCACTTACTGCAATAAATGTACAATATCATATGTATTGTAAAGAGTTAAATTAAAATTAGAAGCCGGCGGCTAATAAGCCTAGCAGAGTGCGAAGAACGCCACTAGGAATTCTGTATTTTACATTATGCACAGTAACCATCCTGACTGAAATGTCTTGTGTTGTGCCTCAGTTCATCAAGGTTGTACTTTCGAAATACCATAACTACTCCCTTTAAGATTCAGAATTCACAATAATCCCAACTTCACGTTCAGTATAACAGATGTAGTAAAAAAAGGGGTTGTTAAATAAACCCAAAATCAATTAACATCATTGTGTTTTAACCGAATGTCTGAGTTTACTTTACGTGACTTTGCATTTGTACCTGAAAATTAACTCTGACAATGGTTGTGGCAATATTCAATAGGATCATAATCCATCGTTGAGGTACAGATACATTTTGTCGATATCATTTTTTCCCTTGAGTTGCCAGGCAGCACGTGGTTTGCGGGGGCGCCGTGGAGCGACGCCACAGGACGGATCGTGTCTCACGCTACGGGTCAATAGTTTACAAAATAACAGTTGAATATCGCTTTATAAAGCATTTTCGAAAGACGACACTACCATTAACATTACGATTACAGAATTACGAATACACAGTAAGTAAACCGCATGATGATGATGATGATGATAATAATAATAATAATAGTTCAATGGGTATTTATTAACGTGCAGGCTTAACAGCACAAGTGCCTATTATAGAGCCAGCACAAAGACACAATAAGACACAAACAGAGTATAAATATACAAAAACAAAACACTAAACAAACAAAACAAAAACATTACAGAAAAACAAAGAATATAAAAGAAGTATTGAAGCAGAAACCCTATACCCTGAAAAAAAAAACACAGATAAGTTGATTTAAAAATGTCACAGACTAGCGCAAAATCTGTTTTAAAGAAATAACGGGTGTCCTAAAGATATCGATGTCTGTGCACACACACGGTTGGCAGCCGAAATACATCTAGCAGACGGAGAGTTTTTACAAGCAGCAGTAAACAGGGAGGAGTTTCTAAAATTACGAGGGCCTCGAATACCAGTAGTATCCAAACGAAATGACATTTTAAACCTGAATAAACAGAAGTAGAAATAAAGCATCGAGATAAAGTCTTCTGTCGCGCAGGGTACGTAGCTTTAGAAATTTAAGAAAATCTTCATAAGTAACATGGTGATGAGTAAAGAAACGATGCGGACATATGACTACGAACTTCCGCTGAAAGCGTTCCAGCTTTTTGACGTCAGTAGACGTTATAGAGTTCCATACACTAGAGGCATACTCCACTTTGGGTCTAACCAGTGTAATGTACAATATGAATAAGCTATCAAGGGTAGAAAAGAAATACGTTACTGTTCGTACTAAGTCCAACATCCTTACGGATTGGGAGAAAATGTAGTCTACATGTGCGTGGAAATGAAGTTTTGAATCAAGCAGTAGCCCAAGGTCTTTGACAGTGCCGTGCGGGTTATAGAAGTCACATATTTTATAAGTACAGTAAAGAACATTTGTTTTCCTAGTGGAGGCAATAACCCTTGTCAAAATGTACGGTAGCCGCGGCTGTTAAGGTGACGTTTCGACAAAATATAGTGGTTTCATCTTCAAAGGTCGAAATGTCCAAGAAGAATGTTCTTCTTGCCAATAGATGACGGTCATTATCATGCATTAATTTAAAAAAAATAGACATTTGAGCTTCCCAATAGTAAAATTTCTTTCTAAAGTTAGATTTAAAAGTAGCTTGATGCTTGTAACATCAACCCACCTTAATAGGCGAAAACATAATTGACAGTTTTTTTAGATACTTTAAGTTTGGGGTTTCGCAATGAGAGATACGAGTATATCTAATCAAGATGTCTTTATATTGTTTGAAGAGGCCGTATTCAGCGTTACAAGCATGTAATGTGCGTAACTAACTTGTAAGTAGGTCACTTGGGAGTCTTATGTTTGTGTGTAACTGCTAGATTAACCTAATAAATAAAGCGGATGTGTGCATGAGTGATTGGAATGTCTTTGGAAGCCGTTGCCACAGACGAGAATTGTCAGATTTAGCCCCTTGAATTTTCAACGGATATTCCGCTAGTTTGTTCCGATATTTCAGTGGCGTAGTCTAGCGACAGGACTTCTGGTGGTAGACCGAAGTACCTTCGTTTGGTAAACTAAAGCATTAGGAGTAATGTTCAAACATAGTTGCAGCTTACAGGGCCACACAGAGTAAAAGCGACTGAACCCTCAGGCTGTCAAGAGCTTTCTTCAAACAATTGGTAACCCGGCCTCTATTTCCATTTCTTTCTGGATGTAAATATTTATATTTAACGTAGCCTATACACACAATCCAGTACTGCTCTTTCATACGTCAACGAGCACTTCTTTGTTTCGAGAGTCAGTGAGATCGATGGAAGTTAAATTTGGAAATTATTAAAACAGAATTTTACACTTCTGGCGATAAAAGAATCTGAAAGAATCTGGAATCACAATGTTGATAGGAATACTTTTTCCTGAAGGACGTCACAATAAAATCGACAAAATTACTTAACTAGATTTTTCATGGTTTCTAATTTTTCATCGATATTTTTACATTACTTATTATGTTCGTGGATTAGGCGACTTACTGCCAGTAACGGAATCTAAATCCTCTTGCCACCGTCTCCTTGACCCTGCTTCACACGGTAACGTTACAATTTTATTCTCCTTCGGCGATCTGTCTCAGTACCTCTGCCTACGTGTCCTCTTCCTCTATGCAGCAGTCTCTTCAGCTAGCTGTATTATCGGCCATAGATGTTTCACCTGTGTCACCAACGTCGCGAATGAGTGCGCAGCACATCTAATTCGTGTGAGATCTGAGGTTCTCACCGCCGTGATTCTGACAATTCATGCCCTCTGGGATGTTACGCCATGTCGATCGGTATATTATATCCGACGTTTCGAAGGATCGTGGTACCTTCATCTTCAGAGTCAAGCAGTCCAAGAAGACAGAACTGCTTCATCTTAAAGATGAAGACATCACGATTCTTCCATACGTCGTTATTTACCAGTTAGCAAGGCGTAACTTCCCGAAGACTCGAATCTTCACATTTATTATTTGGGAGGTTACTGCGACTGGTAATATTGATTTAAGTTATTCGCGGTTTTGCTCAGTAGCCTACCTCCAGGTAAATGCCGGGGCAGTTTTTCAAATTAGACCATACCCGCCTCCTTCCACATCGTTGCCAATTCATTATTCACTAATCAGCCTATCGTTTGAAGCAATATAACCTGAGCTACGAACCGAGTCTTCAAATACGCCTAAAGCATTAACAAAACTGATTTTCTGTCAGTGTCGATTGTTTTGTATAGCCGTGTGCATGCAGCCAAGTGCTATAAACGTTCACATTTCAAAATTAATCAATCATAATCACCTTACTCGTGCAGCTAATCAGACGTTAATATCACCGATTTCTGAGGCAGCTACCTCTCCGAAATGATGGACACTATCTACCAAACTACACGACGTCACATACCGGAAGACCGTAGTCTTGACTTGCGAATAACTCAAAAAGAAATTATGATGACCAGTGCTGAGGTAATATTTGTACGTTGGAAATGAGAAATACTGAGAGAAAATCTAATGGTGTTAGGCGCTTTCCGGACCGAGAATCAAACAAAGCTCATGAGTACAGAGCAGTAACACTTGTTAGTACGTCACGACGGCAGAAATGTTTGCAGCCAAAGAGTATCGTTTGAATATTGTTATAGAGTATTACACATATGTTGGAGCAGGTGCGAACTGCAATAGCTGGCCAAAGATAATATAAATATGGAGCTCAGGACATTAACACAGCAGCAGCGCTGTTCTTTGCCAGGATTCTGTTGTCACATGAAACTTACGACGCCATCTTTGCACAAGAAATAAACGAATTATGTGCCCATCCGTCCTCACGTTTTATCTCGGAAATTACATGGAATTAAACGGAATCTGGTGACGTATGTAGACATACAACGTAGTAGGGAGAGTTTGTTTTTCCTATTGGTGAAAGGGTTTACTGTCCGACAGAGGTGTATGTGTTTGTGTTCGTTGCAACACAAGACAGAGCTGCATTTCCATCTGTTACCGAGGTAAAAAAATCCCGGTTGGGGCAAGAGATTTTTTCTCTTCTCCAAAACGTCCAAACCGGCTCTGGGGCCCACCACGCCTCCTGCTCAATGGGTACCGGGTTCTTTCAAGAGGGGAAAGAGGCCGGGGCGTGAAGTTGACCGCTAACATCCATCTACCGCAGAGGTTAAGAATACGTGGAGCTATATCTCTGCTCCACCTCTATGCCTGCAAGGCGTGTATAGGGTCCATTACTTTTACCTTTTACCTGAGGTAAAGAACATGTGGCGTTAATCTCCTATTGCCCCACACGCCCTGATGGAGTGGCGCTTCATTAAGAAGGGAGACAAATAATCTTTACCGCTATTGAATTTCGTACATATATTTTTTCTCCTTCGCTAATTCGTTTGATGCTATGACTGAAAAATGGTTATAAATTCGTGGAAGGGGTTTGGGTTGGTCCAGTTATTGCAATTCACTTAAATGAGAATGGCAGTGTGCCTCGCGCAGGGTTCGATCCCGCTATCCTGGTGTGGACACCGTGCGAGCATTACGACACGGACTTTAGTGTATGCGTGCGTGTGCGTGTGTGTGTGTGTTATAAGCCCGTTCCGAATTTGGAAACCCTGAAACTCGGCTTTTCATCTACGTGTAATAGAATCTTCCCCGTGTCTTTGTTCTCCGTACTATAAGCTAATACCTAAAATTATTTCGGAAGTGCACCGTCTTCCAGCATGTCCACATGTTTCCAATTTAATTCATATATCTATGTATCTTCTACCACATTTTTCGGTTTGCTGTAGACCTTACCTTACTGCTTGCAGTGCCCTAAGAGATTTCATATGGCCACTTGCGTTCTTTTTATTTCTGTTTTCTTTCACTGTGTGTCAGGAGCGTGTCTCTGGTCTATTACGACATACAGGTAGCATCTGTGTGCTATATAGCACATATCGTTATTGCAATGCCACTTGCGATCTACACAACATCCGCCTACCCCATCAACGTTTGGATAAATATCTACTCTATTATGTCAGATATCTGCATCGTATTTTGTAACTAGGCCTAACTAAATTAACTTTCTCTCCAACTGACTAAATAACTGTGAACGTACAGTTGCCCTTAAGTCCACACAGCGCGCTGTGAAGGCGTAATTAGGAACTGCAGACATTGAAATACCCATTGCCTCGACATTAGGTGGAGGTGATGGACCGTGATAGCGTAATCTGTATAGCGCGTGGTCTTAGGGTTGGACGACTGAGTAATCGCGGTTCAACTGCCGGCAGAAGCTAGACATTTTTCTCCCGAGTATCCAAACAGACGCGGGGCCCAACAAGTGATGTATGCAACGGGTACCGGGAACGCTTTCGTCCGAGGGTAAAGCGGCAGTCGCGTGAGACTAACCACTCTTCCCCATCAATTGCCGAAGTTAAGAATTGGTGGAGCTACACCTCCAGCTTCTAGTATGTCTCTAAACCGTGTACAGGAAGACTGCAATTTTTGGGAAGTTGAGATCTCAGCTATATGATAAAGTATAATTTCAATGGGTTGCATTTAATTATCTGTCTTCATATATTTTTAATTGCCTGATGATGGCTTTTTAGTAAAGCCGAAACATGTAGCAATCAAATAAACCTGATATAAATTCAGTAGCGGTTAACGGTTTGTATCTCCCTTCTACTGGGAAAACTTTACTACGTAGAGGTGAGTGTTGAGCATCACGTTCCCTATGAAAATGTTCAGAAACTGTGATACAGCATGACACGAATTTGAGCCAAGCACAATATACACATACTGTTACACTGGCCACTTGTTTATTTAAGTTCTGTTCATTACTGTTTCACAGCCTTAGTTTAAGAGAACGTATCTCTGGACGTGTAGAGCTGACAACAGGGAATCAGACGAAGCTTCAATTCCTGTGGCCGCGGCTACAATATTACATGTGTAACACAGTTTGACGATTCACATACTTATCCAATGTTAACGTGCAGACTTAAAGTACGTGATGTCCTAAGAACGACAAGTAAGAATTCAGAACATGATATTCGAAATTCGATCCTTCGAAAGGTCTTATAATAATTAACCATTCGTATGCTCATCCGTGGAGCGTAAAATGTATTCGAAGTTAACGAGTGGAAAAATCTCAGAATTTATGTGATATTCTCTTTCGCTCTCTGCTCTGATTTTTCCACAGAAAACGCGCAGTAAGTCTGAAAGTGGTGTGGGTATGAGGACTTCTAATAGCGCTAACATAATGAACTTGAAAGTTCAGATGCAAGGAAAGTATTAGAGACATACAGTCCATCAGTGTGCGTATGCGTGGTTTCTCTTGAAGGTCTGAAGAGTAGCATTGTTCCTTTTAAAACAACATCTGTTGACTTTTCTCAATTACACACCGCTCAAACATGAAGCGTTTAAGGTTTAAAATTTCACCGCGTGCTGTTTCACTGTTTATAAAATATTCTTCAACGTGGTGACAATACAGGAAGTAAAATTTGCTCTCTAATTAAAAATCCTGGCTAGAAACGAGCTGATAGTAGTACTCAGCTTCTTTAGAGAACAATGTCTCATACCATCACCATTACGGCTCAGATCAATACACAAAAGGTTCAGAAACTCACGCTCTGTCTTTTGAGAAATGTTCAGTGATCTGTGTACTTTAACGCTCCAGAATCTCGCTAAACAGAATTCCGGTATCGTGTTCATGATCTGTTTTAACTCTTTCAAGTTCAGTGGTTACTATATATAACACCATGCTACAAATTCAAATCCAAAAAAAACCCCTGAATTTTTTCCACATCTTATTTATGTGTTTCGTATAACTCTCACATTCAACAATGATTATTTCCCTAAGTAGTGTCAGGTCACTAATCTTTTTAATGGGCACTGGGTGTTTACTGTGCTGTAGGAAATGGATTGTTCTACATAATTACATTACGTTTAGCCTTTTCAGGGTTAAAAAGCCTTGAATAATTTCAGTGGTACAATTAAACCAAACATAATCAATTATATCTGAACCGGACTTATGTTTACTTCGCCACGAGTTATTATTATTATTATTATTACATCATCACGGAATATAATGGAGGCATGGCTCTACTCATTTTAACCTCAGCACTAGATGGACATATGAGTCAGTTTCACGCTCTGGCCACTTTACCACCATGAAAACAGCCCCTGGTGAACCGGCCTTGACGCAATGACGAAAGAATCTCTGCCCTCACTGGGAACTGACTCGTTTTAATTTCGTACACGTTACATTTACTGTATCAGTATCCCCTTTTACATGGTATTTGCTGTTTGAAGTCATTCTAATAAAGGGCCTGAATGATAAGGCTTCATTTCAATTCGATTCTTGTTTGCTAACGTGCTGACTCAACAGACTAATAGCCAATTACAAAGTCAGCATTAATACACCAACAGAAACACACATATATACAAACAAAAAATAACAAAAGCAAACAAAACACAAAACATGGTAAGTCGAGTTATTTAACTAATGTTCACTGAGTTTCTGTTTTTACTGATATTTCGAGTTGCATGCACATGCTGATGGCGGCGATATGAAGATTCTCTGGGATAATTCAAGAGGAAAACACGGATTACTACAATTACCACCACCAACATTACTGCTGCCAAAACAACAACAAGTATAATAATTTGGTAATTCCAAGTCCGTTGTAAGGTTTAAAATTTAAATTGGTTTCTAGCAGCCCATCCATTCTCTTCCTCAGCAAACACGTGTAGTCCTAAGCAATCTTAGCTATCACGGTTTCTGTCACTCGTCTTGCACCACTAAAAACCGCAGTCAGGATGACCGGTCACATGCCGCGATCTGAGCCCAGGCTCCCCCCCCCCCCCCCCCGAATATGAAGGAGGAATCCTCAGCAGCCGACCACAACGTTCGACTTTAGAGGTGTCGGTGCTCGTAACGATGACGATACATCCTGTCAGGTGGACGGCGCTGTGACATTCGTTACTCTAGACTCAACCGAATGAAAACCTGCAAAGTGATATATGCGAATGTCGTGCCGAGTCTGAGATAGGCTCTGGAAGGATTAAATATGTATCCAGTTCGCTACCGGTTTTATGATGTCACCAGATTTCCATATAAGACAGGACATTTGTTCAGCTTACTGGATGTAAAGGCACCTCCGGTGAAGATGACAGTGAACGCATGGGCCTCTTACCTGAAAAAGAAAACACAATATTAGAGAAGAAAAGCCGAAACTTTTGTACTGTATTTGTAACGCGTGGAGACACTTGAAACCTTCGCACTATGTTATGATTCCTCACAAGCAAGAGGAAACAAATACTAAGACACAAAATGTAATTCAGAAAAGCGTTTTATGGGACAACTTGCCCCAGCAGGCAGAGATGTAACACACACTGTTGGTTGAGTCCACTATTATTTCAAGGTCACTTGGAGTTCCTCCAATCTAAATACTACTTAGAACTTCATTTTCTGTCTCAGGAGAAACAAAATGCACCTCAATTTCAAAACCAACTGCTTACAATCAGTGTTGTTTATGGAAACAAAAGCCCCTTTTACTGACATCATATTAAATCCATAAATACAAAAGTGGATAAAATGAACAGTCAGAATCTTATGGCACGTGGCACATATAGTAAACAATGCAGTTTAGAGAGTTAATATGTTCTCGTGGCATTTACCTGCATGGACTGAGGAAGAAGAAACCAAGCTCAGGGGACGAGATTCGAGACTGCCATTTCGTGAGCAGGAAGTGCCACAAGCCTTCGTTCGGTTAACCGCTAGTCCTGAACAGCTGACAGTTGTCGATCAGACATGCTTAATTTTGTGGTTCTGTTCAAGTGTCGGACGCAGAAGCTAATGCTACCACTAAATAAACAATGCACATATCAGTACCGCTAAAATCGCAACAAGCCAATCCCATAACGTCATAAATATTGCCAAGAAAAAAAAACACTGTTATCAAATCCGTCCTCTGTAATACGTTTTAAACTAACCTAACACAACAGTCACCTAATCTCACTTAACCCATCTAACCTTAAACCAAGATATAAAAGGGTATTTTTTTATTTATTGAAGAGCCCCGTAGCAGATGCTACGGACGCACCGCAGCCTTGAAGTCTTATTGTGCAACCCTACGAGAAAGATGATGAGGTTTTTTCTGCTTTTCCATTGTAATGGAGCACCGGTGGAATGAAATTGACAGGGGAAAAAAAAGAGGTACTCGGAGAAAAACCTGTCCCAGTGCCACTTTGTCCACCACAAATCCCACATAGACAACCCGGGCCTCCACGGTGACAGACCGGCAACTAAGCGCCTGAGCCATGGCACAGCCTATAAAAGGGTATAATACAAATAATATTTATTTAGTTCAGTTCATTAATCTTTGCTTGGGGCTAATTATCGATTAACCCCGGGTTGTCACGGTGGTAGCCCCGTCGCCAATTTTTTGCTGCGGAGCTACGGCTCAAATCGGACCCATGCCACTTCTCTTGACGTTTCTAGATCACACACAATTAGACACACAACCCCGTCGCAGAGACCGCTACCTACACAACAAACACAAAAGACGGACATCCATGCCCTCAGTGGGATTCAAACCCACGATCCCAGCAATCCAGCGGCTGCAGACCCTACGCCTTAGACCGCACGGCCACCGCGATCGGCCCTTCACCATTAGATACATATATTACTTACAAATCTGTAAAAGGATACGCAGGTATTCATCTGTAAACTAACCCAACCCAAAGAAACACACCTAACGTAACTTACCCTAACCTAACCTAACAGAACAAGGGTGTGAATGAAGCGCCCCGGTCGCAAGGTAAGCGTTAAACTCCGAAACCGAGACACGACCACTTCACACCACACAACAGCCTCGCAGTTCATTACGACTCCCGAAACGTAAGTGACAGTGACTGATTCAAACCAAATTTATGAAGAATTATGAAGAATATAGCGACGGGAGTTCATGACTGTGAAATTTCGAGAACGAGACAACACAAAATAGCGTCAGCGTCGCCTTTTTATGTAACATATTTTCACAGGCCCACTGCCTACTACATGTCTCCCCACCTTATCCTACTTGCTTCAAACACTTAACGACAGTAAGCGAACATATGAAGCTCCTCACTATGTAAAATTATCCACCGTCACCTGTCTTATAACTGAATGCTTCCTCAGCACTTCGTTTTCAAACTCCGTCAATTTTCTTTCCTGAAAAAACAGATCAATTTTATTGTTGTATGACATGTTTTCAAACCTAACAAAAGTCCATAAAGTGCGTATTGAGGGGGCAGCCGACATTTTCTGACAGAATAAGATTTCTCTTTTAAAATGGAAAGCCAACTGACATAACCATTGGCGAATTTTGTGACCAAAGACGCATACTGACAGTCAAATCCTTCACAACCAACATGCACGCTATGTTCCACCTGTCAGAACTGCATGCTTTAACTCCTTGGAGCATGAAATTCCGCTAAATATCTACAAAAATTCAGTACTTATGTCACAGGAAACACGCTCCGTTTCCATTACAGAGACCAACCGGTTAACTCACTGTCGGGAAATAATGCATCGTTATTTACTCTAAGACTCGTACGAAAGCAACAAAAAATGGCAAAATCCAAAGCTTTTTAAAGTCAAATCAAGTTGCACATAGCCTATAAATTACAATTAGGCTTTGAAGAGGTAATCTTCGTTATCGTGTTAGCTGCTTTCACTGTTGATATATTCCAGCACCGTGGCGATATTAGAGTTACTGTTAAGCGGAAATCATTGCATCTGGTCTCGATGTTCACACGTCATCATGAAAACACAAATCATGTTCACAAATTAATCAAGAAAATCCATGAAGTGCGGGATGAGTGAAGGTCGATACAAAATGTTGCTCGCGATTATATTAGAAGAAAATTAAATTCCGGTTTCCAAAATGAAAAGACAATTATTGATACCAAAAAGTTTTCCTTCGTGGTACAAATCGCAGTGTACTCAGCCGGAATACAAGGTACTGATTTGGCAACAGAAGGATTCAAATTACAGCAATGAAAATAAAACAAATTCAGAACACTTTGGTGACAGTTTATTAACCCTTTAATGAGCCGGGTAGTGTAGTCGACGCAATCACTAGTCGACAGGCTGGATGACCGGAGAACCTGTATTCGACTACGAGCGGGCTCGGCTATTTCTCTCTTATCCATTTTGATGGAATCACCCCTCCTCCGGTCCGTAGCCACTGGGGGCAAAGCGGTCGGAGTGTGCAAGATAACAACACTATCCCATTTAAAACCGAAGGTTGAAAAACGGCGCAGCTACACTACCGCGCCCCTTACATACGTCGTATTCGTTACTCCTGACGTGGTTCCTGATTACTTCAGCAAGGGGCACATCTTCCTTCAGTTTTATTAACTCTAAGAGATTGGATATGCGTTACAATCCGTGGCTTGGCACGTCAGTTTCGGACATTGGAGCTGTCCAGGGCCTGAGCAATGCTTACTAGTCTGGGTGTTCACAAAAAATATTTGTTAAATCAGATTTGGTCGTTAAGTTTTGTGAACCAGTGTTAAGACACAAAGCCTGCATCAAAGCAGTAAGTGAGCAGACAGAAGGGCTGTGGCATTCTGATACAGGCAACGGTGAATTGCGTAATTTGGAAAGATACTTTGGTCATCGTGACAACTAGGGTTTGAATTTTTATGAACTTAAATCTGAAGGGCTGCAAGCAGTACCAACATAACATTTTGAAACAGTCTCAGCGTGTTCTTGAAGACAGAAGAAATCCAAGAAAACCATTGTCAAGATGGCCTGTCGCAGCACCTTCCGGATTCATACTAACTGGCAGCTAGTAGCCCATATTAATAATTTATTACGGATATTGCGGAGGAATTTTCTGCATCCATCCTCAGAGTAATCGATGAAGGATCCTTCATTCTTCTTCGATTACTCTCAAAGTAGAGGCAGCAAGTTCCTCAAAAACATCGGTAACAAATCCTCACTCAACACGGTGCTATAGTCCAGAATACTGTAGTCTTCATCAACAACTCTGTTAAAACCTCAAATCACAAAAAATAAGCCTTTAAAGCATGTTGGTTATATGTACACCTGCTTTAACAATAAAAAGACTGCATTTTACCCACAGATATATTTCTGAGTTTGTATTAACAATTAACAGCTATAATTTCTCTAAAACAGCATTAACACGGTGCGCTCTCTCTTGGAAACGCGTGTTCTCTTTGCTGTAGGAACTAAGTACACAAATATCATGCCCATGGCATTATCGTTTCCACGGCCAACTCGATCAAGTCTTCCGTGGTTTTCCTTGGTCCTAGTGGAAATGCAGAGTAGGTACCCAAAATCCACGTTGTACTGCCTGCTTCTAATTTCCCAAAATTAGCTTCAAAATCTTTGCCAAAACGCAAACCCTCCCAACGTGATCAAATCCCCCAACATTCGTCATAACAATACACTTCCTATCACGCTACCTTCTTCAATTCCCACCGCTTTATCTTATTTCCAGCCTGCCCTTACCAGAAGAACGAGCGGCCACTGCCTGAAAACCTGTAGAGCAGTAAACATTTCTGCTCCCCCCGAAATAATAACAATAATAAATATATATACCTCTCATTGCCCCCCCCCCCCAAAATAAATGTAACGTGTCTCAGTACGCGCCATGCTTCTCATCATCATATCATCAGCATCAGCGGCTTGTTCCTCTTGTCTTTACGTTTCATGAGCATAATAGACTAAGCACTCTAGACTATGAACTGCACTCCGTTTGTCCGAGCGTTATCCTCAGCCTGGTTTATTATATTCATTCAACTCGAATATTAATGGGGTATGATCGAACCCAATATCGGCAGAGTTACGTTACTGTCAGTTCCAATGATCGATTCCCGATTAAACGATCCGAGTAACGCTAATTGGATAGCCCGGATAATAATATTAATTTAGTGATACGCTGAAGCAGTCGGCTTGTGTGACGTTTGATCGTCACTAAACAACCAAAACTGCGAGAATCCTGCAGTAAAGCGTCCCGCCATGCGACTTAGCCCACAAGTCCTTCTGCTACTGTCATAAAACCCTTTGCAACATCTGCCGCAAAGTATTGCAGTTATCAACATAAATATTAAATTGCAGAACAAAATTATTAAGCAAATAACTTCTGTGCACGTAAAATATTTTCTGCGAGATATGGGGCACAGCGGTGTTGCTGTAGATTTGAATCTTCTAGAATGCTGATATTTACTCAACGATACAGTGCAGCATCCCGGAGGAAGACTTCAGTGTTCTAAATACGAGTGTTTTTGCCTGTAGCAACAAGCCTCGTGACGAACACGTAACGTGAATAGTTTTAAAGGTTCTGGAAAAACAGCTACATTTATACACGTAGTATGACATTGAACTTGAAAAACGAACTGCTATCCAGAGGTATGCTACAAACCTTTTGCCAAAAGTGGATGTAGGAATATGTACTCCGGAATACTTTTCATTCCTGTCATCTTCAGCTTCTATTTGTAACTACTTACATGCTGACAGAGTAACTATAAACAGCAAGCGTTAGCCTTTTATATACAAACATTCTATATCGACATGAACAATGTGCGGGAAATTGTGTGTGTAGCAACAAAGTTCTGAAATAACAACAAATAATTACATAACACTGAACGTGTACCAGTATTACGACTTCCAAGAAGTTATGGAGGCATTTTAAACTCCTCCTTCATTTATGAGGAAGATACGCTTGAGGCAGTACATCATGCCCACGTGTACGTATGTCTTGAGAATTCTTCCAGGCGAGATGATTTCTGTATGAGATCTGAGCTCCTCACGGCGAAGAATATTTAAAATTATTGGTCTTGTGGACTGCGAAAAAGTATTTCATTTAACGTTCGATGCAACAGGTTACTAATAAACGTCCGTACCTGTCTACTAAACTACACGGTGTCACATCCTAAGAGACCAAAATCGTAATCCTGGTACACTACCACCGGGCCCCGGCTTGCAGGAAGTTTCCAAGGTAAAAATAAGGAAAAACGCAACGAGAACTATCCTCAAAACCTTCTTGTTATTTAAGTGAAAGATATACAGTGTAAATAACGATATTGGACTACCTCACGTGCAAAGTTGGTAACGACCTACTTGGAAACGCACTAATTCGAGCTAGAAGAGGAAAAGCGAAAGCCACTACGTCAGTATTAGTCTCAAAATTTGAACTCACCAGGTGGTCAGAGCGGAACAGTCAGCACCTGGCGCAGAACGTAAAGATAAAATTGTTGAAACACTACACACTTTAAGTGCCTCCGGTATCGCTTCCAGCACAGAAGTTCGTACTGTGCAGTCTTAGAATTAAAATGTTTCCAAATGCATGATGAAGTGTTTCATGAAAAACATTCATATGGTTACTAGGATAAGCAGGTCGTACACAAACACACATTCGAACATATTTCCATATTTCTGACGTCTTTACTTCGATAAAAATGTAAACTGAAAGCCGGAAATAAACTGAATACACACCACTCACCCGTTATATTTGTCTTTGAGCATAATTTCGACTCAACTGTGTGTTTTAAATACGGAACGAAGTAGGTTACATTTCCGAGAACATCGCTGGTTAAAGTGTAAACCTGGAGGGAAGTCACACTGGTTATTTCGCTGGTGGAACCATCTTCAGTCATACTCACTCGGCCAGTGTGTGGGCATATGCTTACCTACAGATGTGACAGAAACAGCTGAATAAAGTTAAGTAATGCGATGCAATGGGAACACATTCGTTTGTCTGGTAAATATTTCTTGACCAGCGGCCACTTTAAGGGACACGCCTAAACTGAGAAAATTACCGTCTTTAACCTCCTTTCCTTGGCAAGTACAGAGAAACAAGAAAACGGCGGTTCCGTTCATGCATCCTTGTGCCCGTCAGCCTAACAAATATTCAACTACTAAGAAAAATACGTTCATATGGAACCCAATCACCTGATTTAAATCCTCCCGTGTGGTCATTTCTAAACTCAGTCGATGTTAACAGGTAACCTCAGGACTTAGGAAAGCAACATTGTTAAATCTCACATAATACTACTCAGTCACGCGGAAACAGAAATATCTTACGTAATTACGATCTTATGGAATGTGACACCGTGTCGTTTGATACATATCAACGATTCGGAGGAACCTGATATCTCCATACTTAGAGTCTCACTCCATCCACCCTGAAGACAGAAACAGAAGTTTCATCCGAAACTTTGGTACATATCTACAATACCTAACGTCGTAAACCAAAAATCATAAAAAATTTCATACTTTAGGCGCCGTAGGATACATCCACTTTCGGTCTCTATTTTATGACACAAGCTTTGTGTTGGGAGAAATCAGTGCAGTGCACGGCTATGGGTTGGTTCAATTCCCGCCAGAGACAGATGCGTCCAGACCGGCTCTGAGGCTCACTAAGTCTCTTACTGCTAAAATGTCGGGGTGTGAAGCAGACCACCACCGCGTAGTGCCAAGGGTAAGAACGCGTACAGCTATACTTCTATTTCGCAGTCCCTCTTTATCCCACGGTGCTTAATTAAGCATAGAGATGACTACCTTTTCGTTTGTTTATTACGTCGTGCAAGAGTGTGGGCCATTCCACGAAAAGCTTACCAATATTGAGCAGGTTAAGTTGCTGTCGTGGACAAAGTATGTGTACACAAGATACAAAGTATGTGTACACAAGATACAAAGTATGTGTACAAAATATACAAAGTATGTGTACAAAATATACACAGTATGTGTACACAAGATACAAAGTATGTATACACAAGATACAAAGTATGTGTACACAAGATACAAAGTATGTGTACAAAATATACAAAGTATGTGTACAAAATATACACAGTATGTGTACACAAGATACAAAGTATGTGTACATAAGATACAAAGTATGTGTACACAAGATACAAAGTATGTGTACACAAGATACAAAGTATGTGTACACAAGATACAAAGTATGTGTACACAAGACACTACTTACTCTTCAAGTTGACTACTTCGACATCTGCGACGAAATCAAAAATAAAAGCAGGCGAGAATATTAAAAGATAAATTTTAAGAATTTTCCACTCGTTGTCGGCCTTGATTTTTTATTCGTTACGCATGAGCAAACGAGTGGATTTTCTTAAGTCCTGCTCATAGCTACTTGGCAGTATAAGAACACTGAAGAATCCTAATTCCCTCATTTATAGTGATAATAAATTAAAGATATTCCACAGCTTGAAGATATAAAATATGAATTTCCTATCTCGTGAAAAATACATCAGGCAGAAAAGTGCGACAGATAAAAGTTGCAGATCTTAATGGGTGGTTCGTCTACATAGGAAGACACGTGTAAATTATTCTGAACAATACTGCGTTTCTTTTCAAACTGGAAAAATTCTATTTGAGCTCAATATAAAATGAGGTTACAACGGATCTATAGGTTTGAGGCAAAAATTAGAACTACCCGGATTACTACTGATGCAAGCCATCAGTTCAACCTCCCTCGCCTGATTTACGTACGATTTTGAAACACGGAAACAAAGGAATATCGCCCACGATAATGACATTCAAGTGTTGAAAGCGCCGAGCATCAAATTAAAAACAAACTTCACCTCCACAAGCCTTTGAGCATACACCTCTAACGTCAAAATTATACGCCACAAAAAGCGACTAAAAACAAATAGAAGAAGACATTTTAAAGCTCCCATTCCACTGACGCAGGACGAGTGTCTTGTCTTAAACAGATAATGATTTTGACATCCGGTTTATTTTCTCATATGACAATGTACACTGTGCTACAGTCCGGTGCTTCTCAACTATAACATGGCTACGGAGAGCAGCCGCGTGGGAAGTGGGGATGACGATTCTCGACGCTTCCCACACTGCCCACTGTTGTACTCCCTTCAGGAGCCCCTCTAGCCTGCGCCAAGCAGCCCACAGCTTTCTAGGTAGCACAGTTCGTTATGTCACCATTACTACCCCAGAAGAGGAAGCAAAACGGCTCGATAAAGAACTGGAGAAAGTCGATCCATGGGACTTTTATCCGTGGGCACGGTGTAGTACGACGTAACCAACTAACTGATTTTAAGGTGATTCAGCCCCGTTGTGTCCACAATACAACCAGAAGTAGAATATACACAGCAAAGACACAACGTTCATTTATCAAATATAAACACCTACATGTTTCGGCTAGTATACAGCCATCATCAGGCTCATCATGAAAATAAAAAAAAAGAAGAAAATGTTCACAGCTGCATGGGAGGTTTGAGATCTCGAACCTTTAAAAGTATATTATTATATAGTATTAATATAAAATAACTATGCAGCCTCAAGAATTAAAACTATTGAGAAGTTATAAAAATTATAAGTATAGAATTTAGAGTTTAAAAGGGACTTCATTAATACAATTTTTATAACTTCACAACATTTTTATTCCTGAAGCTGCATAGTTATTTTATGTATATAAACTTACTATATAACAATATACTTGTAAAAGTTCGAGATCTCAAACCTCCCATGAAGCTGTGAACATATTTTTAAATTTTTATTATTTGATCAGCCTGATGATGGCTATATACTAGTCGAAACGTGTAGATGGTTATATTTGTTAAATGAAAGTTGTGTTCTGAGTATATTATACTTCTGGTTACAACTAACTGATAGTGACATAATGCGAGACGAGATGGGATGGGGCCAAGTCGAGCGTGAATTTACTTCGGGAAGCAACCAGCTCAAATATCTGCCGGATTCTTCACAGAAGTCCTTGTTACGTATGTTGGAATGAACTTTTCTTCTTGAAGATAGAAAATGACACGAGCCTTTGTCGCCTTGCTCGTTGGGGTATTACTGAATCTTATTCAGAAGGACGGTAGGAACACAGGCTGTGTAAATACACAAAGCTTCTACATTAAGAAAAATATGTGCAGACTTCCACATCTCTACCTCAGTCTGAACGAACGATTAGTGCTTATAGTGCAGGGATGTGGAAAACGCAGCGCAAGGCCGGATGTGTTCTGCGTAAGAGATCAAATTTGGGCCACTACCGAGTACAGTATTATAAATAACACGAGTTAAAATAAGGAGACAGACAAACATCTCCCACCCCTATAGACCTTCGTGTTCTTGTCTGTCACGTTGTGCAACGAACGCACAATAAGCGTTCTGAAGTTCAATTCGAAAACTCGTAAAATCCACGTGCGCATCCAAGTGGGTTAACCTACGTGTAACCGTCCAGTCCTGTAATAAGACACAGTATGTAAGTGTAGGTCTAGTCGCCGCACAGAATGCTCATATCAAAGCCACAGTCGCCACAAATAGAAGGCTTATACCAAAACCACAGTCGCCAGGAGTAGAATGCTTATACCAAAACCACAGTCGCCATAAATAGAAGGCTTATACCAAAACCACAGTCGCCACAAGTAGAATGCTTATACCAAAACCACAGTCGCCACAAATAGAAGGATTATACCAAAACCACAGTCGCCAGGAGTAGAATGCTTATACCAAAACCAGTCGCCAGGAGTAGAATGCTTATACCAAAACCAAAGTCGCCAGGAGTAGAATGCTTATACCAAAACCAGTCGCCAGGAGTAGAATGCTTATACCAAAACCCGTCGCCAGGAGTAGAATTCTTATACCAAAACCAAAGTCGCCAGGAGTAGCATGCTTATACCAAAACCACAGTCGTCAGAATAGAATGCTATACCAAAACCAAAGTCGCCAGGAGTAGAATGCTTATACCAAAGCCACAGTCGCCAGGAGTAGAATGCTTATACCAAAACCAAAGTCGCCAGGAGTAGAATGCTTATACCAAAACCAAAGTCGACAGGAGTAGAATGCTTATACCAAAACCACATTCCCTACAAGCATAATGCCTATAACAAACCACATTCGCTAAGAGTATAATGCTCATAACAAAGCACAGTCGCTGGGAACAGAATGCTTATACCAAAACGACAGTTGCCCGGAGTAAAATGCTTATAATAAAACCACAGTCGTTAGGAGCAGAATGTTTATACCAAAACCACATTCCCTACAAGCATAATGCCTATAACAAACCACATTCGCTAAGAGTATAATGCTCATAACAAAGCACAGTCGCTAGGAACAGAATGCTTATACCAAAACCACATTCGCTAGAAATAACTTATACTTTGTACATCAAAATCTGTCACGAGGAGCAGAAAGTTTAGAACAAAACCCCATTCACCAGAATTAGGACCTTTGTATCAAAACCACGGTCACTCCCTGTAGAATCATTACATCAAAACCACAGTCGTTGGAAGAATAATTTTCATATCGAAACCACAACCACTATTAGCGTAGGTTTCGTATGCCAAAATCACAATCATGAGAAGCAGACTGATTAGGCCCTATACCGAAACCACAGATGCTATAAGTATGATGCTTATAACAAAACTGACCAGGAGAAGTATAATGCTTCAAAAAACTGCAGTCGCTGTGAGTAATAGATTTTTATCGAAACCATGCACAATGACTCTGAACATACATATATATCTCTTCAGGCTAGGCTTCCCAGCACAGCAATATCAATCTCTAATAGGCCCAAATAATTACTACACGACACGTTAGAAACGAGGAAATAATTAAGAACAGACTGGCCCATTGAAGGTCTAATTACGGGTTTGTATGGGGGTCGAAAAATGCGGTGATGAAACCCTCCGCAGCAGCTTCGATCTTTCGTGTTGTACAAGCCTCCCGCCGAAGAGACCGATAATGCTAACGAGTGTTTGTAAAAACATTAATCTTTCGTTTTATTCCATTCACTATAAATTCACTTTTAATAACACAATCCAGCCGTCAGGCAAGTAAGCTACAACAGATCTACACCATTGCCCAATTTCATACTTTAAGTGACAAGTATGCTGTAGACACAGAAAGTTAATTTCTTCCCAGACTTCGGCAAGTTTTATTCAGAACTGCACAGCGTTACATACCGCACAACTCTACACGCCATGCCTTACATTATGTTTATCACTAACACATAACTCTGGCAAAAATCCAAAGATTCAACTTCGCCACCTGCAGAGCCCGCCAATGAACAAGATTTTGAGAAGGTTCCGTCCATCTTCAACCCATACAACATCTATCCGTAAGATTCATCTCATTATTGACCTTCCACCTTATTTTAGGACTTCAGCCTGCTTCATTACAACTGAACATTTGTCAATACCAATAAATTATGTGTTTAAGTCATTAAATTTAATTACAGGCGCAGTCATGGCAACCGAAGCTTGGGCTGACACCGCGATGTTGCCAGATCTGCAACATATCTACGAAATACAGCATCAAAAAGCATATCTTACAGATATCTGCATATCTTCTTGTCAGATTTTAATGAAATTGAAATTTTCTCGACAGATTTTTAAAAGTACTAGTGCCCCAAATTTTATGAAAATCCGTCCAGTGGGAGCCGAGTTGTTCCGTGAGGATGGACAGACAGACAGACATGACGAAGCTAATAGTCGCTTTTCGCAATTTTGCGAATGCGCCTAAAACGTAACCTAGTGCTTGTTCCTTAACAGTTATAACTTTAACTCAAGTTACACAAACATTCAGAAAACCAATAAAAATATATACATAGGTTGAGCACTAAGTAGATTCATGTTATCATCTCAGTCAATTTCAGATTTCCTAAATAACTGCTTCCACGCAGTATAACCATCACAATTCTATAGGCCAGTGCGCTTATTCTCTCCTTGTCCCACCAACATTTTCGACCCACAGTAACGTCACTGATTTCACTAATATAACAAAACTAGGTCGCATGAAACTCTATAACAGCCATGTTCCAAGTCATATGATATAATTTAATTCCCTCGGTTTGGTACCTGTATATTTCCTGAAACCTCCTTTCCAACACTTTCAACTTATTGGAGTCCTCCACAGGGTAAAATATAAAATTCTGCACTAATACAAAATACTTGACAAAATTATGCATATATATATACACATATATATATATATACAGTCGGACCCGGTTATAACGACATCGGTTTATGCGACACCGCGTCTATAGTGTCAGATATTCTGTAGTACCAATTAATTCCTCGCTGTTAACCATAACGTTATACTGCTCGGTTAGAACAAGACTCATGTATAACGACACAAAATATTCAGTCCCTTTCATGACGTTATAACCGAGTTCGACTGTATTATATACATACGTGTACATGTATATCTTGATGCATTCCTTTTTGGGGAGCAGACGCAGTGATAACAGTTTCTGATCTCTATTATGTCAAGACTTTTTGAGTCTTTTCTTCCTTATGTTCATTCATATTAGACTTCACTGTTCTTCCTTACTGCCATTCTACAATATTTGAAAAGCGAAAAATGTTCAAATACATCGAGAAAGTTAGCGCTCTATACATCTAACCTAAAATTGTCAGAACAGAGGCAGAATTTTGGTCGGGAATGCCAAAAACGAAACTGGATGCTAACGGGAAAATTACTGTTATGGAAATAAGCTGTACATTGAGACTGACCCAAAATCGTGACTTCGTTATCAGCGATGGTCACCCTACAGGTTCTAGAACTTGCGCCAAATAAATCTGCCGCGAGACAGAAATCAAAACTTGACCATTACCCATTCGCCACGGCACCTCTCCCACTCTTACACGAACCACTGCGCTACACCATCAGTGTACTCTTAGCCACGGCACTGTTTGCGTTACTTGGTACTACAAATGCCTGGAAATTCCTCCGCCTCCTTCTCTGCAAAGGTAGCAGTGCTGCTTTGAATGCAGTATGCCAGTTAACACCCACAATGCGCTATTACCAATTTCAGAGAAACTCGGAGGAAACCGGGTTCCGTATATAATACGTTTGAATGATGTTGCCAGAACGGAGACTAGAGACAGACTAACTATGTGGCAAATGTGATGAGTATTCCCCTGACTCTTTGCAAACAGCAACGCCCCCTGCTTGAATAAGACTACTGTACACAACTGTAATCTTAGCTTTCAGGGACAATGGCGTGTTTGAATATTGTGTTAAGTTTTTACGGTCACTAGCAGCTTGTTTTTTTCCCTGTATAGCGACTCGCTACGGGCTGGACGGTGGGGGGATCGAATCCCGGTGGGGGCAAGATTTTCAGCACCCGTCCAGACCGGCCCTGGGGCCCACCCACCCAGCCTCCTATGCAATGGGTGCGGATCTCTTTCCCGGGGTAAAGCGGCCGGGGCGTGGAGTTGACCACCCACCCCCACCTAGTGCCGGGGTTAAAGAAAGAGTAGAGCTATACCTCTACTCCCCCTCTGGGCCTTCGTGGCCCGCTCTAGCTAAAACTTTACCTTTTTACCTCTGTTTCTCAATTCAGCATTCTCTAAACCAAATCGCGGCATATTATTCTGGCTGAGGCTGTATCAGTTATTTCATGAAAGCATTTCACATCTTTTGTTTCGTAACTTTCTCACGTATTTATTTTAAAATAATTTATAAACTTCTAATCGAATACAAGCATATTTCAAGCAGAAAAAAAATCGTGTATGTGCTTATAAGGAAACAACATAATTTAAGTAAAGGTCGACTTTTTTCCACGAATTAGACCTATGCATGAAGTGAGCATGCGCATTGTGTAACCTGGTGTTTATGTCTCAAATACTTCCAGCTTATAACATATGTCTTCCGACTTTATCAGAAAAAGGTATGGTTACACACAGAAATAATTACATAATTCACTTTGGATTTCAATACAATGAAATACACAGAAAGAAAAGCAAGAAGAAGAAAAGACAGAAAGAAACAAGGAAAGATAGAAGGAAAGAATGAAACAACAGATAGCTTCTGAACAGAGACGTAATCCTTGGAGGTCGTTCGTTAAATTAAAATGAGGCTACCCCTCGAATGCCGGGCTCGGTGCACTGTAAGTTGTTTAATTCTTTATATGCTGACACCTCGGTGCACCGTGCAGTCGTCAATGCATTTAAGGTTACTATAAATTTAACATCCTTCCGTCCTGGGCAGTAGTGGAACTTAAACTCCATAGTCATTGAGGGATTAAAGGCAACAATTTGAGGTACAGCGCCCTATGGGCTTTTATAATTAATAGTAGGCTTAAAGGCAGACGTACGTACGAGTACTTACCGGTACTTACTCATTTGTTACAGTGAAAAAGAAAGTTAGTACCCGGTTCAACTCATGGCCGGGTTAGAGAGCATCTTGATTTTTTTTTGTGGTGAAGAGCCCCGCAGCAGATACTACGGACGCACCGCAGCGTTAAGGCTTATTGTGCAACCCTGTGATGAAGATGATTAGTTTTTTCCTTTTTCCTTGTAATGGAGCACCGGTGGAATGAGATTGACAGGGGGAAACCCGAAGTACTCGGGGAAAACCCATATCCCAGTGCCACTTTGTCCACCACCAATCCCACATGGACTGACCCGGGATCGAACCAGGGCCTCCGCGGTGAGAGGCCGGCGACTAACCGCCTGAGCCATGGCACGGTCCTTGCTTCTTATGTTTTTTTTTTGCGTGAGGAAGGGCCCCGCAGCAGATGCTACGGACGCACCACAGCCTTAAGGCTTTTTGTGCAACCCCTGTGATGAAGATGATGAAGATGAGCAGTTTTTTTACCAAATTTTACAATTAATGGAGCACCAGTGTAATGAAATTGACAGGGGAAACCGACAACTCGGAGAAAAACCTGTCCCAGTGCCACTTTGTCCACCACAAATCTCACATGGACTGACCCGGGATCGAACCCGGGCCTCCGCGGTGAGAGGCCGGCGACTAACCGCCTGAGCCATGGCACGGTCCTTGCTTCGTATGTTACTAAGGTATTGTTCTTCTGTACAAAATAACCGAATCCCTGTCTTTATCTCCAGTAAGCGTATGGGCTTTCCTACATGCTATCCCGACAGACGGTGGGAAAAGATGGGACATGGAAATGCCTTCAAATATGGGTCCACAGGCCAGCTATTCTGAATGAACTACAGTGTGGCCCAAAAGTCACTTAACAGAAAACATTCTTCTTGTTCATACAGAGCTATGCCAGTCAATTTATAAACAGGCTATCACAGCGTTGTGAGCTGTGCAATGAACACGGAGGATCAACTTCTAACACTTTCTGTACTTCAATAAGTAATAAAGAAATTCATAACGTATTTTAGTGTACATTTTACAAACCGGCTAGCTGACTTTTAGGCCACTCTGTAATTCGTCGTTTATCTCAGTATCGATAGGCAATGACTATTATAATTTCTTAAATCAGTAATTTCCCTCGTCCTACGCCGTTCCCACTAATTAGCCTGTCACACGACATCATCGGCTACAATACGTGCACCTGAAATATTCATTACATAAATCAATAATTATGTTCATGTTGAGCAAATGGAGGTCACGGTGAAACATTACACATGTTTCGACAAAACTTAACATAATCGCTACCCATCTTAGAACAGCTGTTTACGCAAGAGAGAACAGTATACAAGCATGGCGACCGTTCGTATGAGAAGCAGGGGGAACTACGAAAAGGGCTGCTATCTTACGCACAGCCCAAGAAGGCTACAAGATGCATCGGACATTATGCAGAAGCATGAATAACATTAATTTAGAAATATGTTAATAATAGAACCATACAGTGAAAGAAGGGGATGTGCACGAGATTACGAGATGTAAAGTTGAATGTAAAGCTTTGGCAACGGTAAAGACTTTAGCGGCACTAGCAGCTAGTCCACCAACGTGCAGAACAACGAAGGAATAGCAGAAAATCCGACTACGCAACTCCCCAGAAGTGGGATAGGAAGGCGTGGACTGGATTGATATGGCTCAGGATAGGGACAGGTGGCGGGCTCTTGTGAATGCGGTAACGAGCTTTCGGGTTCCATAAAACGCGGGGAATTTCTTGACTAGCTGACGACCTGTTACGTTCTCAAGAAGTACTCTGCTCCATGGAGTTAGTTAGTTAGTTAGTTAGTTAGTCGATGTCGGGTTATTGCTCCGGTAGCTGTGCAGAAGATCGATTGCATTACTGACTGCCTGAGTGAGGTTTTCGTGATTTTACTCGACACACGCCGCGACAGCTACTTATCAACCTAGTTAGACTAGTATTCATAACATTCTTCATTCCAGGTCGTGTAACCTCTTCAACTGATATATTCCTTTAAAATGAGGTACCGTAAAACTCAAATTTCCCGAAAGATGTACGTGTGCCAACCGCCACATCACTAAATTCCCATGTTTATTTACAACAATCGGTATAGCACACTCAGTGCAGTCAATAGGCTACGGACTGAAAGATTGAAGAGGTTTGTTCAACTTCTGGCAGACGCAACACACTCCTCTCTTCTCCAAAAGTCCAGACTGACTCTGGGGCCCACCTAGCCTCCTATACAGTGGGTACCGGCGACTCTTTCCCCAGGTTAAGGCGACCGTGGCGTGAAGGTAGCCATTCGCCTCCATCTGGTAATGGGGTTAAGTATGGAACAGCTATTCCTTCACTCTTCTATATGCTTTCAAGGCGTGGGCTCAGACAACTTTACCTTTCCATTTATTTATAGTTTAATTAACTGTTCGGCATTTAGACAGCGTCGTTAAATAAATAATATACCTTATATAATGCCCTTGGTGTGACTGACTGATTGACCGGGTCACGCATTGGTTACCATGGTTCCAGGGATTCCACGGAAAACAAATATCTGAGTTACGATAGCGCCACTAGATGGCAGTAGATTGACAGACGGAATTACGGCTTCATTTGCTCTTAATGCCCGATAGGTGCTATTTAACGCTTGGTCTGTGAATGACGTCACACAGGTGTTGAAGTTAGAGCGTGAATATTACATAAGGCCTGTAACACGGCAAGCCCATTTCTCATAAATATCCTAAATATCCTAAATAAATAGATAAATAACGTAAAATAGTGGTTAACTCCTGTACATGCCAAGCAAATGGTCAACCGTCTGAATTTTATTCGGCAGCTCCCTGATATGGATCTGGGATCTAAGACGGGCTGTTCAGATTCAGGTTTCTTTGCTGGTTTCCCCGAGTCCCTCCAGACAAATTCCAGGACAGTATCTCCAGTCAGGCCACCACCGATTCGTTCCACACCTTCCCGATTAACAGTACACTAACCGTCCTAACAACGAGTACTACGTACCCTTAGCTACTGACATCGTCGCAAAACAAACCATGAACAAATACGGACTCCTACCATTGTCTTCATGGTCACACTACTGACAACCTCAAATCTCAAGATTCTTAGCTTATCTAAAGGCGACATTATCTAGCTGTCTTATTTGGTACCTTAGCGGACCCACACCACGGGACCCAGCACTCTGCAGGAAACCAGCGAACAACGGCCCATCGTCCCAACCCAGTACACGTTACCGCCCTGCAGACTGCAGCCGTTCATATACTCTTCACATTAAGCCCACAAAGTGGCAGCATAATAGATAATGGCATATCGAATAGGATAGGAGGGGGAACAAGCGCCGGTCTGGACGTGATGGTGGGAATAGAATATGGGTTTTTTAGCATGTAGTTAGTCCGCTTAGTGGATTTTACTGACGAAGTGTTTTGATAGTTAAATCCATATGACGTACCGCTAATTACCGACACAGATTCACAAATTAGATGGGCCTATTTTGTTGAAACGTATACACTACATGCGCCGATCACAGTGGTCGGACAATGTAAGGCTCATTCGATTTTCAACCACTAGACTACTGGGACCGATTTGGGGCCTGGATATGTCACTTTCGTGTAGTAAGTCACCCGTGAAAAAGGTAAATTTGACCCTAGAACAGGCCATGAAGGACCAGTAGGGGAATAGAGGTATAGATGTACTCTTTCTTTAACCTCGGCGCTAGATGAGGGTGGGTGGTCAACTCCACGCCCCGGCCGCTTTACCCCCAGGAAAGAGACCCGGTACCCATTGTATAGGAGGCTTACATGACTAATTCATTTCGAAAGTTTCCGTGTAACGTAAAAACCGTATAAGTCAAACTGTGCTTAAATACCATACATATTGGACATATACATACAGACAGTTGCGCAAAAGTCACTTGACACTAAAGGCAGTATGTTATTTGAACTTTACTGACACAATACTTACATGTATTGACTATACGAAATGTGCAAGCATTCCGGAAAGACTTAGTATGTCAGTGTAGAAGGAAGACAATTTGAACGTCTGAGATAGTCAATAAATGTGAGTATTGTGTCAGCAAATTTCAGTTAACATCAAGACAGTACTGTCTCAGCCATCCGCACATAAACAGCCAATGTCCAGTACACAGTAGACCAGGGATTCACTACGAAGTCGCCTACAGTTAACTGATCATCTTGTACATATTTTTAACATGTACATATATTGTTAGTTATGTTTGTGCAATCTTTTATACGAATCCCTGATGATGATCCCAGGTGGGATCGAAACATGTTGGATTAGTCTACAGATATTGTAATACACAACACCCAAAAATAAAAAGAGTGCATTTTCTTGGTTTGAGTATTGTGTGTTTTGATTGGCGACAATGCACGGTATGAACAATATACAATTCAGTTAACATGTTGCCTCTAGTGTCAATTGACCTTTGCGCCATCCAGTACGTACAGTAAAAACGTATCAGGGCACACCACGTTATAATGTACCATAATATATGCAACCTGCATAACTGGTACTAATGACCTAAACTGTTTAAACAAAAATGTACTCGTGTATCAGTGTCTCTACGGATCTGTGTAACTCAAATCTGTTAAGTAACAGTGCTGTGTAGGCCGTGGCATGGATCAGGCGGTTAGTCGCCGGCCTCATACTGCGGAGGCCCGGGTTCGATCCCGGGTCAGTCCACGTGGGATTTGTGGTAGACAAAGTGGCACTGAGACAGGTTTCTCCCCGAGTACTTCGGTTTTCCCCTGTCAGTTTCAATCCACCGCTGCTCCATTATTTGGTAAAGGTAAAATCCCATTACAGGCCTGGACAGGCCCTTAGGGTTCCAGGAGGTTGAGGCTCCCAGATTTCTAGACAATCGGCACATGAAGGTGGTAAGGTTGTCAGCCCTACGCACCGTCCGCCTTTACCCCCAGGAAATATTCCTGGTACTCATTTCTGTTGTGAGGTTGAGTCGACTCCAGGGCCATAGTGCTGCCGGAAGGATTATGTCAATGAAAATTTCCAATGACACCATCGGGAATCGAACCCGCAACATTCCGGCTTCTAGCGCAGTGCCTCAACCGACTGCGCCACCGTGTACCCCCTCCATTATTTGGACAAATAAAAAAAAACTGATCATCTTTCTTTCATCTTCCTCACAGGGTTGCACAATAAGCCTTAAGGCTGCGGTGCGTTCGTAGCATCTGCTGCGGGGCCCTTCTCCACAAAAAAGACCGTGCTGTGTTCTCCTGGATAGTAACAGTTCTGGTACACACCAATTCCGCTTCCACAAACGTTTAAACGAGGCTGTGGCTGCATTACATTGTGTGTTCTCATGATGGCAAATATAGTAATGCGCCCTTTTTTGCATGTGGTGTCACGTGTTTCGCAGCCCGAAATTAATCTAAATAGTGTTTAAAACTTCAATTTCTACATCAAAGAAAACTATTTCCTTTCCACGACAAAGACCAATAAGTGCTGTATACGTAAAAAAATGTTGTTTATCGCGTGAATGATGTGACACACATAAATACACTGAGTGGGCAAAATGCAATCTTTTAATGTTAAAGCAGATGTTATATAGTAACCATTGTGTTTTAAAGGGTTCATCTGTACAATGAACTTTGTTCTTTGCTATAGCGAACTGAGGTTCATAAGTCCGACGTTTCTGACTCTCCATAAAATTCATTGCACGTTAAGGGCGTTTCACACTTCAGTTATATATACAGCTGGGTTTGGCATTGACTGGGTTCTTTCGTGTGATATTCTCTTACATCTGCACATTACATGACAATAAATAAATTAACACTGCAGTCATATTTGCTGATTTGCAAAATTCTTAAACTAAAAGGTACATTTCTAATTTCCGGCAAAATTGCAGCTCTCATACCTTTCTTCTTGAACACACATGAGAGGACCAAAAATGCGTCCCGAAACGTTGGTGAATTCCAACTACATGACGCCATGCAACAACCCAGACGTGCAAGGTTCTACTAACTGCATCCCTTCTTACTCAATCCTTCCAGGAATATCTCTTGCCTTTCCTGGTGCTAACAATTGCAAAATGTTGAACAGAACTGAACAAGAAATGAATTGTCAAAAATTAAATACAACTAACAACTCAGGATACTTAAAATAAGTCAAGATGTAGGCAATAATTTATAAAGCGAATCGCACACGTTTACACTCATACGTTTAAGTGGAATAACTTCGTAACACATTTCAACCGTGTGCCTACTGAATTATTTACTACCATCAAACCGACATAGTACATAACATAGTTATAAAATAGAACAAAAGAGTATTGATATTTGTGACTACATATTGTGTACTGTGTTGTTTTTATTGCAATAAACTATTTAAGTGGAACAATTTATATACTTTTGGTAAAATAATGGCTGGGAATATATACCTAAAATTATATAAAATTTTGGTTAAACCAGCGAACACACATGATGGTGACGATGACTCAGTATGGCTAGGTAAAGATAAAGTTCGCCCTAGAATAGACCATGAAAGCCCAGATTGTGAGTAGAGGTATAGCTGAACGCTTTCTTTAACCTCGGCGCTAGATGGGGGTGGGTGGTCATCACCACGCCCCGGCCGCTTTACCGCTGGGAGTGAACCGGTACCCATTGTACAGGAGGCTGGGTAGGCCCCAGGGCCGGTCTGGACGGGTGTTGAAAATCTCGCCCCCACGGGGATTCGATCCCCGGACCGTCCAGCTCGTAGCGAGTCGCTATACCGACTGAGCTATCCCGGTCCACCAGTATGGCTAGGTACGGATAAAAACAGAACGGAAAGGGCATAAGCAGAATAAGACCTCAAAGTACTTGTAAACAATTAGAAAAAATACACAAAATATAAACATGAAGGTTTTAACGGAACATTGGAAACCACACTACAAGTGTGTGATTTGGAACCTTTAAAGCGTTTTTGATTAAGTTGTGACTATAAAGATATATAATACCGTGTCGACTGGTAAGTAGTTACCGACGTTTCGGCGAGGTTTTCACCTCCATCTTCAGGTTAGTTAAAAAAGAGTAAGTAGGGTGGAGGAAATGATTGCATTACATATTTGAAGTGCATTTCCTCGGATTACCCTCAAGATGGAAGCAGTAAGCTCCTCCACAACGTCAGCAAGCAATTATCAATCGACACGCTGTATTTCGCATAAGACTTCAATATTAAAATTTGAACTTCTTTGCTTCCTGAGAGGTAGTTTTGGTCCGTGTAGATATTGAGCCACTAATTTTTAATCTGAAAACAAAAACTCTTGTCATGCAGTTGTTTGCGAGAAAATGTGCATATAAAATTTCGAGACTTGAAAGTGAACTGATCACAAATGTACCAAAACACATTACAGTTATTAACACAACGGTGTGACGTAATAAAACAAAACTTAACAGTAAGCAACAGACACAATCACATAACTGAAGACTGAAAAATACTTGTATGTCCCTTTCAGGTGATAATCATGGCGTATGACCGAGACATACAGTATTAAACACGACTCAGGGACTAATTTTACCGAATACCCGAATACCCCACAGATGGCATCACTGTTTATTCGATTTTCAAATGTTTTCTTAAGCATAACCTCCTTCAGCCTGCCCCGCTTTCTTTTTTATCACGTGCGTTTCCATTGTCAAACTCCCTTTACTTATTTACATTATCGATTCGAGAGATCGATACTTCAGTTCGTGTACTATCTGTATACGCAAGTCCATGGATTATAGAGTGGTTTCCTTGCGTTCCAAAATAACTTTAGACTTATTCATGAACCACGGCGAAACAGAGCGAGACGTGGATCTAATTGTCACAGGCTGCACAGTCATAACGTCGTCATGCAACGCAGCTTATGAGAAACGTAAAAAGCGAAACTTCTGATCCAATATTTCAAACGACCCAATGGAAGAAATCATAAATAAAGAAGAAACAAAGAATAATTGCGATGATTATTATAATAATAATAGCTACAAAAGCAACCGTAAGAATGACGGCATCTGTAAAATAAATACAACATACCCGTACAAATTTCGGTCATAAAATGGGTTTACAAAGCACACATTTTGTGTTTGTTATTTTAACTTTAATAAGAAAAGTTCAGATTTAATTGTACTGTTATCCACATAGTTCCCTCTGCGATTTACGCGTCCATCATGTCGTGGGACGGGCTCTTCTATCCCTTGCTGATGATCATTCTGTGTCTTACGTTAACTTCCATCGCGTCAAAAGTGTTTGCACCTCGCGATCATCCTCAAATCTGTGGCCGCCAAGGTTTTGCTTCATCATTGGCAACAGAAGGTAATCGCTCGGTAACGAACCGCCCTGATATAATTACAGTCCGTGTAAGTAGTAGGTCATCACCAAATATTATTCGAGTGATCAAATCAAGAAGAATGAGGTGGGCGGGGCATGTAACACGTATGGGTGAGGGGACAGGTGCATACAGGATTTTGGTGGGGAGACCTGAGGGAAGGAGACCACTTGGAAGACCCAGGCGTAGATGGGAGGATAATATTAAAATGGATCTTCAAGAAGTGGGAAGGGGGGGGCATGGACTGGATTGATATGGCTCAGGATAGGGCCGTGACGGGCTTTTGTGAGTGTGGTAATGAACCTTCGGGTTCCATAAAACGCGGGGAATTTTTTGACCAGCTCCGACCTGCTAGCTTCTCAAGAAGGACTCTGCTCCATGGAGTTAGTTAGTACGTAGTACGTGCTTTATTTATGAAATCCGCCATGGAAACTTATTTTATGACCTGCCCTCGCACGCTGTCTTTGGCAAAGTAGGCCCCGACGTATTTTTATTATTATTATTATTAGTAGTAGTAGTAGCAGTAGTAGTAGTAGTAGTAGTAGTAGCAGCAGTGGTGGTGGTATAATTGCCATAACATAACTACACACGGTATATAGTTTAGATGGTACATTTACTATCTTTTCACACATCTGAAATAAAGAACAGACATCGAGAACACAACTAACCTGGCTACGATCTCTTAGGGACTGCTATGTGGGTAGAAAGGCAAAGGTCGCGTCCTGAAGAATGTGAAGCAATGAACGTACGATAAGAAAGGTGGGCCATATATATATTTTTTTGTGAATTTTGACATTACAGGCAGTTATGAAAGTAAGATATGGCTTGGGAAGTCAAATGTTATCACATAAAGCATGAGATAAGCTAAGAAATAACTTTCTTTGCCATTGGGTATCACATAACTGCGCGTATCATTTTGAAACAGTCAGGCACATAGATCCACACATTTACTGCTTCTTTGTGTTACTCCACCAGGGATACAGCTTTATGTTAAGACGTCTGAATCTATTCGAATATCAACAAATCAAATTGCATTTACCCTCATGGAAATCTGCTATTCCTCAGTTCCTAAAACAGCAATGACCACCTTCTTGTCCACTATTAGTCTTTGTTATCATACAAAATATTTTAACTCTGCATGCAGCCTCGTTATATCGACGCATGTGTAAGCCTGTGTCTTGGAAAGACTCCAGTCCGTGCGGTATACTAGCATGTATTCTATTAAAATTTTGTAACACATTAAGTTATTTACAGCGAGTTGTTAGCCCCTCGCCCAACCCCCAAGCTGGAAGGAACAACCCCTTGTCGGCTGTCCGCGACTGCTTATTAATTATAGTCGCAGCTACCCTCCATATCTGAAGGCCGTCTCCTCCATTCGAAACTTCAGGACGCGAAAGTTTCCGAACCCCTCGTACCCCTAGAAGCTTTGTAGCACGTCAACACAGGACTACACATTCCCGAATCAAGTCAAATTCGCGTCAGAGATCACACAGTAGCCTGCCGAACCGCTTGCGGTTTCCTAATTCAATAAGACTGAAAATGGCGTACGTCTTGACGTAGCACGCAGACTTCACCAATTAGTTCTTTACTTTCAAAATGTCGTAGGGTTCCACGGTGCCCGCGTAAAGGTAACTTCAATGACGATCGTTAGACATGTACGGCTTTCCCTGATCCGATTTTCACCAAACTTGCAACAGCTCAACAGCACTATGTGCAGATACGCTACACCGACTTTCACCTAAATCTGGCAACAAATGTGGAAAGTACGGATAGGAATTCACTTACGCCCTAATTAAAGCATGGCTTTTCGCTGCACCGATTTTCACATAACTTACGCTTGCTCGACAACCTTTTGTAAGGACCTTCTATACAAAATTCATAAAACTCCAGCAAACGGTTTAGTCGCTAACAGCAGGTCACAGACAGACAGGCGGATGGACGGATGCGTTCTCCACATAAGGCGTTCCTTTCTTTATTTCTTACAGAAAGTGTAAAAGTTTGATAAACCCAGAGGTTTTTTTTTCGCGACACTGCGCGGTCACTGTAATCGTCGTCATGGCTGCTGTAGCTGTTGTTATCACCATCATCGTCATTATCACCACCATCATCCACATTGTAATTATTATTAGTTCTCCCTCAAGTGTTATACTAATCACTTTAATTTGTAAATAAATATTTCACAAAAGTAATTACAAACGTTGTCAACAATTACTCTTAAATACAGAAATTTTCAAATGCGACTTCCTGGTATTCATCAAGAGCTATATTGTATGCGAGTCAATGCACGGCAGGATTGTCTGTGGAAGTAATAACTACAGGTGAAAAGTAAAATTTTACGTTGAAATTTCAACTGGTATTTATGACTTAGTAGTCATAACAAGGTAGCTAACAAGTGATTTGAAAATTTGGCGAAGTTAAAATACGAAGGCAACGGAAATAAAAATTACACTCAAGAAGAAATAACGGCTGATTAAACTGAGGGACTGCATGCCACCACTCACTTCACATGCTTTTGTTTTCTCGTTTGTCACCGAAATTCGTAACGATAAACAAGATACGAAATGCATGTACAGCGTATAACTTAACACTGCGGCCGTTCGCTAACCATTGTTCACACGTATACGCAGCAATGCGTTCCCTTTGCACTGTTCTAGTACGTACGTCGCTGTCAAGGATATAATATTGAAAACGTTGCCATGGAAACGCAATAATGCGGTCTATTTGTTGCTGTTCTACATGTGTCGCCGCCAAGAATATGAAAAACACTTATGTCTTCATGTAAAGTGCCCGATTCTTTTCCGATTTTAACCAAATTTGGATTTTTCTCGAGAGATTTTCATAATAAAAGTCTCAATACCAAATTTCACGGCAATCCTCCCGGTGGGAGCCGCCCTGATACATGCGAACAGACGGATGGATGTGCATGAATCTAATAGCTGCTTTTCGCTACCATGCGAAAGCCTCTAAAAGGGATTATAATTTAATCTCTAATTTGGGATTGTGGTGAAGCGGAAGAAGGGAAGCACATGGGTACATAGGTCGCTGAGAAGGAAATCCGCACAAATAAGGCAGCATAACAGGCCAGCAAGAAACTGCACAATAAGGCAGCATAACAGGCCAGCAAGAAACTGCACAATAAGGCAGCATAACAGGACAGCAAGAAACTGCACAATAAGGCAGCATAACAGGCCAGCAAGAAACTGCACAATAAGGCAGCATAACAGGCCAGCAAGAAATGCACAATAAGGCAGCATAACAGGCCAGCAAGAAATGCACAATAAGGCAGCATAACAGGCCAGCAAGAAACTGCACAATAAGGCAGCATAACAGGCCAGCAAGAAATGCACAATAAGGCAGCATAACAGGACAGCAAGAAACTGCACAATAAGGCAGCATAACAGGCCAGCAAGAAACTGCACAATAAGGCAGCATAACAGGCCAGCAAGAAATGCACAATAAGGCAGCATAACAGGCCAGCAAGAAACTGCACAATAAGGCAGCATAACAGGCCAGCAAGAAATGCACAATAAGGCAGCATAACAGGCCAGCAAGAAACTGCACAATAAGGCAGCATAACAGGCCAGCAAGAAATGCACAATAAGGCAGCATAACAGGACAGCAAGAAACTGCACAATAAGGCAGCATAACAGGCCAGCAAGAAACTGCACAATAAGGCAGCATAACAGGCCAGCAAGAAATGCACAATAAGGCAGCATAACAGGACAGCAAGAAACTGCACAATAAGGCAGCATAACAGGACAGCAAGAAATTGCACAATAAGGCAGCATAACAGGACATCAAGAAACTGCACAATAAGGCAGCATAACAGGACAGCAAGAAACTGCACAATAAGGCAGAGTAACAGGACAGCAAGAAACTGCACAATACGGCAGCATAACAGGACAGCAAGAAACTGCACAATAAGGCAGCATAACAGGACAGCAAGAAACTGCACAATAAGGTCCAATATTTGTATTTGTATTCGTACTTTTCAGCAATTTTATTGTTGTGAAAATCATACAGAGTAATACGCTGGCTCACCATACGGAACCACAGGCGTATGGGAGGATAATATTAAAATGGGTTTACGATTAATAGGTTATGGTGATGTGGTCTGAATTCATCTGGTTCATGATACGACCAGCAAATAGGTTTCATATATTCTTGCATGAAAAGTGCTGTTTCCACAAAACTGGTTGTCACTAATCCAATTATTATTATTATTATTATTAGTAGTAGTAGTAGTAATAGTAGCATAAGTAGAAGTACTACTAGTAGTAGTAGCAGCAGCAGTAGTAGTAGTAGAAGTACTACTAGCAGTGGCAGCAGCAGCAGTACTACTACAATTACTACTACTACTACTACTACTAGTAGTAGTAGTATTCAAGGGCCCTTCACCACACGAAACGCCAAGATTCCAATTCAATGGCGCTAGAGTTGTTCCACCCTAAAATGTTCGTTCGTCTCCAATGTTGGTACTGCGATAACACAAGCCTTAAAAAGTACTTACGGCGTTGTGTTAGTGCAGGCCTATGACGTTGCTGTAGGAATTAGGCGGCAGACGGACGGGTACACACGCGCAACTCCCTGATAGTGTTATCTGGCTCAATAAAGGGCTTTGTGACAGCGCTGATGCATCTTGGGGTTCCATCGTAGAAGGAAATTTCTTCAGCAGCTGAACGACTTTCAGTTCCACGAAGCACAGCGCCAGGGAACTGAAATAGGCGTGGCACTGCAGAGGCAACATGACTAACCAATCAACTCCAGAGTCGCCCTTGAACAAACACTTGTATTCACTCAGCCACAAGAAAGAAATCCCGCGCTTTTATGGAACTCGAAGATTCGTCACAGTGTTCACAAAAGCATGCAGTTCGATATCACGCCCCGTATTCGAACCCAGTTAATACCCTAACAATATCAGGCGTACTACAAAGTGTGAAATATAAATTTCTGACGGTAATGAATATTAAGAGTATTGTCTTCTGGGATGTGATGCCGTGTAGTTTGGTAAACAGTTACTACACTACACGGTGTCACAATCCAGAAGATCCTAACTAGAGACTGCGTGACTTTTTTCCATTTCTATTTACGTCAACTCACACACCCTCGGACGTACAACGCCTCGTTCAGTTATTCGCCAACCTGTTACCGCGGGGGCCGAGTTCGATCCCACACTAGCCCATGTGGGATTTAGGGTGGACAAAGTAGCAACAGAACAGGGGTGTTTTAACGGGTACTTAGGTTTTCCCCTGTCTCAGTCCACCAATGCTCCATACCCATACTTCATTCATCTACCACCGACGATATATAACCTTAGCAACTGAAGGCGTTAAGCAAAACATTGTCTCTCAAAATCCCTTAACCCATGTTATAATGTTAAAGTAAGAAACCAACTTTCAAAATTAAAATTTCTACGTTATATTTGAATCTTCTGAGCCGAGAATTAGCAATCTTTACCCGAATTTTACCATTCAGGACGCAGTGGTTAAAGGACATACTACTTTGACATTATAAAACCTCTGCACTTCGTCCGCACAGTGTATTATGTGTTTATGACTCTCAGAATAAACGGCGATTGTTTCACTACGCAAAGTTCTCAAAATCTTTTAGTGGAAACACAGTCTTCTCTTGACACAGAAACTTTATTTTGAACTACATTTATTATACAAATTTAAGGCTTCAAAAAGTTAATGGGCACCCCATTTTATCGAGACTATTACAATTAATATGATGTTATCTGAAATTGGCTCCAATCGGGGCAGACATTTCGGAACTAATTTTCAATCAGCAGGGAATTTGGTGCCAAGCAGAATATAAGCACAATATAAGACACGGTGGCTGCTACATAACCTACTTTAACAGTATAAATCTGTACATTTCGCCCACACAATATACAATATATTCATGGTTTTTAGAATAAACAGTGATTGTTTCCCTATACGACATTTACAGATTCTTTCAGCAGAAACGCAGTCTTCTGTTATACAGAAACGTAAATTATATTTATTACACAAATTTAAGGCTTAAAAGGATTATTTTGCAGTTCATTTTACGGAGACTATTTCAAATGACATTATGGTATCCGACATTGTGACTCCAGCTGGGGCAGTCACTTGAGAGAGAAACTCCAATCTAGAGGGAATTTAGCACCATGCACGAACTAGCAGTCATTTCCTTTGTTAATAAATACCCAGCTGCAATCGTATGAAGATGAAGCAACTTCGTAACACCATACCAGTACTCCTGACAGTACATTTTCCATTGGTTACATTCGCAGTTAGCATAAGTGACAACTACTAAACTAAAGAGCTGTCAAGGGCAATGGTGTATATTGCAAAACATGCAGTGATAGTGCATCACATCTTCACACTTTGGCTTGACGTTATTCTGTGAGAAATGCAAACTCATTACAACGACGCAAATCGTCGGATCATGAGTCTGTCTCACACAAGAGTGCGTAGTCTGTCCAGTTTCATTACTCTGATATTTTATAAAACATTCTATGGGAATTTCCGCCAATGTCTTCAAGGTAAGGCAAAGGAACAATTTCCTCCGAGGGACTGCCAGATAAGTTGGCGACAGACTGCCTTCTCCTTTTTGCTACAGAAATACCCAATCAATTTCAGCCCACGACCTAACCTACTTATTTACTAACGACATGGAGCATATTCCTTCTTGACAGGATAAAAGTTCATCGGCTAGTCAAGGGACTCCCATCTTACATAACCCGAAATTCATTACAGTGTTACAAGACTACCCCCTCTCCACTTATCCCTGCCCTGACCAAAAGGAATCCAGCCCACGCCGTCCCATCCCACCTCTTTAAAACCAATTTTAATAATATCCTCTCATCTACGCGTAAGGTCTCCAAGTCGCCTTCTTCCGTCGGGTTACCCCAACAACAACCTGTATGCATTTATCGCCTACGCCTGCATATATAACTAACTAAAGGCAGCAGAGTCCTACCTCAGAAGCTGGCAGGTCCTCAGCTAGTCAAGAAATTCCCCGCATTTTATGGAACCCGAAGGTTCATTACCGCATTCACAATCGCCCGCCCCCTGTCCTGAGCCAGAACAACAAAGTCCATACCCCCATCCCACTTCTTTAAGATCCATTTTAATATTACCCTCCCATCTACGCCTAGGTCTTCCAAGTGGTCTATTTTCCTCAGGCCTCCCCACCAAAACCCTGTGTAGTCTGCAGATATATAAAACTGAATGTCGGCAGTGAAGCATCCTAACTGCCAGCTGCCAAATCATTTAATGTTTTAATTACCATAACAGTACTGGACATCCCTGCGCTAACATACCTCTTTAAATATTTAGAAAACAGCAAGAATATATTTCAGTTAAAACACAATCACAGAGACTTTTCAAATGCCCGCACCTTCTGTCAGTGAAAGATAGGCTAGCGGATCGATGGAGATTGTCCATTAATTACAACGAAATTTTCAAACTGCAATTGAGCGTTCCTAATTCCAAGTCACTAGAGCGAAAATGTCGTGGCGATCTGATAAATGAGGAAGCGATTAGAAGGCAATGATATAGCGATCAACGGTATTATAGACTAAGGGATAGAGGATTCGAAATATCTTCTTTCTATCTTATATATTAAATTAGTCGCCAACTTCGCCTTTATTTCCGTAACTCAAAAGTACGTCGATGTATCGGGGCCATATGTGTCTGTGTGCCCTCAGTAATAACTGTTCAACTGACACATAGATTTCCATAAACATTACAACGAATGTCGCGTCTCAGAGGCCACACCATATTCACATTTGTATTAGGTTCATTAACGACGACCACACGATATAGGTTAAAAATTATGAAGTGGGTGTTACAGTGCCGTTTATTGTAAGGTATTATATTTGTGTACACGTGCAGAAACCACACATGTGCTAATTTCACAAATAGGTTTCTTGGAAAATAACATGTTGGTCGTAGCAAACATTGAAATTTAATCCTCTGGGTCTGTAAACGCACCACATCAAACAGAATAATAGTTTGCTCACTATCCGAACACGATTCCAGAAAGTCTGCTGAAAATATACTCACCCTTCACTTCTTATTACATGCCAAACACGGAAAAAATATAAAGAAAGTACAAATTCATTCCTTTAGAACAGCGGTGTTCAGCCTTCTTTCCCTCGCGTTCTTCTATCACGCGCAAAACACGTGTACCAGCAGGCACTGCAAATACAGTCGAACCCGGTTATAACGACATCGGTTTGTACGACACCTCGTCTATTGCGTAGGATATTCTTTGGTACCAATTAATTCCTCACTGTTAACAATAACGTTTTACTTACTCGGTTATAAAAACACTCGTTTATAACGACACAAACTATTCAGTCCCCTTCTTGATGCTATAACCGAGTTCGGCTCTATTTATAACATACGGTTTGTACTTTCCTGGTTTAAATTAAGTTATGCACGGTGTCAACAGTGTGAAATTCCTGGTTTAACTTTGTAAATATTTTATAAATGGTTTATTTTTCATTAAAATACTTCTAAAGAATGTTACTAATGTGATTACCATCTTTAAAATTAAATTGTAAAAAAATTATATTTCCTAAATAATTTCGCGTACCACGAGACGGCCCTCCAATTACCACCAGTGGTACGCGTACCACCGTTTGATGAGCACTGGTTTAGAGTACCTTCTGCAAGCCTATATCACTTCCGGCTTCGGACAGAAAATTTCCAGGTTTTCAGTTCCGTTACACAGAATGTCCGAAGGTTGAGTGAGACCTGTAAGATTTTCTTGTGGTTACAGCACTAACTTCAAGAAGGCGGTCCAAAGTTCCAAACTTGGTAATTCGATTTGGTATTTACAGCAATTTCTCGGTGTATTTCATTTCACTTTGTTAATAGTTCCACTGTCGTGAATTTATAACGTCGAGTTTCGCTCCAGAGTACGACTCTGAGGTACGGATTTATTTGGTACTTGAGACGGAGTAAAGAAGCGTTCTGCAACATCCTTCAACAGTTAAAGCCAACTGCTCTTAAACAACACAAGTTAAACTTCACCACGGAAATATATGAGAATTTCTGTAAATAAAAACAACAAAACAGAAAGGTTTAATTTCACTTTCTGTAAGTTATAACTATCAGAAAATTTGTAGAACGAATTTTGCGCCACCTACTTTAGTTTGTGTCTCATATTGCTGGCTATAATGTTTATACATTAAAGCTTAAATAATTTTACGACACTTCATCTTATAAATGACTTTCTAAACCTAGTATTAACCTCTAAAAATATATTACACAGTAATTACACAGGCAGCAATAAATCAGTTGCTTTTTTATGCACATCATTTTGTGCAAACAGAAGCACCTGTTCGTGGCCCGGTGTAGAGTAGCTTCCCTTTTAATATCACAATACATAAGCAGGTAAGGTTTTAACGAATGAATAGCAAACGAATAAAAATTAAAGTTTATTCGTTTAATTTAAACAAAACATCGATACCTAAGAGGCTTACAGACCACAGACTAGGAGATAATCCCCGCAGGGAGTGGGCGTGTCTCATGCGGTACGGGGGACTATGGACTGCTTTTGGTAGGAACGACAGACTGTTCTACTACTACTGCACTCCGAGTAAAAACATCCAAGCATTTCCAGTCGCGTGTAGCTAGCGCGGGCACTGTGAGAATGCTTTCAGGATGCGTAGTAGCAACTCGTCATTCATCACGAAATCTACGCATGCGCATCTATCGCATTCCGAGCAGGGATAACCTCGTGGTCTGTGGACAGTACTCGAAGGCATCCTGATATCCGACCGCTATACTTGAGCGTCGCATGAACAGCCTTCCCTAGCCGCCATGCTCGCAAAAACATCTAGCAAAGTTAATAATATACCTGGATGTTCTCCGTTCGGTCCGCAGCGGGAAAGAGGAAACAAGCAAAAAACCGATATAAAACGATAGGAATGTTAGAATAAGCTGGCCTAAATGCATCAGAAACGTACTGATCTGTGAATGTTGGATGTTCATGAAACGTGGCATGAACTTCAAAGACACTGAAGGGCATATCTCTTCAGTACGTTCTAATTCCAAAATTCGCCAACAGAGTATGAGGTAGAAAAGGCAAAAAGGTAAAGGTGTTCCTGTCTTCGCTTTAACAAATTCCTGAATTTCAAACAACTTTCGTAAGATAAACCATACTTATTCACGACATGGGCACATGACAGGCTTTTGTGAACCAGGTAATTTTCGGGTTCCACAAAATTAGAAATTTCATCTTCAGCTGAGCAACTACGATTTTTCAAGAAAATCCCTTGAAACCAAATCCTAATCATTTCACGATATCAACCCTGCATACGTGTAGAAAGACAACTACATTAGCCGAATTTTACCACTTCAGTCACAGAGTTCGTCTAATTAATATTTGAAATTCAGTTCCTACTTTACAGCAGACACACTGCATATTACACATTACACTGACACGTCACAGGCAGACACCACAGAGGGAACACGTACGAAGACCACAGACCTGAAGAAAACTTAACAGTATGGGAGGAACAGTGCGTAAAAGGAAAATGGCCCAAAAAATTGGCTGAACCACGATAACTTCCTATAACTTCTAAAGAGCTAAATATTTTTAAAAATATTATTCTAGAGTCAGAAACTTGATCTAAATTTCAAGACTAACTGGTTGGCTGACTGGCTGCTGGAATCCTCTAGAATAATAACATTGTTCTATGACTATTAAACCCTTGAAAATGATATCAAATAGAAGTCAAAACATGTTCGGTTATAAACGCCCTGAATAAAAGTAATAAATAAAAAAACTAATGGGTGTATTGGAACATTTAAAGACAACATTGTGATTTAAACGTGCGACGCAAAAATAAATTTTGAAACTAAGCGAAGAAAGTTTGAAAGTACTAAAAACTGAAACTCTGGATTAAAAAAAAAAATAATCCATATAAATCTCATCATTCGGACCAACATGCCGAGCGAACGATAAATTTACGGTTCGCTAAATGAATAACAAAGTTGGATCCTCCACGAAGCAGGTAACTTGGTCGGCAGGTATGAGACAATTAGACGTTCAATTGTTTCTCAGCGTTCAATAAAGACTATAAAATTAATGCTAAAACGCTGATGTTTGCTGCATATGAAACGTTACTTTCAAAGTAAATATATAACAAGCCTTGTACCACAACAAATACATGCCGAGGGACCATTCATTGGTTTTTCATTAAAATATCATATAACACAGAAAGTCACTTCACTGCTAAGTATGTGCGAAACCAAACAAGAGAGAAAAGGCGTATTCTAAGGCAGCACGTACGCACACACACACATATATTAAATACTTTCGCTGGGATTATGCGTCGCTCATTCATCTTGTTGCTCATTTATTCCAGACACAAACCCATTCTTGGCAGAGCCAGTCAACAGTCTATACTACAAAGCACATACAGAAACGATCTGCTTTTGAATAGCTAACAATAAATTAATTCCACGAACTGCCATAAGCAGTATTACTAACACGGTTTATCAACGTTATACATACTCGTACATTACACAAGTTCACAAGTTACGCCGTCTTTCTTTCCTTTCATTAAATAAACCTATACATTATACCAAAAAGCTTTCAAACAAATTTTATAAATATAAATGAAATCTACACCCACTCATAATTTTTTTGCGCCATGAATGGTTGTTTTGAAAAAAATCTGGCAAAGTTAAATTTCCTCTTCATAACTAGGACTTACAGTTGGAGCAGACGGGCCACTAAAAATTGAAGCTTGAAAACTTTCAGTGAAAAGCAGCCACTACAAAATTTCATCACAGTATGTACACGTAAGCGATTAGACCTATGGACAGATATTATTTATACTATAACAGGCACAATGACGGAACGACAAACATGACTTACTTATTACCGATCAATTTTTAAAAACCAAAAACCACGCATGTTTCGTCATGTGCGTCTGTCTGTCCGCATATTACGAAGACCCAAGGTACTTGAACGATTTAGACGACAGTATGACAGACCTGCAGTAAATTTCGTCCAGTAATGTTTTTCGGCAAAGTTTCAAACACTTGACGGGGCAAGTTACATAAGGGCCTAATGACCATACTTCAGTCGATTAGAATCATTGGAAAGATTATACACTTTTTCCTGTACGAACTGGATTTATAAGATTACGAACCCCGTTCCATTAACTCTCACTCAATAACTTGACTATCCATCTTTTTTGGCACAACCTGTTTCGCCAGGGGGTTTATAGTGCAGTGCTAACAATGGAAACTATCCTCAAAGTTTCATATGTAGCCCCTATAGGTGCATGGAACTACAGCCCACAAGTTCAATTCGTTTTAATTCATATTACGGATAACTTTATTCACGGCCTGATCGCAATTTTACAAATGACTTTATCAGCTTTTTGACACGTTGCCATTCCCGTGGTACTTTGCACGAGACGACTGAGCAACTTGAATTCGTTTTAAAGCTTGTAGTTTTGCACACAGGTCTAACATGCTACACAATAATATACTATAAAAATTAAATGCAGAAAAATTCGAAATGACTCATAAGACATATGAACAAGAAGCGGCCATAAAATAAGTTTACATTGCCTATATCTCTAATAACAAGAGTTCAGATTTAACTGTAATCCTGTCCTACTACTTTTCAACATAGTCCCCGCCACAACTGAAGCATCTGTCACTTCGTCCAACTAGCTTCTCTGTTCCCTCTTTATCAGTCTGCGTCCTGCGTTATCAGCCATCATATCATAAAAGTTTACACCTCGCGATCATCTTTAAATTTTTGGCAGCCAACATTTTTCTTCAGCGCTGTAAACACAATCGCTTGGTGAAGAATTGCCCTGATATAATCACAATCAGTGCCGGTTTCTTAGTTACGAAATTACATGCCTCGTACATTAATATTCTGACCGAGCCTCGTACCAGGCCTAGGCAATATCAGAAAACATTAAGTGTGTGTGTCATTGAAGGTGTACACGTGAAATTAAATCCAGAATTGCCATGGCAAAAGCAGCATTCAACAAGAAGAAAAATCTTTTCACCAGCAAACTGGAATTAAATTTAAAAGGAAGAAACTAGTAAAGTGCTACATTTGGAGCATAGCTTTGTATGGTGCTGAAACGTGGACACTTCGGAAAGTAGATCAGAAGTATCTGGAAAGTTTTGAAATGTGGTGCTGGAGAGGAATGGAGAAGATCAGTTGGACCGATCGTGTGAGAAATGAAGAAGTATTACACAGAGTCAAGGAGGAGAGGAATATCGTACATACAATAAAAAGAAAGGCTAACTGGATTGGTCACATCTTGCGTAGAAACTGCCTTCTGAAACACGTGATTGAAGGAAAGTTAGAAGGAAGGATAGAAATGACGGGACGACGAGGGAGAAGACGTAAGCAGCTACTGGATGACCTTAAGGAAAAGAAAAGATACTGGAAAATGAAAGAGGAAGCACTAGATCGCACCCTGTGGAGAACTCGCTTTGGAAGAGGCTACGGACCTGTCGTAAGACAGACTACAGAATGATGAATGAATGTCATTGAAGGTGTCCTGGCTACCGCCCTGCCATGTAGCTCCAGTCAGTCCAACTACAAACGCACTGTGTATAAGACATGACACTGGAGTCATGCGTAACAAAACCACCTGAAGTGTTTATTTCACAGTTCCTGTCACCACTTCCACCAAAGAACTGCTTAAAACGACACACGTACGTTTATATCTCTCGCGGCCCCATCTTCTATACAAGTTTACTCCTCATTCACTGCACACGAAACGCAACATTTCAAGGAAAACTGTGAGTCTTTTTCAGAACACTCAACCTCAGTCGCGTCCAGAAATGACTCGCCTTTTAACGGACGTTTATATTTACAGGATTATTTTTGTTGTATAAACAATATGAGACTGTGCACAGCAATAAACGTAACGAAAGTTGATTTATTATGTAATTCCTTAGATTTATCACGAATATTAAACTCAGAGTTAATTTTAGAAACCGGTTTATGACTTACCATTCCCAGATCTGAGATATGTATATGACTGATCCGTACCATTTCAACACAATTACGCGACATTTCTTACAGCACTGCTCTACAGTTTTTGATCACAGCAATAAAACATTGTTAAGAAAAACTTGTTAAGAAAAGTTTTTTATTACTGCTCTGTTGCCTACTTTCCTCTTTTAAAGAAAAAGTAAGTTTAATTACAGTGTTACCAATGTGCGTGTGTGCCCTTTCGACTATTGAACTTTCTATAAAATTTCACAAAATTTGGTATAGACGCCAATTTCCGTCAATCGGTAATAATAACATGCTGGACCCACAAACTTGTGATATGGAAGCGACACTAGGGATACTTTGTATAGGACCCTAAAAGTATGTGTGTTAGACTTGCTAACAACATGAAACTGTTGTATAGAAAGTAAAACAATATGGCAGTCGTGCAGAAATGTTCGTTAAGCTTTCACTTTGACAGCGATGATAAATTTAAAATACGCAATTTTGAACGAAGACATAATAGCCCAGACGCCTCCATAAATTAAGCATAAAACACTCAATAGATGAGAATATATTTATTTATAGAATATTAATACAGAAAAATGGAACTACCAAATACATATTGCATAAAACACAGTTTCCAAATCAGATACTACAGACATGGCGATGGTAATAAATTTCTGACGTTATATCCCACAAGATTAAAGCTTTGTTACGTATTTACATCTGTAAGCAATAAAATAATTGAAACGACTACGATTCGATGCTATGATCATCTGCATTCGAGCTTAGCGTGTTAACTCGTGATCTAACGGATGGATTATGAGATCTAATGCCTGTATTTACACTCAGATAAATAACAAAACAACATCTGGGTATACTAGTGTAACGAGATGGTGTTTTATTATTTATCATTGTAAGCCTGTACATGATAAATTATGAATAAATGCGCAGACGTGGTTTACTTTCATCATTAGGTCCTGTGACTTTGGAACACAACCGAGCAAAGCGTTCTGTGATCTCTAAACGTAATGTCTGAAGTAAGTCTAACGCAGTGACTGAAGCGTGTGCCCAACTTAAATTACGCCTCATCTCTGTTCTTTCACGTCATGAAATCAAGCAATGATATAAACTCACCTTCGTCTTAGATTTCGGTTTGTTTTGATACTACCAAAATAACCAAAAACGTCGGTGCACCTACCTGTAAAAGAAAGGTTCATTTTCAGTTCACAATTCGAATTCAAAACTTTATAATGCAGAGCATATTTTATTAAATACATTCAAGTATCCATGGAACTAAACTAGAGCACTTGTGTCCAATATCTGTTACCTCAAGGGCACCGGCAACTGAGCAAGATGGTATAATTTTAACCACTATACTTAGATTCCATCAATCACACCGCATGTTACTATGACACTTCATTACCTATTATGGTACACTGCCTCATCACGGGGTACAATGTCCTCATAAATAAGCATAAGCGTTTTGAATTCTTTTTAACTCTGACTTTTAACTAACATTATTTTTAACACTGTCCTTCTTTTGTTTGTTTTTTTTTTATTCTAGCTTGCTATTTCCTTGATTTTATTTGTTTAGTGGATGATGAATTTAAACGGATTTAGAAGGAGTCGGTCGTGCCCTGATTTGACAAACTATTCCAGCACTAACACAGAAAACCACAAAATCTCTCAGGAGAGACTGTCTCTAGGACGAGGTTTCAACCCAGTTTCTCCCAAATACATAGCTGCGGTGAATGATATGCATGTAACAGACTACTAGGAGTCACATCGAAGGAGAGGATAGTCTCCATCCTTGGTTTTTTTTTTGGATGGCAATAAAGAATATTGCGTGCCTGCAACCTGCTCTTACATTCATTATGCACAACTACAAAAAAACTCGCAAGCCTCAAGGAAACACGCTGAAGTAAAACAATAAAGTGAAGAACACAGCTGGTGTATTTTTGGCTGCGGGATGTTACACTGACATCTGACTCACGCGAGCGAACCACAACAGACACAGCACACTGTTCAACTTCGTACTTGCTGAAGCAATCAATACAACTTACATGAAAGGGGACTGAAAATACGGGGCCACAGAAATAAGTAACATGTAGAAAACACTAACAAGACAATCCCTTGAACCCAGTACCTGCCACTCTTCACGTGGCGACACGTTTTAACTTCAGCCACGCTTCTGTACGATCACGCTCTGCTCAAGGCAAGCTCACGGTCAGGTATTTGGGTATAGCATTTACACTGAACGCTCGTGTGGCACTCAACCGCAGATCATTTCGCTTTAAACAAGTCCAAACAAAAAATTACCAAAGAAAGATACGGTTCTAATCGCATGATCTTCGGGTCAAACATTCTTTTGGAAACTTCAGGCGCACATCTGAGCGTCCCGTGACGTGAGCATGACCGCTGGAATGAACAGTTGCATTTACGTACAGATAAGGAATGTTTACATTTAGAAACTCTAATATAATCTTGGTCGGAAATCACAAGAGGAAGAGACTATCGATGTAATTGGAAGATACTATCGATATGTCAACGGGAAGAGACTATCGATACGTTGATTAGAACATGTTAGTGGATTAATAAAAAATAAATGGAACACTTTAACGTCTGTGGGACATGAATCCAGTTGGGTAATTTCGAAACGTCATGGAATAAAAGTCCGAACGATAAGAGCAATGTACATTAATTATTAAATAACGTATACTTAATGGCAGGGGTGAACAAAACCCGAGCGAGTGAATTTTTTGTAAGGTGGCACATAATACTTATGGCTTCACAGAACGGAACTTTGTTCACGTCACCTTTACGGCGCCTAGAATTTTGAGATAAATCGTAGATTTTTGGAAAAATTGTGTACCTATGCTTAAGGGTTTTGTAGCAATAGTTTTGAGGCATTTACGTTACATTTGTATTTCATATGGGTAATTTAAATCGGCATTATAATATTGCATGCCAGTAGTTACGAAATGAGGTTTTGAGAGTATGGGCCAAATCAACTGATAGGATTTTTGCAATTCTTACGAATACGTCAAGTAATGTCTGGGTTTCATAACAAATGAATGTATTACAGATATGGTCAATACAGACTTCTAAGAAAACTATCAGAGCCTTGAAATGCTTTATACTGGTACCAAATTGTGCTTCACAGACCTAAAAGAATCGATCTCCACTGTAAATATTTATGAACATGGCGATGAAAATACACATCAACAGCCTCAATTATTTTTGAACGAACATATGGATTACTTACACTTCGTTGGAAGTATTTAGCGGAATGTCGTTCAAGTCGGTTCAATGCCTCGCCGCTTGCTTATAAATTCATTCATTCATTCATTCTGTAGTCTGTCTTACGAAAGGTCCGTAGCCTCTTCCAAAGCGAGTTCTCCACAGTGTGCGATCTAGTACTTCCTCTTTCAATTTCCAGTATCTTCTCTTTTCCTTAATGTCATCCAGCAGCTGCTTACGCCTTCTTACTAGTATTCCCGTCATTTCTAACCGTCCCTCTAACTTTCCTTCAATCCCGTGTTTTAGAAGGCAGTTCCTACGCAAGATGTGACCAATTCAGATAGTCTTCCTTCTTTTTATTGTATGTACGATATTCCTCTCCTCCTTGACTCTGTGTAATACTTCTTCATTTCTCACACGACCGGTCCAACTGATCTTCTCCAACACCACATTTCAAAACTTTCCAGGTATTTCTGATCTACTTTTCGAAGTGTCCACGTTCCAGCACCATACAAAGCTATGCTCCAAATGTAGCACTTTACTAGTTTCTTCCTTACATTTAAGTCCAATTTGCTGGTGAAAAGTCTTCTACTTGTTGAATGCTGCTTTTGCCATGACAATTCTGGATTTAATTTCACGTGTACACCTTGCATTATTTGTTATCATGCTACCCAAATAATTGAAATATTCCACATTCTCCAATTGTTTCGATCTATCACAATTTTTATTTTATTATAAATTATCACGACAAAATTCGTATGTCGTAACGCCTGTCTTTGCAACAGTAAGTCCGACTGCAATCGCTTTAAATTCATCGGAAATGAAATGGAAATTCTCCCTAACAGCCCCTGAATTAGTAGCAGCAACTTACAGATTCTAGACCGTTTCAAACAAATATCAATATATTAAGAACCTTCTCAGAGGGCCAAGAAATTCATATTTTATGAAATCCAAAGATTCATTACCGTGTTAATGTAAGCCCTTCATTACTGATTGTTCTGTGCAAAGTTGATCAATTCCACACACTCTTATTCCATTTCTTAAAGGTCCTTTTTAATATTATCCTTTCATGTAAGCCTACGCTTCCATATTTGAAGACATACGTACGTCATACAACATTTTTTAACTACAGTTTATAGGCCTACTGTCTAGAAGACGATGTGGTTATATATAGCAAGCAGGTAAGCATTTGGAACGAGGAGTCGTGGCCTGTTTCAGACAATCCCTACATTCTCCCGGAGAAAATGAGGAAACATCTTGGGAAAAAATCCTACCATTGTAGGAACAGATTCAACCGGGTATTGTGTATATGTCTTACAATGTTACTCTTACATCAGACTGCGGGTCCACAGACGAAACAAACGTCTGGACATAAGCAACAAAACAAAAAAAAATCAAATCTAATTTCCTTGCGTCCAACTGACTAAAGCAGGAGTTACAGAAAGTGACGTATTAAAACCAGGTAGTCTAGTGTCTTCATGCAACCTCCTGCACTTGTTAATTATTGAAGGTACATTGACAATGTATTATCGATTTTGCTGACTGGACGTTATAAATGGAAGAACAGAATATTCTATGCAAACAAGCGCTGTAACAAATGGAAAACGTGGCTCTGTAATGAATATCCATCCCCTTGACAGTATAGTCTCTTTGTGTACAAAATCATTAAGCATACCAGCATTTGTCTGAACCCCGGACTTTGACCAAACAACAGTGAAAAACCTCGTCTATCGGAGGTATCCAGTTCTACTTTCAACTCAGTATCTGCTCTCACTGACTCAGGCATAACACAACATTCCTACTTCTCTCTAGAACAATACCTCGAATCACAGCCCAGTTCAGTTTACACAACCGAATGCCACAGTTCAGTGCATAGCACAGCGCTATCGCTTCGTGTTAGGAACTTCTAGGGTTCAGTTCTCACAGTGCAGGCCTACAGGTACTTCTCGCGTTTTATAAGTTCCTTAAAATATCCCACGATTGCCTCTACTTCACCCTATGCGATACTGCAGTGTCCCTTTTATCATGTCCCTGAGCACAGCAACTTCGTCGCAAAGAAAGCCCACAAAAGTCGAACAGCGTGTGACAACTGCCGGGCTAAGGGACACAACAAATGGAAACACCCGTAGTATGCTCTACGTTAGAGACCATCAAACGTGCGCCCGCGAACATACTGATATTCGATTCTTGCACAATTTTAAACTATTCATAAAGTTTTCTTACGTATTCGGCGACGAGTGTTAAGCACATGACGATTGTCGTATGAGCCGAATCTCTGTCCAGTGCCGAGAAGTTGAATAGTTTAGACTCTTGCCTTTGGGTGAACAGTAATTGAAAGGTTGGGTGTATACTCGTATACTGCCGACACTTTCCAAGCAAGATACTTGATTATTTGTTGGATATTTTTGTGAGATAAGGGTGTGCAAAAAATGTTTTGGATAACCTCATGACGTCAGAAGAGAAGATACGAATCTACTCGGAATATATTATAATCCCTTCAATTCGCATCCTTCATACAGAACCTGCCGTAGTCACAAGTCTTTCTACTTGCTTGGCACACAAAACAAGGTTGATGACCCTTGTCACAAGCGGCTGAGGAAGGGCCATTAAATAAAGGACTTTACTTTACATAACAGCCTTCTTATCTCACATGATGCTAAACAAAGTCTGTGTCGATATGTACAAGCAATAGTATGCATATACGCCCCGACTACCTAAATCGGGACAGGAGTCATCCAAATACCAACCTGGCCTTCACATAGGACACTCCCTTTTTGCACAACGGCCCTGGCAAACGAATCATGTCAGTACAACCACTACGTCCAATGTACCAGAACAGACAATGCTAATAACAGTAATACACGCAGCAGTTCTCGGTGACCGAGCTGTCTTAAGAGCAGACGACTGGTACAAGTTCTTAAGCCTTTATGGCGAGTTCGTATACCGTTACGCTTATGGATGTCTGTATATGTTGTATTTTGCCTGACAAATACTGCCTCTAATATATGTTAATATGTATTTCGAATCGGTCTATACAGCCGGGAGAACGAAACCGAGTTCTTCGTTCAATCAGTCTATCAACTGCTGTGCGTCTAAGTTGGTTAGCAACCCTCCGTCACACAAACGTACTCGTATTTTATCAGACGTCGCGGAGAAGCCTACTGCTGAGTAGTCCTGCCTTGTGACGGGAGGTTCCTGGTTACAGTACTGGCCTGGAGGTTGCCTACACTGACGAGAATTCTCTTCCTTTTCCCATATACCTCCAGGTGAATTCATTGATATGCCAAGACGATGGGAGATTTGAAGTTCTCACAGCGGTGCTGCTGAAGACTCAAATCTTCTGAGATGTTATACCGTGTCGACTGGTAAACACAGTCCACGATAAATTCTTCTCGCATTACTTCACCGTAACGATGAAGGCACTGCGAGCCTTCGAAACTTCTGTAACTAAGAGTACTTAGCAATTGACAAAGCGTAACATTCCGGAAGACCTACCGAATCGTCAGGCCAGGACCCACTTCGTTTTGCATTACCATTCACAATAAGTCACGCTCGACAGCTGTGTAACATACGCAGTTGTGACAGAGTTAAGCGACAAACTAAGAAACAAGCAGATTAGCTTAAGCGCATCAGTGTTACCCACATAAGAAGCAAAAAAAACTGCAAACCTTATTATAAAGTACAGATATCTAATTTTGTTTCATGTACGAACCCACGATATCATTTTCTAATTATTAACACCATTGTGGGCTTCTCTCTACTCCCTTTCCAGCTTGCATTTGAAAGACTGCGCCTATCTTAGAATCCCTTATTTCAGGAGTTTCTTCCGGAACCCATATTCAGTCATTAAAACCTAAATTACAAACTTACGACGGTCTGCTGGTCTATAGCCGTGGCCACTGTACTCAGTACAGCAGGTATAGTTTGGCAGACGAGCGTAGCGTCTCAAGAAATTCAACATCAAGGTCTTCAGCCGAGGTGTCCAACCCACTGACGTAAGCTTATTCCCAGTTACAATTTACAATTTCTACATTCCAGCTAAACGTTTCATATGCAGGAATGGTTTAACTCAGAAAGGACGTCGATTTGCGCTTAACTAAATTCTTAGCGCTTAGGTTTTTGTTGTTGTTTATTTCTTTGGTTGGTTGGTCGCGTGGTTGTACTGTTTGCTTGGTTAGTTGGGCGGTTGTATGGTTGGTTTCTTGGTCGGTTTGTGAATTGGTCGGCTGATTAGTTGGTCGGTCGGTGGGTTGTTTGGCCCTAATACGGAGGGCGATGTTACAATGCAGCGTTGCTTGGACACTGACGAAATCGAACACCGTCAAGGGCAGTCGACTCTGACTCAGTTAAGAATCAGCAAAGGAATCTTCACTCCACGAGAATCGAAGCATCCAAGTGTGACAGAGATATACAGGAACTGCAAGTAAAACAAATTGGTGTGTCGTTGTAGCATCTTAACGAGTCAGGTTCGATTCCATTCGACTGGACTCGATCTGATTAGTGTGCCAGCAGCGTAACACAGATAAGCGACTAAACTCTGCTCGATATTAGTGAAACTGGTAAAATCAAGCGTTTTTAACTGACACCTGTCAGGTATGTTTGCAATGAGACTACAGCAAATGTGCTGTCAGGTGTTGAATTTAAGCAATACAACTTACCACTATGTGCTTGGAGTCACAAGGCATGGCCTTCATGCTTTAAATCGTAGAATGGAGTTCATTGAAGGATTTGAATGGAAATCCCTGCAGATGATATTGCGCTTTCTAACACTGTGAAATCCGTTTCGAAAATAAATCAGACGGCCGTGTTTTCAAAAGCTGTTTTATAACTTCCTGCACAAGGTCGAATTGACAGTATTCGTTACACAAAGAGGACAATGTTTAGTGAAGGGGAAGCTGGTAAAGTGCACAAATATCTAAATAAATGTTACCACTGGTCATCATCATATACCTTCTAGGAATACGTCGTTAAGGTCTGTTTCTATGTACGCCAAGACAGACTTCGTCTACCATCGTCGCGTTCGTCGTTCCAAGTTTCGTTGTACATTGTCCACTGGGGAAGTAATTTAATGACAAATGTAGACGGCGGTCTCCCACTCTTTCGAAAATATATAGTATATATGATTTTTCAATTTTGTGAGTATCCTTGGGCGTCTTCAACTACACTTGTAACTTTCAATGTTTCACTGACGTCACAAACAAGCTCCGTGGCGTCTCAAAAATGCACATGTACTGTCTCTAGTTTCTAGGATTTCTTTTGGTTTAAAATCCAAATTTCTTTATCACAATTTTGTTGCTTACGACGTGATGTTATATACAAAATTGCCACGTGTAAGGTTACACCCTTTAACAGTTAATAATATTGAAATTAAATCGGTTGACGCGATTGCTAGTTACATTGGTAAACAATTTTTGACACAGGAAAACTAATTTGTGTTTCTTATGTATTTTTCAACGCTGAATTCAAATATGTTATTATAATTGCTCTATCGCCCACAGTTTTTGTGTAACAGAATTTTTTAAAATGCAATTTTAGCGAATTTAGTTTTTTTTTGTCTCGCTACCAGTATGTTTGAAATATGGCTCAGGCATTTTACTATATTTTAAACATAGTGTGGGAATGAAAACTTAACCATAATAAAGACAGCAGGCATCCGTTGCACATCAAACTTGGACTCATAAAAAAATTTCGTCAAGGCAATGGATCAAAATAGCTTTCGATTTATGTATTTGAAAAATAAGTTTCCCAGGATAAGTGACGCTAAAATCAAAGAACGGGTATTTGCTGGACCTAAAATATGAGAGTTAATACAGGACGTAAAATTTGAAGACCAGCTAAGTGATATGGGAAAAAAAAACAGCATAGAAATCATTCAAAAATGTCACTATCAATTTTCTGGGAAATCGTAAGGGGGAAAACTATCGTAATATGGTGGCTGATCTTGTAAAATCCTACAAAGTTATGGGGTGTAATATTCCTTTAAACGTGCATTTCTTAGACTCTCATTTAGACTTTCCCAAAAAATCTGGGGGCAGTAAGCGATGAGTACGGAGAGCGATATCACCAGGACATTTCCACCATGTCAAAGCAGTACCAAGCACGCGCAGTCCCAGTATGCTGGCTGATTATTGCTGGACACTTAGAAGAGACGTTGCACAGGCAAAATACAGCAGAAAGTGGTCTACTGTTACTTTTTAGGTAATGCATATACTCTCTGTAATATAATGTAAATACAGGTTTTCTTCAAACTTCAACCGCGCGTTACTTAAAAACCTTGCCTGATAGAAAAAAAGTAACAACATATTTGAATTCAGCGCAAATAAATGCTATTGAGTTTACCCACTTTAGTTCATGTGACAAAAACTACGAATTATTTTGTTATCCAGTGTTAATAATAACAGGTTCCATTCAAAAAGTGACATGGCCACATTCAATACAGGGACTTTTCTGAACCTGTACTTCCTTCACTTCTCTGTGTTTGACTAACCAATGTTCTCATTACTATGCGCTCTTCAGTGCTATAATTTAAGAAAACATAATGCAGTAACAAATATGACAATACAATAATAACAACATGAAAACCGACGCACCTTGTATGCATAATGCTGTATCAATTGGCATTTGTCAAAACCCTTTCCAATTACAGCATTTACTTTGTTGTGTTCATTATGAAATGGCTTATAATGGACCACATCGAAAAAATCCATGGGGCATTGACACAGACGAAAACGCAGGACCTACCAACACATTTTTTTTCCTATGGCTCAACAGCCCCTAGGGGGGCCTATGCCGCTTCATTTTTCGAGCCTTCGCGATCACACTTTAGACATACCACACTAGGTACGACTCCTCTGGACGAGTGATCAGCCCGTCGCAGAGATCTCTACACGACAACACACAACACTCACAAGAGACAGACATTCATGCCCCGGCGGGATTTTTTTTTTTTGCCTGTCCGGGGTTTTTTCCCTTTTGATCCATTTTTTTTGTACTGTTTAAATCCTTTCGTCCTTCATGTCACTTTACGTTCCATACTACCGTCCTTACAACAAACACAACACTAACATCCATGCCCCCGGCGGGATTCGAACCCACGATCCTAGTAAGCGAGCGGCCGCAGACCCACGCCTTAGACCGCACGGCCACTGGAAGCGTCACCAACACATTTAATAAAAGTAATTTACCAAAACTCAACAATATTCATCAAGCATCCAACAAGAAAAATTTTGAAAAGCATAAGATTGTACAAATGAGAGAATTGTAAGTTCTGTCCACGACATATTTCACACACGGCTACAAACAATAACCTTTGGTCATTTAAATTCCTGATTCGGAACAGAAAGAAGAGCCCGATGCATCGTACGAATAGAACAGAATCTACTACAATGGTATAGGACGACGACGACGACGACTGTGATCCAATAGGCCGCACAAGTCTGCCGTTAACACTGCCGACCACTGATTTGTGCAATACGCCTACAGAGGAAACAGAAATTCGCTACTGAAACCCACGCAAGCAATGAGTACAATTATAATACGCACTAAGCAATGGCGCGTGAGAAAGAGTAACGAACAGACGCACGATTCACGGTACAGTAAATTCGCTTTCATATCATTTTTGAGAAACGGATTTCCCCTATCTGAATTTATTTTGCTAAGCTGCTCTTCAGTGAGGCCACATCCGCTCGTGTGTTTATTCTGCCCACGATGTATAATGATGCGATGCCAATGATGACAACGTATGCGGACAGTGTAAACACACAGCGTCATCTCACTTCTGTAGAGTACAATGCGCGACAGCTCCTCTAAGTACAGGTCACTACTTCACTGTCAAAATTGTATTACGGTAATCAATAGCAGACGTTTAGGCATCAAGACGAAATAAATAAAGACTGAAGAAGAATAAAGTAGCAAATAACGGAGAGAAGAAACAAATAAAACAACGCAGATAAATGAAGCTAAAAATAATGTAAAGCAGTAAAAAGGGGGAAATCAACAAATAAATGAGTAAACCTGCAGTTCTGAAAGAAGATAAATCGCCTAAAGGAAAATCTGACATATTTCAGTAAGAAAATGTCACGAAACCACACTCTTCGGCACAGCCATTTCTGTATGTGACAAGTCACCTGAAAATACTCAACAAATTAAGTATACTGAAAAAGCAATAGCGAATAGAATTCAAGTACTCCGGCATGTTACGCCATGTCGATTGGTAAACAGTTACCGACGCCTCGAACAAACGCGGTGTCTTCATCTTCATCTTCAGGGTCCAGCAGTCCAAGGAGACTGACAGTGCAAAACAGTCTTCTTGGACTGCTTCACCTAGAAGGCCTAGAAAGCGATGGAAGGACAACATTACAATGATTCTTAAGAAAGTGTGTTATGAGGATAGGCGGTGCACGGAGGTGACTGACAGTCCTGTCCAATGGCAGGCTTTGACACTAACGCCGTTAAACATCAGACTGGCAGTTATTTTTGAGCCTCATGAATCGAATGGGGTCCGCAAATCGCGTATTTTCACATGCTGAACACATTCAAAGCAAAATTTCATGAAACAAAATTTTTTTTCAGTTTCTTAAAGGTTAATACGGCATGCGAGATGAGTTTGTCAAAGCGGTGTTGACAACGACTCTGAGAGGTAACGCTGTGTCGCTGGGAAAGTGGCTTCCGACGTTTCGAAGGAGCATGTCACCTTCATCATCAAGGGAAATCCGTCCATAAAGAATTACATTGTATATAACCGAATACACATTACACACTCAGAGTAGTGGCCTGCTGTGCCATTTTCTGGAGAATTCATAAGGATATTAGGGTGCAGATATCTGCTATTTTAACATCTGTTTCTTACGTTCGCTTTGGTAATTCAATACCAATACATTTTTTACGCCTTTAAAACAAAAAGAAACAAAAAGTTTTATAGGACAGTGAACAGAAAATGAAACCTGTTTCGTAAACGTTACCAATGTCTGTAAGTTTCGAGAATGCAACTGCCAAATCTGTCACATTTTCTTCATTCACGTCTTCTGCTGCTTCCTAAACGTCTATTAAAGCAATTTTCTATCGATATCTGCGCTCTTCTGGGCTATTGGGCAGCGTTGAGTGGTAGTTATGTACAGACGTTTCGGGACCGATAGGTTGTATCGGTCCCGAAACGTCTGGCATAACTACCATTCCACGCTGCGTAATATCTCAGAAAGCGATGATCTCATCTACATCGCGGAGAAAGCCTGAGTTTTCGAAACTTTGCAACCACCCACAGCTTTAAAACAATGTTTACGCAGTCTGTCCCCCACTTCGTTCACTTGTTCTTCAAGTACTGTTCTTGAAACTGGAGTCTTCCCCGACCTACACATGCAAATCGCTCCCACACAACGGTATTAACGTCTTCGTTTACCGTCTTTCTTAGTCTCCTTTTCACAAAGCCATTCTATTTCAACTGTCCTCTTTCACGTTTCGTAAACTTGAGTTCTCTCAGCATATATCTTTGTGGCGACAGTTCTGACGCTGAGAGTGAGGTTTCCTCGCTTCGCTACGACCAGATAATATCGCGACGAAAAGCTGGCCTATCGCAGCAACTCATCACAAGTCCTTACCAATTTCAAAACAAGCGGCAATTTTCCACAAGGTGTAACTTGACCCCTACCAGTCGTCTGAAACAAAACAAGCAATCCCTACTTGGAGTTACAACATAAAACAACCATAACATATTTTTACTTTCGGATTTCGCGTTAAGCAGTTTACGTTATTAGGAGAAATGTTGCACTAAATCTGTCTCGTTTTCGGAGAAAGCCTTTGAAATATTCCCGTTAAGGCTTATTTTAGTTTCATGTAGTTTCTGTTTTTGTCAGGTTTCACTGCACTCACCAAAGCTGACAAGTTTTTTTAAAGACAAAAATGCAAAGGAAAGTGTTCCCAATTGCCTGCAGTCAGAACTTTGCACAACTTTTCCTCCCTGTTGTCTCACTTCGCTTTGCTTTTGCATGGAAATACGGATAAGCTTCAGGGAGAGTTTTGACACGAAAATCAATGAGGCTCTTTACTTAGTATTTCTCTTTCGTGCTTCACTAGAAGCGTATTATATTATATGTGCTGAAGGTATTTTCCTACGGAGAAAGAGAATTATTATGTAATATTACCATCCTCTTCGCCTGTCTTTATACGAACGCGATAAAATAAAAAAAATTCTTCGTCTATACATTGTTCTTGAACGGAAACTCAGTTCGTAAGACATTTGAAATACATGACAAAAACACAAATTACAAATGTGTTACGTCAACGAGATGAGAAAAGTAACTGGAACTAAGGAGAATAGACAATTAACATACTATTTTGTAATAATGATATGATGTTTCTTTAGAGGTTGTAGCCTATTTTCTTTAAATACATATGCCGTTAATATGTAAATATATAATTGACTCAAATTATAATTCAAGTGCCTGTAAATCGAAGCTGCTATAAAAGCAAATACATCTATGTATCTATTCGTAGTTTCAATTTGACGTTGATTTAATATTCACGTGTGTAATAAAATGTACTTTGATTTCTCCAGATGCTAACCATTCATCAGATATGGTATCAGATATCAGGTTGCCTGAGCCACTTACGTAAGCCACATATGACTGAAATAGTATAAAATTAATATGGCCGTCTCTTGTGGTAAAAGCACTGCTCATCTCGAATGGACAAATCCGTTCTGGTAAATAAATCGCACTGCAGATATACAACCACAAATATCACACTGCAGACAGGACCGCTGAGAGTGGGTTCGGGTTCCAGTAAAAAAATGTTTTCGCACAACCCCCCAAGAAAGGGCGAACCGACTAAAAATCTTTACACTAAACTGGAAAGACTGTCAGTTGCAGAGTGGCTTTGGCTCGGTCTGAAAGGGTTAATTTGTAAATCGACAAACAATGACACTACCGAGAAAGACAAAAACATATGCAACATAGTCGGGCCCCGGAGCCCTTTCGGAGCACTGGGGCCCGGTAATTTGTACCGGCTCCCCCCCCCCCGTATCGTCGGCATTGATGCAGATATTAAGCTGCAGGTATCGCACTAAAAGGTATCACACTACCGACATCACACTGCAGATCAAACTACAGGTATCACACTGTAGATAGCACAGTGAAACATATCACACTACAGGAAGTCATAATATTTATTTCATAGCACTACGCCGTACACAAAAAGAATATTTAAAATGAGTTTCGGATTTACTTATGTACAATTTAATGAAGCCTTCAATAGATGAAACTATGAGCTGTAAGATTAATGGAGAAATAATGTGAAAGGAAGCGAGACTGGCTTGAATTGAGGTTATAACTCGAAATTTCATTGGAGGGAACGAGGAAATCCTGAACACAAGAATGTTCGGGCAGACATACGAAGCCAGCACCTTCAGAATTAAATCAGTAGGGCTCATCACTAGGTAAAAGGTGCAGTCCTCGGTGATATTTATATTCTGTAATACGTATGCACCTATCACTTGTACACTGCACTGTTACTTATGCGAGTTAGGTTTCATTTAACTTTCATGCAAATTAGTGGTTACATTAGCCCGACATGAAGGAAAGTTATTTCGACAACTTTAATGCAGACCATCCGTCACATATTTCATGCGAATTAATTCATTTAGAGGAGATCAAACATACGGACGGACAAACAGGCACAGGGTGTGTAATATCCTTATGAGGCGTTGTGTCTACAGATCTCACGTAACGAACCTAACAATAAGGTCCAACGCGGGGAGCAAGACTATCACGTTTTATACCACGATGATAGAATTGGCAACATGGAGTGAGACATTATCAACAGGCGATCTGTCCATCAGCTGCAACATCGTGTGTTTAAAGCAATATAATTCCGGTTCTCTTATATTTACATTCCGCCTCTAATGAACTTGCCACGTGTCCGATAAATTTCGCTGCTGCCACTCATGCGTTATTTCCTTCTCTTCTGGTAGCATTCCAAGCTTCAGTTCCGCAACTTAAGGCTGGTAGAAACATTCGTTTATACCATTTTAACCTACTTTCTTTCTCAAAGTCATTAGACCGCGTGTTCTCTGGTAATTTCCGACAGATTCTTTCCAGTGTTACTGGCTTGACTTCAAGACGTTTCCCAAACTAATCTCTCAGTATACATTTGTAACATATATATGCATTCAAATATCTGAAAATAAATGTCATAAAATTAGCACGAAATATCCGCGTATGTAGTGTATAAAATATTTGAAAATTCAAGCCTTCTTGCATATTACGCCGCGTCCATTTGTACGAATAATTACCGACGTTTCGAATGATCATAGTGCTTTTCATCTTCATGCGAAACGTCGGTAACGATTTAGCGGCGTAACATGCCAGACGAAATGAAACTTCAGCAGCGCCGCTGTGAGAACCTAAAATCTCGCAATATAACTACATTTGTTGACACGAAACGAATCTGATTTAACTTTGTCTCAATCACCAAATTAACCAAAGTCGTCAAAGTATGCTAATGGGTTAATCAGTTGAAATGTGCTGCACCCATATATATTTACAGCGAAAAATTAATTTAGGTCTTACAGCAACGGCCTTCGAAATCCCACACTTTTTATTCTGTTTGTGACACACGTTTAAATTTGTACACAAATAAAGATACTTTTTTTTTGTAATATCCAAATTGTATCGTTTCCAAATACAGCTGTAACATCTGTGATTCACTTATTATTCGTTATTTGAATTTTTTTTTTCTATGGCTCGACAGCCCTATATGGGCCTGGGCCTCCTCGTTTCGTCGAGGTTTCATGGTCACACACATTTAGACACACACATCGGTAGGACTCCTCTGGACGAGGGACCAGCTCGTCGCAGAGACCTCTACCTGACAACCACACACTCAAAGAACAGACATCCATCCCGGTGGGAGACCCTCTTTGATCCATGTCCCGTCTCAGAGTCCATGCTACGGCATACAACAACACACACAAACATCCATGCCCCGGTGGGATTCGAACCCACATCCTAGTAAGCGAGCGGCCGAAGACCCACGCCTTAGACCGCACGGCCACTGGGATCGGCTCGTTATTTGCATTAAACACGTAAAATGAACACAGAAGGAGGAGGTCGTGACAATTCGTCCGTCCATCCGCACGTTTCATCTCAGAAACAACACATTTCGATTAAATTTAATATGGAAGTCCATTCTAATGACACACGCACTTAGCATTAAGTTCAAATACAACCTGATTATGCGACGTAACATTCTCATGGCGGTGACCATAAACATTTCTTCCTTTTACAACTTTTCCTCCCTGCGTCCCTTCTCATTTCTTAATTTTTTTCCATTCCGACTCTGGTGTCTCCTATTTCTGCGCCTCCTTTCACTTTTGCTGCCCTTACGTCCTCGTAGCAACTTTACCCTTCAGCAACCTGATTAGCTCCTCTGCTTCCCAGACAACCAATCACCGCCTACACCATATCCAACTACTGCCCGGCAGTCTTCTTGGACTGCTTGACCCTTGAAGATGGGACTGACAGACTGTCCGGAAACATCAGTAAACAACTACCAACATACGATGCGTAACATCTCAGAAAAGCGAAGGCCTCAAGATTATCATCTTAATTACGAGACAATTATCTCAGAAATCTGTTCATTGTATTACGTACAAAAAGGACAGACCGTATTAAAGCCTGTAATATTTGCTTGAAACGTTCTTTAATATGTATAAGACCTAACGCACAAGGAAAAATAACTTCTTCTCGCATGCATTGTAACACATGATCCATGCAACATCAATATCGCAAACAACTGTATTTCATATCTTATCTAAAGCAGAACACATACGAGTGCCACCCATTGTTCTCAACACAAACTGCAATCCCCTTGACCAAGTTTCCTGAAACACGTATAACAGTTGCAGTTGTGATGCCAAATTGCACTCTCGTGATTCAGTTGTTTATTCTTGGATTGTTCTTGGTACACGATTTATTTAAGTAAACTTCACAAAACGTCAGATCGTTAAATCGTGGGATCTGGTTAACCACAATCACAAAGAAATGATTCAGCCTGCCCTAAGTTCCTTCAGAACATCCGTTGCTGACCTAGCCGCATGACAGAGCCTTCTTTCACGAGATTCCATCAACGAATAAGAACTGCATAATTACGCACTTATATTCTTCAGCAATGCCGATCCCAGTGGCCGCGCGGTCTAAGGCGTGTGTCTACGGCCGCTCACTTGCTGGGATTGCGGGTTCGAATCCCGCCGGGTCATGGATGTGTGTCTCTTGTGAGTGTTGTTGTTGTCAAGTAGAGGTCTCTGCGACGGGCCGATCACGCGTCCAGAGGAGTCCTACTGAGTGTGGTGTGTCTGAGTGTGATCGAGGAACCTCATAGAGGAGGCTTAGGCCCACTAGGGCTGTTAAGCCATGAGAAAAAAATCTTCACCAATATTACGAGTATACTGAAATATAAAACAAAATCTTGTCTATTTGGGTATGGTTTTAAATGTAACATACTGTATGTGTGGTGTATAAACATTGCAGAAAACACAGGCAACAACGCAGATAAGATATGTAAATTCGCAAACATATCCCCATTTAGAAATATGTGCACCCCGCAGTCAAATATACCTTCCTTCTCTTGTTGATTTCCTTTCTAGCCTCTGTCACTGCATCAACGAAATACATTTCGCGACAGAACGTAATTTCCAGGAGGCCGGTTACTTAAAACCTTCGACAGCTTATTTACACAAGATTCGCTGCTGAATTGTAAAACTTACTGTTACTTCACTTAATAGATACAATGGAAGGAGGCTTCTTCCAAGAACTTCCCGTAACATTCCCCTGTATACATTCGCAATCCACACACAATACATTCTTTACAAAACCGAATCTTTTCTCTGTAAATAAATATACGTTGGGTTCGTACGATGGCTTTCGGCCTGCAATGCCTCATCTATTAGAAAGGAAGAATAAAAATAAAGACGTAAATTGCATACAAACAGAGATTTAAGAACAGCTGTCGCTTACATGAGAGTACCAAATCGTTTCAGATTCTGACTACAAGACACAAAGTTCAGGCTATAAAATACAACTTGACTCCTCTCTCAGCGACAACCAGAGTTCCTCTCAATTTCACATTAAATGCGTAAAACGTTTCCTGAATATCTCTTGATGTTTTCAATATAGTAGGCGCTGTATTAATGTATGGCCACAATACTGCATAAGAGTATAGCAGCACACACACATTCGTGCTTATGGTTCGGGAAGGTGGACACCGGCATCAATTACATTTTTTTTCCGATGGCGCAACAGCCCTTAGTGAGCCAGGGCCTCCTCATTATCGAGGCTTCACGATCACACTCACTTAAGACACACCATACTCGGTAGGACTCCTCTGGACGAGTGATCAGCCCGAGGCAGAGACCTCTACCCGACAACACACAACATTCACAAGAGACAAGACATTCATGCCCCCGGCGGGATTCAAACCCACAATCCCAGCATGCGAACGGTCGCAGACCCACGCCTTAGACAGCGCGGCCACTGGGATCAGCAATAAAAAAAACACTCAAGTACAATTACAGGTGTACCCGATATAACAGAATTGATCAAATCAGGATAAACTAATTTGACAGCACAGGGAAATTATTTATTTGAACAACAGAATTTTTAAAATATACGTTACATCCCAAAGGAAAATTAAGTCTGAATTACAAATAGAAACACAACGTATTCGTAAAGTTTTTTTTATCATATTCTCAAAAAGGAAGTAGTGTCGGGCGCCCAGGGTTGAGTTGGCCATATTTGCACACTCAAAACAATGGAACATCATGCATAGGTCTAAATAATGTTTATGATTATGATACTGACTCAAAAGAAAACACAAAGTACATTCTCAATTCGCCTCTTTTGTCACTCATTATCACAGATCTTACCTTCACACATTCAATCCACAAATAGCAAACTCTCTCTTCTGCCTGTAAGCAGGCTCTATGGAAATGCAAATAATTGTGTAGTTCCTTGCGTCACCGCTCAAGTCGTGTGTGTATGCAATAAATCGAGTGGAATGGGCGCACTGCTTGAGGGCACGCGTGTTGCACACGTCACATCCGAGGCGGGAATAAAAAAGCAGTGCGAAGAAGACTTGAGCTTAAATATACAAAATGCTTGGCACGAAAATATATCCTTACAAATAACAATTCCACCTCAGAGCATTACACTTGTAACTGTCACTCCTTCCGCAGTCCAGAGCCAAGCGGCCCCATTCAAATAAGAAAGAGAATGAAAAAAGGGGAAACGAAACAAACAAAGAAAGGAAAGAAGAAAGAAAGGTGTGATAAAAAAAAAGTCTACATATTCATTTCATATAACCGCCCTCCATAAACGATCTGCTTAGAAATGAAAATAAAATTTCGTTTTCTATAGAAAGCAAACCTCTATAGGAATCACAACTTCCTTCCATCCGCTTGCATAAAACAACCAGCAAAACGATAATCGAACATTCATAGAATTTATTACATACGGGTTACTAAAATTAAACGGGCCATTACAATTTATCTTAATATCGGACAAATATAACGGACACTGTAGATCAGGGGTGCACAAATTTTCGAAAAATCTAGGAGCTACCTCAACATTCTAAGAGCCAGAAGGGTGATATGAAGCAAGTTCCATACACAGCACCCACAAATATGAGGCACCACCGTACAAAATTTAGTCGCTAGGGCGATCTGGCGCCCGAAAAACACGGCAGACCTACAATGAGATAAAACTGTTATTTTGAAACTCGAAATAGGCTTACATGAAGTCACACTTAAGCAGCAGTAAAATTAAAGTTGTCCATGTCCACGCCATGAAGGCACACGGGAGGGTTAAGGTACAGCTCCAATCATTCTTAACCTCAGCACAAGCTGGAGGTGGTCAGCCTTACACTCTGGGGAAAGAAGCACCGGTACCAATTTAACAGAAGGCTGGGTGAAGCCCAAAGACTCTCTGTAAGAACGCGAATCAGAAACGAAATGGGTCAAGTTTGCCATTCTGCGAACAACATATAAACTAGGGATTTTAGAAATTTTAACAAACGTGCAACAACAGATGTCACTAAGCCCATCAGGCAGTAGGCCAAATGAAGCAACGGTGACGGCTGACAACCTTCAGGCCTATACTCGTAACATTTGATATAAATCTTGCACGAGGCACAGAAGAAGTTCACATCATTCCCGTACGATCTTTCAATATTTGGTGACAGTTGCTCAGCTGATCAAGAGACTTTTCGCTTTTATTTGACGTGAAGGTTCGCCCCCCTGTTTACAGAAGCCCGGCTAAATCCACTGCACATTTTAACACTTATTTCTCTGAAATTCTTTTTAATATTATTCTACGTTACGCCTAGGTTTCTCATATTCTTTCTTGCCTTTAGGTTACTCCAAACAAAATTCTGTTCATTTTTGGTTTTCCATGTGCCCTACATGACATCTCTTTAGTCAAGTAACAAGACTGGGTGAAGTACAAATTACGAATCCCCTCACTTGTGCGACTTACTTTGTCCTTTGTTATCTCTCCTCTCTCTCCTTCAGTTCCTGGTAACAGCATCGCTTATTATCACGATGCCATACGTCCTCAGGCTGCTCATGGAACAAACTGCCTACAGATAGTGAGGGTCGTCTCAACTATATGGTATACGGGGTTGTGGACAGCCGAAAAGAAATGGTCCTCCAGCATGAACTGGACGGGTCTTAACAACACCTTGTCATAAAAGAACGGTGTATTATGAATTCTTACGCATGATCATAAATAAGGTAGGAAATATGGACTGAATTCGTCTGGCTCGGGATAAAAACCAGTATCAGGCTTTTGTGAAAAAGGTAATGAGCTTTAGAGTTCCACAGAAGGCAAGGAAATTTGGCTAGCTAAGCGAATATTGGCTTGTAAAAAGCCTCTGTTTCCTATAGTTAGTTACGAACATTACAAAATATTTAAAATTCTTATATACGAGTATGTTTGTGGTGTGAGTCACCATACATCTTTTGGACCGCCCCAGTACTATCCAGAGGGTTTCTATGCAGGGCCAATTTAATGGCGGCAGGAGATTTAAAACTACTAATGATCTGGGTGTAAGAGCGTTTCAGCCGTTATTCTGACACCGTATCACTTGGTGATTCACCCTTCCCCGCGATTCTTGCAAATAATACTAAATCCACTTGCTGCTCTGTTAAGCTATAGTTCTGAAATTTATTGCGTACTAAAACATTGTGTAGCACATCCCTCTCACTGTCTCCTTCACTCTCCATTTTAGCTCTGTTTTTATCCATTTTTTGAGCTCTAAATACTCCTACATTCTCAGTTCTCTTTTTAACAGCAGCAGCATTAGAAGTGAACTGAATAAAAGCTGAAACGAAACGCATCGAAATGGGTTTTAATGACTTGGCAGTTGCTTTTTACGCCATTTCCTACTTTTTCTTTATAGTACAGTAATATGTGAATACAGCCGTATCATTGTGTAGCAAGGCTCTTGTACACAAATCTCTGTATGCACGTATCTATCTTGTGTAGCAAGGCTCTTGTACACAATCTCTGTATGCAGTATCTATCTGTGTAGCAAGTTTGTACACAATCCTGTATGCACGTATCTATCTTTCGCTACTGTTCGATGCCAGGGCTGTACAAAACTTTGTGCTACGGAACATTTTATTTTACACCGAAGCCACGGAAGGAAGCCCCATGCATAAACCGACTCCACATCTCCCTCACAGCGCACCAATAGATAAGTGCAATTGACAGTACATATTAATCTATTGTATCTTTGTAAAAATTTAGCTATTTTTCAGGAGTTTTAATGTTTACTAAGCGTACAGAGAAATTGTAATTTTATATTATTATTCGTTCCGTCCATTGTGACTATAATCATCCACATACACCAAATAATGCATATAATTTTTATAAAGTCACAAACCATCCATACATATAAACCCTCCCACATGTTTCAACTATGAATCGCCATCCTCAGACAGACATTAATGTAGACCCTCGAATGAATGAACTAACAGGGGGAGTGGGTGGTCCGGTAATGCCGATTGTCCGGTACTTCCGAATTATGTATGTATATATACGAGTATATATATATATATATAGCCTAAAAAGTCGCCAAAACAGTAATACAGTACTGTATATATATACTAATACATACACATAATACTAACACAAATATAATTAACCTTGTAGTGAATGTAAATAAACGATAATTAAGGATACAAGCCTGTGTCGGTACTCTTACATATTACAAAGGGTACAATGTGTAATAGTAGTTTATTCTGTGACAGAAGAGCTGTGAAGCTCCACTGTTTGACTTCTAGAAAGACTTGTAAATGTGGAATGACTTGTAGATGGCTTCGCCAAAGAACTTACATATTTATAAAATGGTTTAAAGAAGGAATTCAGCGCTGTCTGTGCCCCCCTTTGATACTGCTTCATTATGATAATTTCTCTCAAAGTGCGTAATGTAAAGACTGAGCACGCATCCGTGTACGCCAAGCAGCGGCCGCTTCGCTAATTAACAGTCAAGACCGCTAATTTCACATATTCCCATTGCTGAAGAAAATTTCGGAACCAACAGATTTCGTCCGTTATTTCCGTAACCCGTAAATAAGAGGTCCGTTAATTCGAGGGTCTACAGTAACTTTGTAATTCATAACGTCCCCCAAGGCCACAATGTATGAGTGGATCACGATGCAACAAGTAAAGTGTCAGTGTGAAAAAAAAAATTTGAACGGGCTTTATACCAGTGGGAATATAGGAGGCATATAAATCAGAGCACATCCACGTATTTCACTGATTTATTGAGTACATTTCTTACCACTCAAGTACTCGCACTCAGCAATTGCTGTAAGTCGTACAAAGCACATCATCTGATACAACAAAATTGTATCAGTTACGTACAGGCTTAATTAAAGTACAAGAACATACAAGCAACGACCTTCACCTCTTACGAAAGCCGCGTATGAAATGACTTTCTGAACAAGTGGTGGCAATCCAGGATTCCCTGGTTCATTTCAGGAAGGGTGTTGTAAAATACAGCAGTGAGTAAAGTGTAGATGGCTTTATGAGATTACACTTTGCAAATCGAAGTAAACACCATGAAATGCATACGGTGAATAGTCAAAAGTACATGCATCAAATCAGTCACACACAACACCAGTTTTTATCAATTCATTCACGGCTACATATTTCGGCTCTAATTGCGAGCTATCATCAGGCCTTTTATAAATGTTGATACAGGAAAAATAATACACTGCAGTGAGATGGAAATCTCCCCTTCACAATAAAAATGCATTATAAAGGTATAAAACAGTTTAAATGTATATGAAATGTATAATGTATATGTATACTGTGAAAGGGGAGATATCCATCTTACTGTAGTATATAATTTTTCTTGTATCAACGTTTATAAAAGGACTGATGATGGCTCGCAATTAGAGCCGAAACATGTAGCCGTGAATGAATTGATAAAAACTGGTGTTGTGTGTGACTGATTTTATACATATACTTGTATTTTGTTAACACCAATGGGATGTTTCATCTTAAAAAATGCAGTGAATGCGTTTAAATACCAAGTTGTTGCTGGCAAAGAAACAATGTCAGGCGTCTTATTAATTTCTGGCCACTTTACATATCATCAGATTCATCGCCACCTACAAGGAGGCTAAGTGGGCCATAGAACCGGTCTGGTCTCGACACAGCAGTGGACGATACTCCCTGCCCCAGCCAGGAATAAAAACCCGCCAACGTTTGTCCACAGTCCGTAATTTTACTGATCGAACTGCAGCAATTCATAAGTGATTCAATTACAAGTTGAGGCTTCTGGTCTTCTGGGATGTTACATTATGAGGTGGGTTTGACAGATCCCGACGTTTCGAAGAACCGTACTGCATTCAACTTAAGGGCGACTCGGCACCTTTGAAGATGCAGGCGCTAACGTCCTTCATAACTTCGGAACTTCTCAACTCCGTCAAACGACGTGTGACATCCCAGGAGACCAGAATGGTCAACATGAACGCTGTGAAAACCTGAAATGTCACATAACTACAAATTCTTCTCATTCCGCTTCTTCAAGTCGTACAGATCGTACCCTCCGTCCTGTTAAAAATCGGAGCTAATTTCTGATAAATTATAATTCTTTGAAAAATTTTGCAGGATTACTGTGGCGTGGGATCGGACAACCACAAAGCCTCTACATACACAGGAGAGCACAAAAACAGGAAAGACGTGCACAACACCCAAGTTCTCGAGTGAGCCTCGAATCCACGCTCACAATGCTCGAAGGTCGAAGATAAAACGGTACCTGTAATATGATGAAATTATGAGCTAAAACACGTAGTTTAAATGCTCTGTCATACTTTGCTTTTGTTGTTCTGTTGATGAAGGCAAGGCCACGTCGTTCAATACAAATGACCCGAAAACGCGTACGAGTTTGACAGGCAACGGACGGTGGTGGCCCTGATGGGTCTCCCTCTCCCTGCCCGTAATCGATCACCCCCTACATTTCGCCCCCAACCCGTTGTGACCTACTCCTACTAAAGGGTATTTTGCTACATGCAGCATCGCATATCATTCGGTACTCTTGGGACACAAGAGTACATACGGCCCACCTTGCCTGCAACAGCTCTTTCCTGCCACGTGCCATTTGTGCCTTCCATTAGAAGTAACGTAACGTCACTTCAAATTTAAAGGATTTCCGAAGCACACAGACCAATTTGTCCCGGGGAATGGAAAGATATATTCCACCAAATGGAGTACAACAAAATCTACAAATAGGTTGCTGGGCCTGCGCGCATGCGCCATTACGCTGATACGACACATGGCGTATAAACGTCAAACAGAAAGGGGATGTCTTTTAAGCATTATTTAGCTATAGGCAAAGAAGTTGAAAGTAAAGCATAAATGGGGTCAATTACACAGTATGTATGTCTGCAGCACCCCAAATCTTTAATTTTTAAACCAATAAACAATTAAATATTAGTTAATTAGACAAATAACTAGAACGTCAATCAAAACTATATTTTTTCAGACAATATCTTCTACTTAATAAATTTATAACCAACTGATGCACAATTAAACCACGTTTATTGTAGCGTCTATATTATTATACGCCCCTACATACGTTTCGGACCTCAGTCCATCCTCAGGGGGTCTCGTTCGTAAAAAGCCACTAAATCAAAATACATATTGTCATGGAAATTTATGTACCACTATTGTGGTAAAATTGTCTTAATATAATAGTAAAATTGTTAAAACACAGTTTTTTATGTTAAAAACCTTGTTAAAAGATTCGTGTACTGGTTGCATAAAATATGCGGATGCGGAAATACTGGCTTTTAACATAAGAAACTGTGTTTTAACAATTTTACTATTATATTAAGACAATTTTACCACAATAGTGGCACATAAATGCTGTATATTCCCATGACAACATGTATTTGATTTAGTGGCTTTTTACGAACGAGACCCCCTGAGGATGGACTGAGGTCCGAAACGTATGTAGGGGCGTATAATAATATAGACGCTGCAATAAAAGTGGTTTAATCGTGCATCAGTTGGTTATAAATTTATTAATTCATAAAGATGCACGGTGATACTAATATGAAATATCTTCTACTGTCCAAAACGTCCTACATGTTTCGGAATTTTCACAAAGCCATCACTAAGCACGAGCATAAAAATACAAAGAAAATAAGCACCTTATATACTTTACATTTTTATGCTTGAACATTCTCTTTAGTATTGTTGCTCAACAATACAGAGCATAAAACTAAACAGAACGCATTATTGACGTACATGTCACTATCAACCTATATATAAGTTATAAATGCGTCGCCATGTAAATGACACAACGCGTTCTCTTTAGTATTGTTGGGCTACATGTCTCTAAACAATATGAAACGCAGTTAGGTCTTCATATAAAGTTACCGATATTTTTGTCCCATTTTGATCAAATTTGAATTTTTCAGATTTTTAACATAAGTCACCAGTATCAAATGTCACGACAATCCGTACAGTGGAAGCCGAGCTGATACATGAGGACTGAGAGGCGGACAAACACGACGAAGCAAATAGGAACTTTTCGCGACATACGTCAAAAGCGCCAGCGCCCGAGCCAACTTGGTCGGTAAAAAATTTAATTTAATCTTGCTCCGTTTCGAGTACAATATGACCCCAAACTTGTATTAAGCACATCTCGATCTTATAAGTCAAATATCGAGATCAACGTTCCATCTAAATTTTTTACAGCTGCGAGGGCCTGCTTCTGCTTTGAGCAGAAAATGTTTACACGACCTGACGACTGCGTGTCACTTAAAAAGTTTTTTGTAATATGCATAATGAGAATATTTACAATTAAAATTAAAAAATTCCAGCTGCGCGGCAACAATTCAGTGTGCCCGGGAGCTTTTCAGTTACTGCGCACCCGCGCAGCTTAGAGGGAACATTCATCGAGATCAAATCTCCTTAGACCTACAATACATAAATTAAGATCGAACAAAACATTTATCAACCATCTAAAACGCTGCACAGAGCACTGTAAAGAAGTTTCGTTAGTAACGTAAGACACTGATGGCAGTACGATGTATAAACTTTAAGTTAAAAATATTTCGATGCTGGACATAGCTTACGATATAAAAAAAAAGGTAAAGTTGTCCCTGTCCACGCCATGAAGGCATATAGGGGAGTAGAGATATAGCTCCACTCATTATCAGCCTAGGCACTAGATGGAGGTGAGTGGTCAACTTCACGCCCCGGCCGCTTCACCCCGGGAAAGAACCCCGATAACCATTGATTAGGAGGCTGGGTGGGCCCTAGAGCCGGTCTGGACGGTTTTGGAGAAGCGAAAGTCTCTTTTCCTCCACGAGGTTTCGAACCCCGAACCGTCTATCCCGTAGCTAACCGATATACATACTACGCTGTCCCTCCTCTTGCAAATGTTTCATACATAACGTAAACCACTAATGACAGACTATTAACTTTACATTCGACACATGTCAATTTTGTACACATCTAACGAAATAGGGAGTCACATTAATAACGAAACAGTGCGATAGGCGTGTCTGTGGAGTAACAACCTTTGTAACAGTCGATATATATCTGCAATTAATTAACATCAGCAGAATACGTAAAGTCGCAAAGAAAAGTTTAGGAAACATGTGAGCTCGACACTTGAATACGTCTGTTCGCTGTTGTATTTAAAAATTAACCAGCTTCTACTTTCCATTCACTTCAATGTCACCTTCAGTGACTGTCCTCAGATTGTTGCCGATGGAGATTTCGCGCTCCAGTAGCTCGACGGCAAGGAAAAGTCTACGGTCCGATCAATTACGTAAGATCACGGATAGGGTACTTCAGCCATTTGGTTGCGGCGGTGAACAGGAAGTTTCCCATCCCACCTTCCGGAAATCAAACCCCGGTGGGAACAGCTCGTAGAAGATTAGTCCATGTGGCAGGCCCGCAATTCCCAGTCCCTTTAGGCTAATCCTGTACAGCACATCGGTAAGGGCACGACCCCTTTTCTGTCTTATTCACGCTATCATGCAAGCAGTCTTGCTTTTATTTGGAAGGTCTCGAGTTTAAATCTTGGCCCGAAGACGAGCTGTCCTCTTGTAGTTCGTGGATGTCCATGGTTCCTCCAGTAAAACACCGACACAGTTTTTCAAATTAGGTCAGCCACACCATTCGACGCTTTAAATCAGGGGTAGGCATATCCAACTCGCGACCCGTCAGTTTGTATTATGCGGGCCGTGTCCTCATTTGTAAATTCTATACACTTTATGAATTACACAATAATTTAGACAGTTAGGCATACCAGGTGTTGTGAATTTTATACGTGGGGCCCGCAAACCAGCCCACAATAACGGCTGTGGCCCTTTGCCAGAAAAGGTTGGACACCCCTGCTTTAAAGTCTGAGTCTTGACGTTCTTAAATAAACAGCCAGTAAGTAAACAAGAATTATAAATGTACTGTTTGCTGCCTACTCTGTAACTACACTTCATTCAGTCCCAATGGGACTTGTTAATCATTCTGATTGCTTCAAATTGTGCTTAGTGCTAAGATCGATCAGTGGGTAAAGTGCACATAATATGACGTAATCGTTTATAACGATCTTCAGTACACTGCATGTCGGCATTTTGTAGACTGCCTCTATTAATAAAGTCAAAATTTGAAACGGGTTGTCGGGAAGTATCGCCGTTTTATTCCAGAAAAATTAAAAGATAATAAAAGAAAAATTGATCCAATAGGAGCTATTGTATACTTTGGGTCTTTGAACGCCGGCACTAAGATGTCAATGTTACCTTTTTTTTGTGGTGAAGGGCCACGCAGCCGATGCTATGGACGCACCACAGCCTTGAAGCTTATTGTGCAACCCTGTGATGAAGATGATTAGTTTTTTCGTTTTTCCGTGTAATAGAGCACCGGTGGAATGAAACTGACAGGGGAAAGCCGAAGTACTCGGGGAAAAGCCTGTCCCAGTGCCATTTTGTCCACCACAAATCCCATATGGATTGACCCGGGATTGAACCCGAGCCCCGCGGTGAGAGGCCGGCGACTAACTGCCTGAGCCATGGCACGGCCTCTACCTTTCTTACTGAAAGAAAGAAAATAAGTAGGCTAGCGCTGTGGTTTCATTTCACGATTTATTTACAGAAACTTTTCTCAACTGCATCGAATGAAACACGACTGTGAATCATGAACTGGAATGAGATAGAAAGGCGGCAGTGGCCTAAATTTATCGAACTGTCCCAGAGGGTCTCTGGAGCCACTGACGGACATCAAAATACCTCCGTCAGAATAGCCAGCCTCAAAGCCTGGAGTCTAAGCCTTCGCTTCCTGAATATTAGACGTCAATGGAAGCCAGTCAACAGCGACATTCAGAACATACAATATTGAGCGTCGTTAAATAAAGGAACGAATCGTTTATGTTTCACCACATGTCTAGCCAAACTTCGGGATGTGTTCGTTATACAATACATTCAAGAAGATACACACTGCACTTCAAGGACGTGATATAAACACGATCAGCAATTTTCAAGATGCCAAGAGGTGTTCACGCTTTAAAGCCCAGAGGTAACTTTATGTACCACGTATTTATGTGTTTTGCATGGATCTGTGAATAAACAGCGACTGTTTCCCTATGCAGCAATAACCGATTGGTTTCTATCACAAAGACGGGAAGTGTTTACTGCAAGGTACGAGCTCAGGTTAACCTTAGTCGTTAAAGATGAGTATGGAGCACTGGTGGAAGCCGTACACTCATCTTCATCTACATGTTGCTCTTGCCAGAAGGGCAAAGGGTCGAAACCTGGTAACCTTCAAAAAAAAAACAATATTCATTCGGAAATCGGGAAGCTTTGGATACCAAAGCACTTTCCTTCTTTCAGTTGGTCTTTAAAGGGTTAAAGCATGGAATGTCTCACATTACATAAACTAAACTAACGTAACAATAAAATGTTATTAGATCGATACATACTTTCCATCACCCGTTACCTGTTATTAACCTTTCAGCTGACAGTGTTCCGTCACGCAGAAAGGAAATTTCTGACTGTGGTTACGTAAGTCCGCGTTGAGAGGATGACGTGAAGGTCCGGAAACCTGGGAAAATTACGTAACAAGGAATTTCGTGCTTTATACGGTTCATCTAGTATTGTGAATGTGTCTATGTTGACCACATAGGATAGTGGCGACAATGACTGTATAGAAAACATTCTACTAAGTGTGTCGCGGTGTAGTCTAGTATAAACTTACCAAGGTTACTTAGAAACCTGCTACCTCCCTCTTCAGGGTAGAGTCTAAATGTGAAGTCACGAGGTTCCTCCGAAACGATGGTAATTTTTACTAGACAATACAGTGACCCAATTCCAGAAGACGGTATATTCAATACAAAATTATGGTAGAGAACCAACTAGAAAACGACCATTTGGAATACACAGAAAATACGGAAAAGAGCATTACAATGGATCCTGCGGAAACAAACTGTGGGATGCAACTGGCTCCGGTTATTGTGTACTACACTTCAGTATTAGTACTGCATAACATTCGGTTCCTATGACATCTTGTCAGAGAGATAATTAGAGTAGTTAGTTAGCTTTGATTGACTTCCTCAGAGTTAAACTGAATTTTACAGAATTCTCTAGAATTGCTGCTGCACAAACATGTCACAAAATACAGCTTCCGGTCTTCTGACACGTTGTCTTGTCGGCTGATAAAGTTCGCGACGTTTCGTCTTCAGGGTCTAGCAATCAGCAGTATCATCTTGGACCGCCTGATACTGAACATGAAGACACTACGAACCTTCGAAAACGTCGGTAATTATAAACCAGTTGACACGGCGTAACATCCCAGAAGAATTAAATCTTCAAAGTCTCTTACTTTTATCACCGTGCTTACAGGCGCCCATCACTAGCTCTACCGCGAGCTACTTTGGTCCACACCACATCTACCTACTCATTAACATTCGAGTGCTCTCATCCACCGATGGTTTCCAATCAATGGCACACGCGCATTTCTTACTCATTTCCAAAGCGTGTTGCTTCTCTCAGTTACACCAGGCATCTGTAATAACATAGGGAGCCTGGACAGCGTAGTCGGTATAGAGACTAGGCTACGGGCTGGACAGTCTGGGGTTCGAATGCCGGTAAAGAGAAAGAGTTCTCCAAAACCATCCAGACCGGCTCTGGGGCACACCCAACCCCCTCTTTAATTCGTACCGGGGGTGTTTCCTGTGGGTAAAGCGGCCGAGTCGTGATGTTCACCACTCACTTCCATCTAGTACAGAGGTTAAGAATGAGTGGAGCTGTATCTCTACTCCCCCTATAAGCCTCCATGACGCGTGAACAGGGACAACTTTACCTTTATATCTAAGGACAGAACGTCGAAATATTTCACGATCGCTCCGTGTAATATTCTTTCGTCTAACCTAACGCCTAATAACGTGTGATATTGATACCACACTGTCAAATAGAGCATAGAGCAAGCAGCTCACGTGTGATATGTGTTCCGGCTAGGAGAGCTGTGTTTATTTAATTGCTCTTAACAGAGCTGCATGAATAGAGCGGCGACGGCTATATCGATAAATTGGATGGTTCCGAGTGGACGGCTGGAGTTCAACTACCAGAAGGGACAGACACCACTGAGTCTGGTACCCAGCCAGCCTCCTGTACAAGGTTCATATTCGGGTACAACCTACTCATCTTCAACTACTACGAAGACCCAGAAGCATAACATGTAAAATAATGCGGGAGAAATACGCTTGTTAAATTAACATAAACTATCCTCAGACTTGAGGATCCCATGGCATATTGCACTGCCGGGATGTGACGCTGGATAATTTGACAGACGGGTTCATCCGAGACGTTGGTACATATCCAGCACCGGACTAAGGGGCGAGCCAGGCAGGCAGCTGCCCGGGGCTCCAACCTATCAGCGGCGCCAGTATGTCACTGGAATAATCCGAAATGTGGTGCTGGTAAACTCAGGTTTCCACACTCCAAAGAATATCTCTGAACATTATCCGTAATGCCGATCCCAATGGCCGCGCGGTCTACGGCGTGGGTCTGCGGACGCTCGCTTGCCGGAATTGTGGGTTCAAATCCCGCCGGGGGCATGGATGTCTGTCTCTTATGAATGTTGTGTGTTGTCAGGTACAGGTCTCTGCGTCGGGCTAATCACTCGTCCAGAGAAGTCCTACCGAGTGTAGTGTGTCTAAGTCAGTGTGATCGTGAAGCCTCGATAATGAGGAGGCCCTGGCTCACTAGCGGCTGTTGTGCCATGGAAAAAGAAATTATCCCCAATTTGGGCAATCGGTTTGATCAGGTGACAAATTATAATTTATAAATTTATAAATAATAATTATTAGCCTATCCGGGGCGCCCATATGTATCGGGCCGGCCCTGTACTTATATACCGAAGCAAAGGACGTTAAATCCCCTAAGAACGCAACGTGTAGGCCTACTGCTGACCAAGCAGAACATGGAAACTGATACACTTCCTGCCACTGCCCGAATTCAAAGGTCCCTTTAATGCCATTGCAACTCTCAGAGACGTCAAAAACGGTGCCAGAGACAGCTAACATGGCGGTGTGATTGAAATTCCTTCCTCAGGCAACGGACTTACGACCCGCTGCACAGCCCAGACGGTTCACAATTAAAGCATCCACTCGAACAAATAAAGAACTGGCTGCTATTAAAGATTCTGCTTGTTACTTGGAAGGCTCCCCGTTCAAACGTAGGGCATGTGGTAACGTATGGAATTTGATTTTTCAGTCATTTTTATTACCTCTAGCGAAGGCTAGGTTTAACCCTCTAGAACTCAATTGCTACTGTATGAACCACCTGCTTTAAACCACCCTCTCCCAAGATCGGGCAATTAACAATCTCATGGACAGCAGAGGTAAAGTACCTGGGGCTACGACTTACACCGACTCTCAACTTTACTGAGCATATCAAAGGGCAGATTGGAAAGGCGCTGGGGACAATGCGGAAGCTGTTCCCGCTCCTTGGCAGAGAATCACACCTGGAAACGTCAACTAAATTGCTCCTCTACACTACAGCCCTCCGGTCAATAGTAGCATATGCTGCACCAGTCTGGTGCTCTATTAGCAGATCCACATTTAAACAGCTCCAAGTGCTGCAAAATAAATGCCTACGCATCATTGCAAATGCACCGAGACGTACACCCATAACAGAGCTACATTCTGCGCTAGGAGTCGAGTACATCAGGACGTATATGCTCCACATTTCTGCTCGCTTCTATGCCAAATGCGAAGCACACGAGAATCCCCTTGTCGCGACCATTGGACAATATGATCTGACCGACTTAAATAATATGTACACAAGGTACAGCCACAAACGACCTAAGCATGCCCTGATATAAATAAACCATGATACAAAGGTAGTGTTTTTCTCGTCTTTTCACTACTCTTGCGAGGTGGCATATCCCAGTTCAAAAAACAGGAGGGAAGAAAATTCTAACACAACATGACAGGGCAATTGGTATCAAGGAACAATTGTAATTAGATTAATGTGTACCTGTTGATGTAATTACACAGAAATAAATGAAAGACCTTAAAAAAACTGCTTTAACGTTATAAACTAGCATTCTCTTCCCTACTTTTTAATGAGTTTCGTATAGTTCTCAGAACAAGCAGAGTTGACGAAATGGTCTTGCTAATGGAGACACGGTGTTCTCTATAAGGTAGGAACCAAACTATGAAATATAACAGATTAATTTCAGGATTCGAACGATTAAACTGCTAAGATAATCAAGAACGCCTCCTTTGAAATCCGTACAAACCATCTAAAAAAAAACTGCGGTGATCCGGCCCATAACTTATGCAGTTCAAACCTGAGAATAACTATACTGATAACATAGCGGGTCTTAGTTTTGGTGGCATTCTCATGGATTTAGTCAGGAACAATAAAATACCCGTCACCCATATTTGGTGTCACAATTTAAGCATGCATAATGCATTTTGGCTGTGCAAAAAAGAGACTATGTAAACTGAAAATGAATGCAAGTGTGGCGCATTGGACACCACAGTTGTGCAACGAATGTACTACGCGGTTAACAGTATAACCATTAAAGTAAATAATTTATTTAAATACGTACATTATTCACGACAGGCAACATGGGTTTGAAATGAGGTCGGAATTTATTCCTGTCAGGGACACTGACATGCCCCTCTTGACTAGGTCCGAAACATCGTTTCGGCCTTCCATTCAATTATCATGCAACGATATGTAACCAACCTACAACCAACCAATTAACCAACTCAGTACATGGCGAAATAGTTTTCCTGGCACAGTGGACAGTCACGTGACCAAGAAATTAAAAGTCTTGCGTAGGTACAGGCCTTGCGACGGACCAATCCTCCGTCCAAGGAGTCATAAAAACGTGAAATTAGAGATCTTGGGTCACAGTGGTCCACCGATGTTACGTGAATCACGGGCACTGGATAAAAATTATGACAGAAAAACTGAACATCCCCGACAGAAACATAGCTGAGCGCCATTTGTACACCACAAATCCCACACGGACTGATCCGAGGAGCAACACCAGAACTCGGTTAGTCGCCGGCCTCTCACCGCACAGGCCCGGGTTCGATCCCGGGTCAGTCCATGTGGGATTTGTGGTGGAAAAGTGGCACTGGGACAGGTTTTTCCCCGAGTACTTCGGTTTCCCCTGTCAATTTCATTCTACCGGTGCTCCATTACTTGGAAAAATGAAAAAACTAATCACCTTTCTCTTCATCTTCATCACAGGGCTGCACAATAAGCCTCAAGGCTGCGGTGCGTCCGTAGCATCTGCTGCGGGGCCCTTCTCCCCCCCCCCCAAAAAAAAACTTCACCATCAAAAGCCGGCAATTAATGTCCTGAACTATGGGATGACCTCGAAACTCCGTACTGAAAATAAAATCTCTCAAACCATGAAGACGGACGCATACGGCACCAAAAAATACTTAAGGTTAGAGTTGCAGCAAGTAGTACTGAGATGCGACAATTCATGAGAAACTCAATTGCGAACTAAACCGTTTGAAAGACCGATACTGAAACAAAACATGTTTAAATTGTCAGTTTCTACTTCACAGAAAAAAAATGCGTCCCCAGTACAAAGATAAACCGACAAATACCGTTTAAGGAATGATCGCTGTTTATTCAAATTCGTACAAAACCCACAAATACGTTGTGTGAGCGAGACAAAGAGCTTGTTTAATGCTGAAGATGGTGTTACATACACGCGCCACTGTGCTTCGAAAGATGCGATGTGGAAATACAACCACAGTTTTTATTTTACACTCGCTCCATAAAATCATTTCAATTCCTAACCGTTATGTATTGCAGGCATGGTGACAAAGCTCCAAGCATTCTACCTAGATATGTGCATTGGATGCAGATGAGCTGCCAGCTTCCAGTACATGCTGGGCAGGAGACTAGATCCCAAGGGATGTTAGGACGTACGTGATTATTTAACCGGGCTGGCTCTACTGCAGAAGTTATACAGGACTGAGTCAAGCAAACTCGTTTACTTTATCATCAACGATTAGCATAAGGGTGCACAAATTTTCCAAAAATCTAGGTGCCTACTCAAAATTCTAGGCGCCTGAAAGGTGACATGAAGCAAGTTCCATACTCAGGACCCACAAATATTAGCTTGCCACCGTACAAAATTCAGTCGCCACGGTGACCTGGCCCCCGGGGTTTGTGCACCATTGGTGATATATTTGAAGCCAATTCAGAGATATTATGCGTATAATTTCACGTTGAATGTCATACCGGTGTATCAGTCAGTATTCAGTACCAGTTGCATACCCAACAAACACAACCCTACAAATACATATTACGTGTCTAAATAGCCAAACATGTTTTGTGCCCCAACACTCATTATAAAGAGCGTACAGTACCCAAGCGAGTGAATGTTATACGACAAGTGACAGGTCATTAAAGACTTTCATCTAAATTATACATAAGACATCAGCCCCTACCTCACAGAAAATAGTCTGTGCCCATTATCAATATCAATCGGGCAATGACGTATAGCGAAATGACGATTTTGGATTTTAGAATTATACGAAACACAATGCACAGTGTGGACAAAATGCTGAGTTCCTTAATGTTACAACAGGTGGTATATATAGTTACCATTTGCTTAAACGGTTCATAATGTAAACCTTACTGGCCTGCATACTGGACGCCGTATCCGATAAGCTTTATGGCTCGAAACTCATTGCGCTATTTATAGTACGTAGCTTTGTTGTATTTGTTACTTATACAATTTATATTTCATGTTCGGATAGGCCTATATACATTAAAAAGAAGAAAGGCTAACTGGATTGGTAACATCTTGCGTACAAACTGCCTTCTAAAATAAGTGATTGAAGGAAAGTTAAAAGGAAGGCTAGAAATGACGGGAAGATGAGGAAGATGGCGTAACCAGCTACTGGATGACCTTAAGGAAAAGAGAGATACTGGAAATTGAAAGAGGAATCATAGATCGCACCCTGTGGAGAACTCGCTTTGGAAGATGCTACGGACCTGTCGTAAGACAGACTACAGGATGAATGATGAATGAATGTTCGGATAGGCTGCTTGCCTCACGACACTGCAGAAAGCTACGGAAGTCTATCAGCGTAGCCGGGTCGATTTAACTATTTATTTGTGATTTTATTTTAAGACACCGTCAGCATCTCAGACTATGTGGAGTCGATGATGGCATGGAAGATGAAATTTTCAAAAAGTGGAACCAAGCGATTGTGACAGAAATGTGCACTTTTCTGAAAAGACTGAGGAAATCCACAAAACAGCTAGCTAGTTTAAGCCTTAGCCGAGATTCGAAGCGCGCCCTTCCCGAATAACAAATCAAAAGTTACCGATTGAACCAATTTCTTCGCTAGCCGGGCTGAGTACCTTGCCAGGCACTTCCCAAATTCAGGTGCGTATCAACCCGGCAGTTGCCATCCGACAGCAATACAGTAGCTTTTGTGTGGAAGCGCGTCATGGAGGTATAAAGGGCCGTGACAGACCAACGCATACGGTCGTGTGTTCCCTAGCAAGTGCCTTACTGAGTGAGCTATCATGGTTTATGTATAATGTCGATCACAGTCAAATTGTTTACGCGTACCTAGTTCAATATTGGTGTTGGTGGTGGGGCTGGAGAAAGGGGATGGGATGGGGGGCGGACACGTGCGGTGCTTGCAGATGTACACGATTAGTACAGAACACACATAGAGAGATCCGTTTACCTGCACTGTTGCCGTCTGTATATTCTGCTTCCTTATACAAGATTTAACTACATAAGCATTCATACTTCATTTTTCTACTGAAGTCACGAATAACGACCTCCGGCGTTTCCCGATTCAGAACTAATTTCGAAACAGTGTATCCATAAAAAAACGTGGTGTGACCCCTTGTTTGGGGATCGGCCCATCTCAAGGGCACTACGCACACAGGTAAACATAATAAAGAAAAATGAGGGCATACATCTATACCCCTTACGGGTATTCCAATCCATCATTCCGGTCATCGAGCAGTCCGAATATCATCTTTCCACAAATGCTTCATACGCCTCTTCGCCTTAATACTTTCTCTTATCAGAAGGACAAGCGGGCGAAGCATATGAACCTTCTAAGCAGTGATCTTTTGGATATCTGGGAGCACTGGACATTGTTGTTTCTGACGATTTCAAAGTTCTATGTTGCACTGCATGATTCTCATATTGCCCTCCGGAATTAGATTCATCAAAATTAAACCCCTTGTTGTAATAGCCTCAAAATTACCTTTCCAAATTATGTACTTCAACAATAATCATAAAATAACCATCCGCGACTCCTGTCTCAAGCCATTACCTCTCGCCATGCTAATATCCTCAGTCCAATAATACTCCCACCACAAGGACGGGCGGCAGAAGGCCGGGAATATTTGAACGAAGCGACTGTCTTTATCCAACTCCCTCACGAAACCACCCCACCAGAAATAAAGCGTCGTGCACTTCAGCCGAGACTCAGGACCTCCCCTTTTCATCTGTGCCTCTAACGCCCGTCTCTCTGTCTCCGTCTTCAGGTTTCAGACGGTACACAAGGCACTCCAGTAACATACCAACTAATTCTATGGCGTAAGATCGTCGCTGAAGAAAGTCCCTGGTATTAAAAGATCCGTTACCGTGGTCACCGAGGCCACCTTTGCACCCTCTGTCTAAAGAGTTCGTCCACTTCATGCTATCACATCTCTGTCCTTCCAAGATAATATATGATGCCAACTTTCCATCCACGACTAGGTCTATAACGTAACTTTCACGCTGAGACTTACCAACCAACATTACAGAAGCTAAGCAGATCCACTTACCTCCATCTGAGCTCTGTACTTTGTATACTCGTCATCCTTGACTTAACCGGCTTAGTAATGCAATACAACAGATTATGAGTCTCTTCGTTACGTAACTACCCCCTTCTTATTAACGCCCTCTAGCGCTTTGTTTTCAAAAATCCTCACCCTATCTTACAAGTATTCATTATAAACTGTGAACTAAATATGTAAGTGCAGTTAATAAAATGCCATCGTAGTGCACCTATAAACATCTACATCAACAAAAAAAAAGTATTGAACACATGATGTAACGACAATAACAATTATTTCACAGATGCTACAATAGTAATTAAAAATAAATACTACATAGGCAATATACAGTTATTATAGAGCCATGCGAAATGTACGCAAAACAGTCACAATTTATGAAATTGAAATAATTTTAAAACATTTTTGTAATACATGTCGGCAGATGTGAGGTAGATTAAATGACCTGCGCGACTACGATTGCGGCAAGGACTGGATTCATCTGGCTCAGGATAGTAACAGGTTGCGGGCTGTTGTGAACGCGGTAATGAATCTTCGGGTTCCATAAAATGCGCAGAATTTCTTGATTAGCTTAGGAACTATCAGCTTCTCCAGTGCTCTGCTCCATGGAGTTAGTTATGTTACCTTTATAATTTATACTAATGTTAAAACCTTCAGTACTCTTCCGTTGATTGCGCGATGAAAACACGATTTCCATAATGACGGCCCAAGAACCGAAACATGTCGCCAATACTCATGTACGTAAATGAAGGATAGATGTTTATGTGTGCTGCATAATAGTTTTATTTGCAACTACTGTGCAGCAGTTGCAAATAAAACTATTGTGAAGACAACTGCACGGAATATGTATAACATTAAACACAAAAAATATAAAAAGTTTAGGTGTGCATTGTGGTGGTATACTACTAACCCTTTAGGGCCCACTGGTATAATTTATGTACCACCAGGTTCAATATCATTCAAAATATGCACATTCTGTCAACAAAATGTAATTATACGATCATAATTGATATAATACCAGAAATGCATTTACAATATGGAAAACGTATTACAAATTATCTTTACATGTAAGCTGTCCTACATATTTCGGCGAATTTTCGCCATTCTCAGGGAGACCGTGACACAAAGAAATACAGCCATAAATTTAAAACATTGTCAAATATATACAATGTACAAATACAAACAATTTAAAAACGTACATATTATACTGCTGATATATCCATGGCTAGAGTTCTTTAATTAACATATCATTGTTTAAGTTGTATCTGGTTGTATGCATAAAAATATCTACTGTCGATTCTTCAGTCCAAAACGGATCTAGTCCCTGTAGCGTGTAGTGGTGTGCACTATGCAGCAGAGACTATCACCGTAAAACGGAAGACAGCACAGTCTGTTGCCAGTATCTTCCGCTTCACGATGCTCGTCGTCTGCAGAACTCCAAAATAGAATAACCCAAAAGGTTTATTTCCACTCACGAAGAAGGTTGATTTGAATGAAGCTCCGACAGTAATTAACTCCCTCACAAGACTTCGTGATGCCTTTTCTTGAATTGCATTCTTGCTATGCTATTTTCGTTACCTGGCCGCCACACAAGTGTGTCTGCTTTTGTATTTGTTACTCTCATATGTCCCGCGTGTCCCACATTAGTATTTTTAACTTCTCAATTCCCCATCTCTCATTATTTTTACACATTCTACACTACATGTCCCTATTAAATAACACAGTCTAATCCAAGAACTCAACGTTAGGCAACAGCAATCTCACATTCGCCGATATTACCGCACAGTTTCCATCTGTTCATCAAGACTTCATGAACTCCTTCACTGCTTTATTAACGTAAAGCGCGGGGTCAACAACAGACTCTATGCATTGTTTCTTAATTACCGAGACAGAGCTCGTAACTGTTCTCGAATATCATCGATGGTAATGTCCACATATGCATGAAAAATATCGCCATATATTAAACCAGGCTTATATATTTTAACCTTTCGACTAAAAATTCAATTAACGTTTCTTTTGTGCACCGAGTGAGCAAGGCTGCTATTTTAAATCTTGTCTTTAACTTATATCATAAGTTTTACAGTTTTACATAATTTAAAAATTCAAACGTTTCATAAACTATTACTGAGACAAGTGTGTTCTTCGGCACATTAAACATGCGATGTGAAGTGTAGTAGCCTATTTACCCCCCTGAAGATGGTCTACGGACCGAAACAAGTGTAGGGGAATACAACGATACTAATAAAACTATAAAAGTAGTTTATCTTTGTGCATTTGTTGGTGAACTGAATAGGTTTCACTCATATTTATTATTTTTTGTAAGGACTGACTTCCTGTGGAATTACGTACCCTATAACCAATTTCATCCCTGTATTAATATTTGCAATTTTCCGACCTCAGTGGATCGTTCTACAACACCTTTACTATACTACAATCTATTCGTACGAATAGCATTGAGAGCCGTTTTTACTTCCAGTTTTCCGACCAAAATTGTGCAAACATTATTATTTCTCCTCTAGATGTTCCGTGTCCCACCCACTTCATAACGATACCAAGTAAACAATTCCAACTACAAAGTCCCTTATTAAGTAACCTTCTCCATTCTTCGGTTTCTTCCTCCTCAAAACATATCCAGGAGTCCACTGTGTAACTACTGCAGCTTCTGCATACACCTCGGTGCGTAAATACTGGAAGGCATGGATTAGATTTCCAGCAGAAGCAGCAATTCTGTTCTTCTAACTACGTCCAGACCAACTGTGGCGAACCACCAAACCCCATATCCATTAGGTAGCTTGGCCAATTTTTCTGGGAACATAGTAACAAGAGCGTGATGCTGATCACTCAGGTCTAGAACGGGTACAGCTTCATCTCAGTGTCTTCAACGCCGTTATGACGCGATTCTCAAACGCGAAGACGCCACTTTTATTTTACTTGCATTGGCCATCTGATGCAAACATTTGACGTCATATTCTCCAAAAGGCTCGTGGTGTAACATTCATCTTTACAAAGACGGCTCTTAACCTTACTTCAACCTGGACATGTGGCGTGACTGGACACTTTGCGGCGCCTAGCAACAGAATCGGCTAAAGCCAAATTTAACATCCTTTGTTCCATTGCCGCTTTGTGACAAATCATTCCAGTTATTACATCAACCAACTCATGCACTGAATAAAATACATTTATGAGCTATTATAAAACTCCTACATGTTTCGACACCGAGGTGCCATCATCAGGGAGCCGTTCAGTACAAAGGAATGTAGGCCCAACAAGCCAATCTAGTTATAATATCGCCATTACAGAAGCGATTAAAATATTAAACATTAAAGTCTAAAATACACAAAGTTAACAACCATAAACTCACAATGTTGTAGTACTAAAAGTAAGCCGTTCCATCTAAGCAGTTGCTTGCAACTGCAGGAGTGTTATAATAGCTCATGAATGTATTTTATTCAGTTCATGAGTTGGTTGATGTAATAATTATAAGAATATGCACGGTATGAATAACATTAAAAATCATTCCAAAATTCGCGAAGGCTTCACAATGCCAAAACACATGTTTTATAGCATCAAAATATTGTATTTTCCGAGCATTTTCCAATTATTCCTTATAATTTACCTGTTTCCGTGTTTCCCGTCAATCATTCCGTTCTGAACAGTTCTTACAAATCTGACATTTACACTTTTACTGCAGTGAGATACGGAATGACTTGAAGATAGCTACTACACCACAATGACTCTTTTCTCAATCTGTTACAAGTGAAGTCCATCTTAACCCTTTTCATCACCCCAGCGTCGTTTTACATTACATAAAAAAGATAGAAAATAATGCATTAAATACAATTCCCCAACTACAACAGTCTTAGTGTATTGAGCTTATCAGCAACTGCTTATCCATTTACGGTCTTAAATTGACTTTAATATGTGTCTAAACTGTTGAATATCGGAAATATCCAGCAACTTCAAATAAAATCTCCTGTTTCGAATTAAAGGGGTGAACATCCGCATAAGCAGTCATTCTTTTACTTCGGATCTCCTAAAAAGTTTCCTTGACAACCATATTCCTCATACAAAATAACACGATCCTATACTAAATAGCGATAACCTCATAATTAACTGGTAAATGTGCAAGACCGCCATGATGCTAGGGGCTTGGGGTAGAAGCGGGCGGACTCTGCTGACGTCACCCCGTGTAAAGACAAGCACACGTTGATCCAGTGACACACAAACATAGACAGACGGACACACACGTGGAGGCTATGAACCACAAGCCTATCTCCTCTTTTAAGACAAAGGCAAAGCTGCCCCTGTGCACGCCATACAGGCACTAGGGAAATGGAGCTATAGCTCCTCTCATTCTTAACCTCGACACTAGACGAAAGTGACTATACAGTCTCACGCTCCGGACTCTTTACCCCTGGGGAGAGAGCGCCATTCACCCATTGAACAGGAGGCTTGGTGGGCCCCAGAGCTGGTCTGGACGCTGTGCCAAAGAGTGGCATCTATTGTCTTTTGCCGAAATTGAACCGCGATAATAACAAGGGAAGTGTAATCTGTCGAAACGTGTGTTGGCAAGATCTGCGCTCTTCTACGTTATTACGCAGTGTTGAGTGGTAGTTCCGTATCGACGTTGCGGGAGAACGAATCGGTCCCTTCTTCAAGGGTCAAGAAGTCCATGAAGAAAGCCTTTCTTCTTGACTTCTTGACCTTTAAGATGGGACCGATACGTTGTCCCGCAACGTCGATAAGGAACTACCACTCAACACTGCGTAATAACCCAGAAGAGCGCAGATCTCACCTACATCGCGGCGGAAGCCTGAACTCACGTGTGTTAGCAAGTAGTTACAAAGACGGAGCAGAAGGTTACAGCAATAAACATCAGAGAGTATGCTTAAATTGCAGTTCGCAGCTAGGAAGCAACAACCCTTATCACCTCCATTTGACTACGTAACAACAGTAATTCTCGCAACAGTAAACTAATCTACACTGATAGACATTCTCATCGCAATTGACCGGTCAACGCTTGGAGATTCCAATAATTACTTGGAATGACCACAATTTTTACGGGCAGAAGTACACATATAAACGTCAATGAAGCCATACGAACGTATTACGAAACAGAAGGAATGTTGCTCCCTTGTGACGCGTTTATGTACTGCAGTTAGGCCGTCGGTGTTCTCGGATGGCCAGGAAATTGGCTGTAGTTGCAGGGAAGGGGGGGATTCGGGGACGTAGCGGCCACAGGAAATTAAACTTGCAGCAGCGCCTCTCTCGGCTACTGTTCACATGCTTTGTCTCACTCAGTCAGTTATTGGAAATTCTATAGCTTATCCAAGCACAACGAAAATTAAACCATCCGTCTCCTTCCCGAAAACTTAAAAATTAAAATATCACTTTACCTTTCGTGAATATCAAATATGCCTTTAAAATGGATAATATAATTGTGGTTGGAATTAATCAGTCAAAAATTTTGGGAGAGTTATCACTTTACCACTTCTAGGAGCGTTAGCATCAGTACAGAGACCCGTTAGTCCATTCGCCAGTCTTTGCGCATCAAACAAACATAGAAACATAACAGATTAGTTACGAAATTTGATGATACTCTGGAGTTGTGGTATATTTGTTTGAAAGTCCCAACTTCAGCCAAATCTGAGCAAAAGTAACGTCCACTTTACGTGAAGACGTGCACATAGTTCTGCACGCGTCTAAAGCGCAACCCGCGAAGTATATATATAGAGTTATACATATACAGGACATACACAAAAGAATGGTGCGGTTTCAAACGTGAATAAAAATTTATGTCTCACATTACACGGGCACAACATACACCGTCAGCGGCGGCAACTGTCCAAGTTTCTCATGCGCTACCAGCAGTTACGCTTCTTATGCTTACTGCGTGGCCGCGGGGCCAGTTTCAAAGATGGCGTTGCAGCAGGAGAAGGCTTTCTGTGTGCTCCGTTTTGAGGTGTCCAGATCTGTGATTACAGTGCAGCGTGAGTTTCGTGCACGGTTTAAAAAAGACGCACCACACAAGAATAACATAAGCAGGTGGTACCGACAGTTTGTAGAAACTGGATGCTTGTGTAAAGGCAAGAGTCCTGGTCGACCTCGTGTGTCTGATGAAAACATTGAAAGAGTGCGTGAGGCGTTTCAGCGAAGTCCCCGCAAGTCAGTGGCTACAGGAAGCAGGGAATTGGGCATGCCAAAAATGACGGTGTGGAAGGTGTTGCGTAAGCGGATATGTTTTAAACCGTACAAGATGCGATTGGTGCAGGCCCTTAAACAATACATTTTTTATTCACTTTTGATACCGCACCATTCTTTTGTGTACGCCCTGTATATTATTTTTTTTGCCGTGATATATATATATATATATATATATGGCAGCGTAAAACTCTATGCAGAAAAACTAAACATACAGTTTATGCCAAATATACTTTTCTTCCGTACGTTTTAGGGGTTTCGAGATAATTATGCAAACGGCTGGAAACGTGCCAGAATAATTACGCTGTGCGTATGAATATATTTATTTCCATCTGACTGCACATATTTTGGTTAACATGCATATTATTACTTCTGCGACATGTTTCGGCTACTAATAGCCATCCTCAGGGAGACTATTGACACAAAGGAGCATTTGATGTTAAAAAATATCGCCACGAATTGTACTGGTAAATGATACATTATACAATTAAATGGTTAAAATATCAATATTGATGTTAAATAATTACTAAAGTTACGTTAATTGTTTAATATCAAATTATTATTTTAACCTTTAATTTTATAATGAATCATTTGCCAAGTACAACTGACGGTATGTTTTAGCACCGAATGCCCCTTTGTGTCAACACTCTCTCTCTCTCAGGATGGTTATTATTGTTAGCCGAAACTTGTCAGAGAAGTAAAAATACACACGTTTACCGAGCGATGTGTACTTCTTTTTTTCCAATGGCTCGACAGCCCCTTGGGGGCCTAAAGCCGCCTCATTTTTTTTCGAGGCTTCACGATCACACTTTAGACACACCACACTCGGTAGGACTCCTCTGGACGAGGGACCAGCTCGTCGCAGAGACCTCTACCTGACAACACACAACACTCACAAGAGACAGACATCCATGCCCTAGGCGGGATTTTTTTTTTTTTTGCCTGTCCGGGGTTTTTCCCCTTTGATCCATTTTTGTACTGTTTAAATCCTTTCGTCCTTCATGTCACTTTACGTTCCATGCTACCGTCCTTACATCAAACACAACACAAACATCCATGCCCCGGTGGGATTCGAACCCACAATCCTAGTAAGCGAGCGGCCGTAGACCCACACCTTAGACCGCGCGGCCACTGGGATCGGCCGATGTGTAGTTACTTGGGAATATTCTTACGTATATCTATTGCACGGAAGACGTACAATTTAAAAAAAAACTATGCATATATATTTTAATTTGTTTTAATATCAAATATACGTATAAAAACTGTCATTGTAACAATACAACCGTCCTGTAATAAATCACACAATGTTACAAATATTTCAAGAGTTGTCACTTTGCTTGTATCATGTGGATGAGTATTTCACCCTGAAGAGAATATCTGAATATCAGCTATTATATTCTAATGTATTGTTATCCATTCCCTTATTCCTCATTTTAAGATCTGTACCTGGAAGGTCATACTTACAAATTATTATTATTACTATTATTTCCACTAAGGCCAACTTGTAGCAATTGTCCCTCTGCTTGACACGTTTCGGCTGTTAACATAATGTCCAAAAATATCGACATTTTTATGAAACCAATCTTATTTCTTCTTATTAAGCTCTACAACCCTGGATGGGTTTTGGCTTCCTCAAGTATTCCTTGCCAATATTTTCTGTCTAAAACACTCTTTTTCCAATCCAGCACACCCACAATTTTCAGATCTCCGCTTATACTGTCCCACCATCTATCTTTAGGTCTTCCTTTTGGCCTCTTTAGTAATGTTGGCATTCAGTTGGTTACCTTCCTAGTTATTCGACGTTCTTCCATTCTTTGTACATGCCCGAACCATCCAAGTCTCTTCGCTTTTATTTGTCTAACAATATTTTGCTTTCTAATTATCCTATCCAATTCTTCATTATTTCGTAATCTCTATGCTGCATCCGGACTTTTGACTGGGCCATAAATTTTCCTTAAAATCATTCTTTCAAATCTTAGTAATTTTTGTGTAATGTTTTCCTTTAGTACCCATGTTTCAGAAGCGTATGTAACAAAGGGTCTTATCACGGCTTTATAAAATTTTAATTTTGCCGCCTTTTAAATTAACTTACTTTGGAAAAAGGATTTATTCACATAATAAGCTTTTGTTTCCTGCAGCTATTCTTTCTTTTATTTCGTCCTCTATTGAATTATTATTACGAGTATTTACTATAGAACCTAGATACTTAAATTGATTCACTTCTTCTTTATGAAGCCAATTACTTCTTTAAATCAGATTTTGTATTAATTTGACATAGTTTCACACTCACATTTCCTTTCTATCCAGCACAACTTTTCATTTGTTTTTAGTACATCTGGTATGTTCATATACTTCTGATGCTTTTGTCATTTACAGTGTCTGTGGTTGTACCATCTGCATGTGCCTAAACAAGAGTGTACTGTAATGTGATAGAATTATATTTTACTTTTGTGTACTTGTGCATGTGTGCTGACTTTGTAATTGACACTTGTGCTGCTGATCCAGCTAGTGAATAAACATTTTATTATTATTATTATTATTATTATTATAAATGACATCACGTGTGTCCGTCTATTAATCGCCATGTTTCAATTCGAGGCTCGCATGTTGGATTTTGACTAAATTTAAATAGAAACGATAGTACGTGTCAGTGAGGAAACATCACGCTCGTACATTTTTAATTTCCTACAGTCAGCAACAGCAAACCGGAGGATATCTGAGCGTAAGAGGTAGCAGCGACGCTAGGACCACTTTCGAAACCAAGTAACCATAGTAACGAAGATTGGCCATGGTAATCAAGACGAGCAAATTTGTACTTAACTTTTCAAATGCTAGTGCTCATCTAAATTCTTTCTCTCTTTCTTTCTTTCTTTCTTTCTTAGTCTGACCTCTTTCTACCTACTCATTGTAGCCGTAGGGGGTTATTACTGCACCTGATCACACTCAATGACACACACACACTCGGTAGGAACCCTCTGGACGAGGGATCGGTCCATCGCAGAGACCTCTACACGACAACACACAACACTCACAAGAGATAGACATGTATGCCCCAGAGGGATTCGAACCCGTAATCCCAGCAAGCGAGCGACGGCAGACTGACGCCTCAAGTCGCGCGGCCACCGGACAGTAATCTAAATTGTGTCTAAAAGTTCAGTTCCTGCCTAACAGAAAACAGGCTTTGTCTTCATTACAGAAACCAATTAGTTAATGCTGTTCCGGGAAAAATAAATCGCTGTTAATTGCGAGACTCATAGAAAACACATAAATACACTTCCTGAAGAAAATGTAGCATTTCTGGATGTTAAATGTGGTTGAGACATTTAGTATCCACTGTGCTTTAAACGGTTAATAGCCTATTGTTCGCGTCTTCATAAAAGCTATTCGGAACAACCTTGATTTCAGGCTTCCGCCGCGATGTTAATGAGATCTGCGCTCTTCTGGGATATTACGCGGCGTCGTGTAGTAATTGTTCACCGACGTTTCGGGGCAACGTATCGGTCCCATCTTTACGGGTCAAGAGTCAGATATTACGCGGCGTCGTGTGGTAATTTGTACCGACGTTTCGGAAAAAGTATCAGTCCCATCTTCACGGGTCAAGAGTCCGACTCTTGACCCGTGAAGATGGGACCGATACGTTGTCCCGAAACGTCGGTAAACAATTACCTGACGGCGCCGCGTAATATCCCAGAAGAGCGCAGATATCTATTCGGAGTAACTACGACTGTTTAGAATGCCATGGTACAAGCAACAACACAGTGCAAACACTGTTTATCCCTTTATGCAGCACGCCTTCCCATTCTTGGTCTTGGTTTTTATTCAGTTACCGTTCCTCTCTAGCGTGCTACATTCCCTGTGCATCTTATGCTTCACTTAATAACATTTTACCCCACCTATAGTCGTCGACACTCCCCCGGTGGCCAGACTACGAGGCACATTTCATGTCACTGACAGCGATTCCAGCAAACACTCAACAGGCTCTGACCTTCCCTGGCAGTTTTTACCACTGGAATGTCGTCGTATACAGAGGAATTAACCACAAATAATAAATTTCATCTTCTGCTCCCAGTGTCTTCAAACGAGGACTGAGATATAATTACTTACAATACTATCCCTCCGTCAATAAATTATTCGGCCCTATCAACTTATGATCATCTCACAGCCTACAACTTGCCATGATTCATTAAAAATCGCAATCATATTCGGTATTGACATTTCAGGAACTCGCGACGGGAACAATTAAGTTACTGTTTTCCGGGATGTGAGGCCGTGTAGATTGGGTAGATAGTCTATGTACCAACTTTTGGGGCGGACCTGCTGACATTTAATCTTCTACAGTAAATCAGAAATGTGGTACCGGGTCTCATTCCCGGCGGTAAAGCGACCGGGGCGTGGCGTTGACCACCCACTCCATCTAGCGCCAAGGCTAAAGAAAAAGTAGAGCTACGCCTCTACTCCCCCTCTGGGCCTTCATGACCTGTACTAGGGTAAACTTTACCTTTAACTTTACCTTTAACTTTACCTTTACAGTAAATCAGAAGGCAAGAGTTCTTCAGAAACGTTGGTACCATCCACCAGATCATAAGACGTCACCTAATTATTTTTAACTATGATTTATCTAAGTTAGGTTTTCTTTTTTTGTTAGGCTTAGCTACTCTTTCTTTTTGTAGTATGTGTGTTTTATTGTTTTTTGTAAGTTTGTGTGTTGTATATTGTTTTGAGTGTTGTGTGTTATTTTTGTGATGTATGTTATTCTGTGTTATGTGTCATTGTAGTACCACTGCCACCGGGTATAAACCCACTTGCAGTAATAAATAATATATATATATATATAATATACATCACGGAAGACCGCGATACTCTAAATCAAAAATATTTAGTACAGTTGTCATAGTATTGTTTCAAATCAGACATGAAAGGCATTATGTTAAAGCTGACAGAGAAGAACTGTCCACGTATAACGCTAGTGATGCTCCGGCCTGTTCATGTATAAATCGATTACACGTTTGGCGGCTCTACCGCGAAACCATCATTTTGTTGTCTGACAGCAAATGAGACTGTGTATTAGAAATTAAACCACATTTAACAGGACGGCCATGTGGTCAAATATACGCTCAAAATTCATAAATTCTCAGAATAGTCTGACCTCTACATTATATCACATAGTCAAATAACATAAACAAGGAACAACGGGTGAACAACCGGTGAATCGGGATTCAATTTCCGACAGGGTGAGGGATATTTCTCTTCATTACCGCGCCCAGACCGTACCTGGGACCCATTCAACCCCCTATGAAACAGAAATAGAGGCTTCCTCCCCCCACCCCGGGTAAAGCAGCCGTGAAATGAAGCCGACTACTCATGGAGGTTAAGAATACGTGGAACCACAGGCCTAAATCCACTCTCCCCCATACGTCTTCAGGGCGTGCAGCTTAATTATAATAGAGACAGCTGTATCACTGTCTGTCCGCTAAGGCTACAAGATATACCTAATTTATATAGCGGTCGAATCGAACGTTTGCAGAATTTCTGAAGAACGACTCGTACAAAGACATTCCTTGAGTAAATCATCAAACATTAGTTTCTCAAGAAGAACTGTACTTGGCCCCAGCCAGCCAGTTATATGATAGAAAATGTAGATTTGTGCAAGGTATATAACTGTGATATTATATGAAATGTATAGCTTATATACATATATATATATATCATTGAAATAACTTCTAATCAAGTACAGAGTACCTCCAGTTGGCTTGTCTTGTGATCCTCCACGTTGACACCATGTACTGCTGTTGAATTACGAGAACAGTTTTGACCTTGACACTGGTAGCGCAGGGGAAATTCAGACCGTCAGATATGACCAGCAACCGAAGCATTCCAGTTAAAAATACATTGAGACCAGGCAGAGTTGTGTCTTGTGCGTGCAGTTAATATTATTATTTCCTGTTTTGTTCTATACGGTTAGAGCTGCGCAAAAATATGACTTCAGGCTTAATATAAACTGAATATCTAAAAATGGCGACAAGTGGGAAGTAACAGGTTCTTACAGAATTATGTATTTGCATTTTGTGCCATACATACCGTGCGGCTTCTCTTATGTAAAGAACCTGTACGTTCTCTCCTCAAGATTAGCCAGGGGATAAGTGCACCCACACTGTCAAGGTCAAAGCTGTTCTCGCCTCGCCAGTCTGGAATAGTAGTACCAGGTGGATACGAACGTTTCAGAATAAAATACTCATGTTGAGGGTAAAACTGAAGATGGAGGCAGTAGTTTCCTCCAAAACCCACCTGCCACCTAACACTACATGGTGTCAAAATCCAGACGAGTACATCGCAGTGAAGACCTCATCTCTCAAGCAGTTTCATTACACCGCACATTCGACAACCGGACTGTTTCAGCACTAAATGCACACGGAGGCCAGTGATGTGTGAAAAACAGCACACAACGCGTTTGGACAATATGCACACTTCATTGGAGTTGAACGTGCAGCACGCGCACCTCTTGGGCACCAAACAATCCTAAATAAAATATTGACCTTCAACACAAAAGCCGACTGCGTATTTGCAGTACATTTGTCAATTACGTTTCTAAATAAAATCCTGTCACCTTTACAATGACTGACACCTGGTCATTTCCGCCTAAGGATCCAAGTTACAGTGATGGGAACAGACGAATACTATATGAGAGGACTATATAAAGCATAATGTTAAAGCAATTGCCATGTAATTTTATTTGGTTAGTATCCAATCGGTGGATTAATCAGTAAACATGGCGAGTGACCACACTGGTCAAACTAATTATCACAAGTTGAAAATTAACAGCTAAACGAATTGGAAACTGCAGTAGCTCTGTCAGTATATTGACCAGAATATGATGCACATTGCACAAGAGCCTAAGTAAATCCCCAGAGCCGGTCATACAGTCACTATACCAACTTAGTTGCGTGTTTATAATTTTATACTACAGCGCCCTCTTTTCACGGCATTTTTAAATCTCACAATCTACTGTCTTGCACAACAACCCAGTGACATTAAAATCATCAATCGAGATTTGCAGTGCAGAGTCATTCACAATGATACACACACACACACACACACACACAAATGAACATGTATCGGTTTTAATTAATCACTATCACGCTCATAATAATATTAATATTCAGTTAGTTGTTACAGTTTCATTTTACTCTTAATAAACGTATCGTGCTGAAGATTTTAAATGTTAAAAAGTTAATGGCACAAATGTTGAAATTAAAATTAATTATGATTTTACAATCGTAATCAAAACTGTGTTCTTGTGTGGGAAGAGACGCCTACAGTAGGCATGTTATCCTTTATGCTTGTAGTTATGCATTACGAAATTTGTGGATGCAGTATTATTGTGCTTACTGGAATTTTCTGACAATTTGTCTTTGTGGTGCTGTGTGTAAACTGTGGGAACTCACATTGGCAGCTATAACGCCCTTCTACTTTTGTTATTTGTTGACAAACACCCACATTTTGCACGATTTGTATTCAATAAGTTAATAATTTCGATATAAGATACACGACGTATGGCTATTAAGTAATGAGACTGCCTGCGAAACTGAACTCGACTGGTAATTACATTTATATATACATATACACACATGCATACATACATACGCACACACACACACACACAAGCTACCGCCGAAGCTTCCTCAAGTCGCGTATCAAACCACGCTCCGTTAGGTTGACGTAGTGTCCAAGTAATAAATTTTTATAAAAGGCTTTAACACCATGCCGTCATATTTGACAAAATGATTAAGCAACGAGTAAAAAATCGGACTCCTTGTGAAAGTGAAGAAAACTGCCACCGCAGCCTTCCAATTTGTTACGTGAGGTGTATGCAGACAGCGGCAGAGTTACTTAAAGTACTCTCACAGAATGACTTCGGGGGATGATTCGAGGTCTGGAAGATTTGAATGGAGCGGTGTGTAGCGTCCGATGGAATTACTTTGAAGGAGCTAACGTGTAGATACAAACATTTCATTAACTAAATATTCTTCTGAAATTAGTCTCGTTATTTAATTGCTGCAGTTCGCAATAAAATACAGGGCAAGGTACACAACATTAGACAGCTTTTAATGAAGAGTACCAAAACCAAATTTCTTTTCACCTGTCTAAAGTGGTTTTGGATTTGGAACTTGACGAAGGGCAAACAGAAATAACCCATAAGCAGAAGGCAGGCATGCGCAGAGCTCACAAGGACAGACCTCAACTTCATGCAAAGAACAACACATTAAAAACAGTGCATGTTGTACCGTAAAACGAGTTCGCAGATACGAATGTAAAACTGAATGCCTTAGTCTGGCTTCCAGTTCAGCCCCATAAGCAATCCCTCTACTTATAAAATGTATTTCAGTCTCATATATTATTCTGATTAGTTATTATATGTACCACCTGCCTTAACATTAAAGGAATCCTGCACTTACCCGCAGAACGTACGTACTTATGTATGGTTCTCGGAATTAAACAGCGATCATTTCTCTAAACATCACTAATCAATTACTGCTTGTAACGGAGACGCAGTGTGTTTTCTGTGCGATGGAAAATGAATTTTCATATATCGTTTTGATGAACGTCGGTTAACTTTACCATAAGAATGAGTTAGAACTGCCTGGGAACGTTCAGAACCAAAAATGTTTTAAAAGTACTCCATTAACTACAGAGCCTCTCACTGTCACATCGCCTTGGTTTCTCTTTTCATGCAACAGAGGGTTCAGTTTGTGCAAACCATAATTCCAACCAGTATCGTTTCAATAAATCTAAACAACTTAAGCCTACGACTATGAGCCGTAAACACACTATCTAGCCGCGAGCATTCTTTGATCGAGTCCAGTTAAGTCGAATTGAGTGTGACTATTACAAAGGCCCCCACCTTCACTCAACTCAACCCGATTCCTGCAGTGTGACAGAAATATGTAAACAGGAATTCATACAAAACAAATGAACCTGCCTTTGCAGCATATCAGTGAGTCAGAGTCGATTTCATTTGACCATTCAGACTGGTTACTGAGCCCGTATCCTCTTTGCGTTATTCTCGTGACAGCGAGTCTGTCACCGTAGAACTGCAGCCTTAATAAGCCAGTTGTACACGTACACCCCTGGATGACAGACAAATGAATATAGAGCACTGGTGGCATGAGAAATAACAGTGAAGAACCGAAGTACTTTCAATCAAATTTTATCAACAACAAATCACGCATGAACTGGCCCACGATTGAACCGGCAACTAACACCACAAGTATGATAGCCTCGCCAGTGCCTGTTTGCCGTATACTGTATATCCTTCCTCATTTCGTACACTTTTTCATCGTCCGTGTAAGTATTCAAGTTCATTTTATAGTGTGCCGCACACAACCACTTTTTGCACGGCTGCGTCATCACTAAAATGATCACCACACACTAAATCCTTCACCGGGCCAAACAGCAAAGAACCGCGGGTGCAAGGTCAAGATTACTGAAACAGAATGAAGGACTGTATGCTCAGTTTCGCATTCACGTTGGCTCTTACATGTCGTTTACAGGAGATTCATGAATCCAGGCGTTCTTCACGGAAGATGAAATCGTGTCTGTCTACCATCACTCAGACCGTAACATAGCCAATTCTTTGTTTCCTTAACAACACTTACTCAACTGTGTCGAATGACACGGCCCTTGAACAAACGATTACCTCCCTGCTTCGTACGACAGACACAAGGAAATGAAAGGGGTATTAAATCCAGTATTACAAACCACCCACAGGCTACCACCATTCGCTCACTAGAGCGGGTGGTAACTGCGTCCACCTACCAGCGCTAATTTGATGCATTGGTCTGAAATCAGCTGTTTGCTTAAGAACAGGTAACCACTAACAACCCCCATTACATAGAACCTTCCTTGAAGAACTAACTTTCAGCCAAGACGCTGCTTGCTCCCCAAATGTACAACGTTCTGTTTAATAAAGCTCACCATTCAACATTCTGATCAAAAACAATTTATTCCCTTCTTTTCGGCTTTGATCCTTTTTAATCGTATCCTTCCAACCACGTCTCAGTACAAAGTGTTCGGTACCTTTTGTGTTTTCTGGCCAAAGTTACATGTTCCTATTTCTCCCATGGACGTCACTCGATCACTATATCAAAAGTACGCATTAGCAAGCCTGTCCTTCCTTCAAAGATGGAGGCAGCAGGTCCTTCAAAACCGTTGGTACCTCTCCATCAACTACAAGAGGTTACATTCGATCACTGCTTGAAAACCTCAAAACTAACAATTTCAAAATAATTCTCACACCTGCTCGCGCGTCTTCCAAATCATCTCCTTCTTCTGCTCGTTTTTCGGCCAAATAAGCATTCCACGAAAGTATAATATAATAATAATAATATAATAATAATAATAATAACCATGGCTCGACAGCCCTATATGGGCTTGGGCCTCCTCTTTCCGAGGTCTTTTTTCTTGTGCATTTGCAGCAGTGAGGGGCCGGCTCACTAGCCGCGCTTTTCAACTCGATCCTGATGTGACTGCCAGAGTCATCTGGCAGTCAGCCAGGAGACTTGGGTGAGAAATGGCCTCTTAATTTTGCTTACAAGCACTACTAGTTCTATTCATGCCGTAAGGTTCTTTTACATGCCGTAAATCTACAAACATGGGACCGACGGCTTTACTTCCCCTCCGAAGGAAGTGGTGCTCCGGATTTTTATCACCCTTAAAAGTCCATCGACCTCGGTCGGGATCGAACCCGCGAACCTTGGGTCCAGTGGCGAGCACGCTAACCACTAGTCCACCGAGGTCGACCCACGAAAGTATATTCCACCAAAATATTTTCCATCAATGTAAACGTAAACGTCTCCCCGCAAAATGCCATGGTACTCACGGGGGGGGGGGGGGGGGGAACCTAGTGCAACGCTCCCAATGTTTATATCAACATTAAGCCATAATACAATTAAATCCCTGCTCAATTTGTTTTTTCTCCTGCTAACCACAAAACAATACACTTCCCATCACTCTTTCGCATTCATTAATTTTTCTGCAACCCAGTGCTTTTGTGTGTGTGTGTGTGTGTAAAGTGTCTGCACTCACTGCTTGACAGCAGGTAAAATTTAAAATTCCCCTTGTCTTCGTATTACAATATCTGTCGGTACTTTTTTATTTTGTGAGTAAAACCGTCGAAATTAAAATAACAAATAAGATATACTTCTCTCAAGTCCCGAATTTATAATGTTCATTTAATTAGTCACCGTCAATAAAGGTGCCGGTACGCCGTGCCTTTGCGTACCGCAAAAAAAGCACTGATCCAACCTAAATTTACCAGAAAGGTGAGCGGACATTACCATGAAAGCCGTAAATTTTAACTATTTGTACCCGTTACAGGAATTCACAAATCGCGGGTGACTTAATTTTGTAGGGTGTCGCCTATCATTTGTGGGCCCTCAGTATTGAACTTGCTTCATGTCACCAGTCTGGCGCCTAGACGTTTTAGGTGGATCCTAAATTTTTGGAAAATTTGTGGACCTCTGGTTTAACAGTAGGTCCCTCATTAGCACTCACCCCTACAGGCTCTGTGATTATTATTATTATTATTATTATTTATCACGTTGGTACTGGGTATTTACAATTATATAGGCCTAGCTGAAACAAATCGTGTCTCTAGGGTATATAATTTTACAGCTGCTCCATGTAATGTTATTTCCCATGATAAACATTTTGTACTTGTACCTTCCGCAGTATGGCTGCTTTCTGCAGTTGTTTCATTTCGTGCTTTTCAGGTACTGTTATTCAGGTATTATTCTGAATGATTTAGAGATCGTTCAAGTTGCCCCTATTATTACTGGTACCAATTTTGTTTTTGCATATTTATTATTATTATTATTATTGTGAGCTCTGATTTGCTTAGTAAAAACCAGATGCATATATTTTTACTAAGAAAATCAGAACTCTTAAACAGATTCAACGCTGTATTTCGGTCACTGACGTTTCGTGTGAATTGTGGTCTTAATTTAGTTAGATTATTTGTAATTAATGTCATGATACTTTGTACCGTTTATGCTACTGTTTTTTGTTACTAATTGTTTGAGCAATACTGTTTCAATAGTTAATTTTGTGCTGAATCTGTTATAAACCTAACTTTTTCGTTGTTCTTTATGTTTGGTTGTTTGTGTATGGCCTCTTCACGTGATCTTTCTCGTATTTATTTATTTTATATCGGTTTTATAATTGACCACTGCGCTGCTAAACCAGCACATTTTTATTATTATTATTATTATTATTATTATTATTATTATTATTGAGGTTTCAGTCAGGAAGAACGTTAACACTATCGCAGCAGATTCCCGCCTGTTTATAAACATCAGACTACCAGAAACACTCGCCTCTGGCCTATGTACCGTTCTTCGCAACTTGGGCTACCCCCGGCCAGCGGCTGACCCCGTGCTCATATATATCTATCACTGTCCGCCTCCCGAGCGGAGAAGAGGAAAGAAATCGATATTTGGGGTATGCGAAGAAAATGCTGCAACAGAACATAGAACGCATGTATGTTCATGAACATAGTCGTATATGAGTGAGAAGATCCAAGGAATATTTGACGTGACCGCTTGTACTGGGATCCGTGGTACACCTAAATTCTCGTAAAGAGTAATGTACAACAGACATCATCTATATCTGGCTGCAAGGAACAAAAACAGCCGTAACCTGTATTAGGTAAGACTTATCTAGACTGCCACTTATCTGATAAGTGGTATTCTAAATCCAGGTACAATTTTTCTAAGAAAAACTGTCACTTGTATTGAGATCCATTGTACACCTAAATTGTGGGAAACGTATTTTAAGAAAACGATCACTCGTGTTTAGATCTATGGTATACCTAAATTGTGGGAAACGTATTTTAAGAAAACCATCACTCGTGTTTAGATCTATGGTATACCTAAATTGTGGGAAACGTATTTTAAGAAAACGATCACTCGTGTTTAGATCTATGGTATACCTAAATTGTGGGAAACGTATTTTAAGAAAACCATCACTCGTGTTTAGATCTATGGTATACCTAAATGTGGGAAACGTATTTTAAGAAAACGATCACTCGTGTTTAGATCTATGGTATACCTAAATTGTGGGAAACGTATTTTAAGAAAACCATCACTCGTGTTTAGATCTATGGTATACCTAAATTGTGGGAAACGTATTTTAAGAAAACCATCACTCGTGTTTAGATCTATGGTATACCTAAATTGTGGGAAACGTATTTTAAGAAAACCATCACTCGTGTTTAGATCTATGGTATACCTAAATTGTGGGAAACGTATTTTAAGAAAACCATCACTCGTGTTTAGATCTATGGTATACCTAAATTGTGGGAAACGTATTTTAAGAAAACCATCACTCGTGTTTAGATCTATGGTATACCTAAATTGTGGGAAACGTATTTTAAGAAAACCATCACTCGTGTTTAGATCTATGGTATACCTAAATTGTGGGAAACGTATTTTAAGAAATCTGTCGCTTGTATTTAGATCCACGGTACACCTAAATTATAGTAAAGGCTGTTGTAAGTCGATGTCCCCTACAATTCACATCCGTGTTACATTGAAATTCTTGTAAAAGCAGCTACATGAAACACATCTCACACAAGTAAATTCCTGCAATAGAATTTAAGAGACAGTTACCACGTCACTTTATAATCGCGGTGCGTCTACATGTCGGTGACAGTGATTATGACAGTGATCACGTGATTGTAGAAAAATGACGTACATAAACTCTGTAAAACACGTGAATTTATAACCGCAGTAAATCTCAATTTTGAGCAATAGCTATTGCAAGACATTGATCAAGATCTGAGAAACCTTTTGCGCTCCGGCCCAAAGAGTCGAGCTGAGTGGAAGTTGTCACTGAAGAAGAGTTAATTCAATAAGCCGCAGCTGCTGCCTGGCCCGGCAGCAGCGTCTCCCTCTCCACTGTGGTTTATTTAGAAAACTTACAATTGCGTCAGAGACGAGAGGTTCCCTGCAGCCGGAAAATATAAGAGAGAAAAAAGAAAAGACTGTGCACTGGGTTGCTTTATGTTAAATGGAACATGGTACTGACATCTTTCGAATATTCTAACAACAGAACATAATATTTTTACAGCGTTTCGTACGTAATGTAACTGTCGTCGGAATAAAATATTTTATTATGTATTTATCTCATACTTGAAATTAAAATAAAATCACAATGATTCTTTACAGTTCACAGAGTAATCGTTTTATAATAAGGAACTGATTTAAAAACCAGCGACGACGACGAAGACGCCTTGCATGCACAAAAACGTAACTCTGACCACCAATCTACGCACACACACGTATATACACACATACTTCTAAGTTTCGGTTCCAGTTTTCTTTAGTTCTGCGCAAAATTTAATACTCTCGGACACCACGAATACGAGGAACGGAGCAAAAACTGCTTGTTGCTTACTTGCGACGATTGCGTCAGACTGCATGGCTGCAGTGATGTCTTGGTGGTGGAGGACACACAGGAAGAACACGACCAGACATGCCTGTAAAAGTACCGTCACAGAGTGACGTAAGGTACTAGAGAAACGAACTCCGTCCGGATACTTTTGGATCAGGCATCGTGTGTATACATGGTGCATATACAACTTTGCGCTACAACGATGGTTCAATGTCACGATATCTGCGTAATATTAAGGCAGGTAGTCGTAACGCTGTATTTCCGACGTTTCAGATATCCTTACTGTCCGCATTTTCAAGGTGCCGTGACTAGTCTAGTATAAAACAGCAGTACCAACCCCTAAACCACAATATTTACGTAGCACTGTCAGGGTGGCACTGGTAAAATATGTAGAACGCATGGGGAAACGATAGCAGAAGTAAACGAGTACTAACAATACCTGACCAAATTACATTGGTCTTAGGTAAATAATGTCTGAAGTGGTCTAAACTGGCTCACGATAGTTCCTATTACTGGAATTTTTTTGACCGGTAATGAATTTTCGGTAACAACAGGGACATTTTGTGACCACCAGTAATGATGGAGGAACACTGTAACGTAAACTTTGAATTCATTTTTGTTCAATGTAATTCAATGACAACAAATCAGTACTCAATCCATCTACCTACCCACCTACATACCCACCTGTAACCGTGCACACCTGTGTGTCCGTCCGTTCCTCCACCCAGCCAACCCTCTCATCTGTCCAGGCAACCCCATAATAGAGTTCCGAAGAAAGAAAGCACTTTGTTCGGAGTCCTATTAGTAAACAACTCGTAAAACGAGATCCACATAGAATGGCATTTAAGCCGACATAAACAAAGGGGAGATCAAATCACGAGAGAAACGCAGATTCCTGTATCCACTAGCAGCAGCCTTTCCACTAAAATAGCCCTACCACGTGCGTTGTTACGTACGCATAGCATTGTCATTATTTTTCCGCGTCACACATGCGTCAGCGCACGCACCACGAACCTGGACACTTGCGCCAGACAGAGGAAGCACGCGCGGTATTTATAGACCGGGTTTCTGTGCACAACATGTGAGCATGTGAGTGGAACAGGATGTGCAAGTAGGCCCCCCGCTGGGCCACTCGACATATATTATTATTATTATTATTATTATTATTTCAGTATTAATCACCTTGCTACTGGGTATTTACAATTATACAGGCCTAGCTGAAACAAATCATGTCTCTAGGGTACATAATTTTAGAGCTGTTCTGTTACTATTTATGGTACATGTAAAGCTATTTACCATGACAAAAGTTTTGTACTTTTACATGTGTACATTATTATTATTATTATTTATAAATGCATAATCAGGGCACGTTGTCCACGAGCCGTGGTGAAATTGTCACTAATTATTATTATTATTATTATTATTTTTATTATATTATAATATATTAGATTCTGTAATTGGCCCTCGGGCTGTTGAGCCAGCACATGAATAAACTTGAATTATTATTATTATTTATTATTATTATTACAAGGCGCTTCGGTAGGTTTTCGGAGCACGGCGGTCCAGTTGCCGCGGCTTCGAGAAAATTGACTTTTACGACGAGGTATGCATGTGAGCTCCACGCCCAACCCCCAACCTGGAGGACCAGGGTATCTCCCTTTGTTCGGCACCTCGTTCAGAACGTGTCCGTCACGGGTAGCCCAACAGCAGCCAGGCCGCCGCCGGCACAGCTTAGTAGGCCTATTATCATTACTGAATAATTGACACATTCCATTAATACTATTTCATGTTACTGTCGTTCTTTATTGCCTATTAAATATCTTGATCAGGGGATACGACATACTCGCTATGATCATGTGTAATCCTTTCTTCCCATTTAATTTTGACATTCAATTAGATTTGTGATGTTTGATGTCGTTTCTTCTAGTTTTTGTACTGGCTTTGCTACCAGCCTAAGTATGTTTATTAATCAGGCTGTTTGCTGCCTAATGTGATTTGTCCTTATTCTCTTTTCTATACGTTTTCGTACGTGGCTTACCTAAAGAACCGTATTTTGCTTTGTGTTTCTCTGCTATCGCTGTAATTGGCCTTATGACTGCTGTGACAACACATTAACTTTTGAGGACTAAGAATAACTGGAATAATAAGTAATGATTCAGTTCGTACCGCGCAGTAAGCACACTCCGCCTCGGTAACAAAAATCATCAGTTAATGATGTGTACAGAAATAATCGCTGTTTATTCAGAGATCCATATAGGACACATACATCCAGTCTGTGAACAGAACGTAGAACCTTGATTTCAGGCTTCCGCCGCGACGTTGATGAGATCTGCGCTCTTCTGGGATATTACGCGGCGTCGTCTGGTAATTGTTTACCGACGTTTCGGGACAACGTATCGGTCCCATCTCACGGGTCAAGAGTTCGAGTAGGAAAGAAGGAAAGCCAGCAACCTATAACGTAGTTTCGTAGGAAGTTATAGGTTGCTGGTTTTCTTTCATTCCTACTCAGACTCTTGACCCGTGAAGATGGGACCGATACGTTGTCCCGAAACGTCGGTAAACAATTACCACACGACGCAGCGTAATATCCCAGAAGAGCACAGATCTCAGAACGTAGAATATCTGATTGCTGAACTGCGTGGTACGGAAAGTAACCACTGGGCTTTGAAGGGTTAACAATAAAACATGTGAGTAGCTACGGGTTTCGGTTACTCCCGTACTATCATCAGACGACCTTGCAGGTTTTTTGATAGCGCTGAATTGAAATAGATAAAATACTGTGTGAAAGCACATGAAATGAGATGTTAAATTTTCCATACATATTCCGAGAGGTCAGAATATGGAGATCATCAAAATGTCAAAGTTAAACTCATCAACTAAACTATAACGTATATGCAGGAAAACATTTCGTGCATTTACTGAGTTCGTGTATGTAACCTTTGGACATTTTCAAGTCCACAAACGCACACTAGTATACTGATGCTGGTCAGATATTCACTGATCCCTCGGCGCTAAGCAACGTTCACTGTTCACATGCGTTGGGTGATCCCCCCGCGTTCATCCAACACATTGATGGCTCGGCTAGTAGCATATTCAGCACTGCCATTGTTTCACTAATTATTGTGTTTACAATGTGCACTATCTGTTGTGATCCCTGCCAGTCCGAGTTGGCACTGGCAGGGATCACAACACACACACGTACAACTAACTGTATTACCTTTAATTATAAAATTTGAAGCAATCCAGTTGCTAGTACGAAGTGTGTTAAAACATTTCGTGGAATTTGAGCTCTATTCCTATCACTATTTCTCACAATTTCAAAATTTTGGGCTCGATTCGTTACATTATGCCTTCTTTCTCGGCTATGACAATCTTTTGATTTTTCACGTTGCCTTAGTATGGTCTAAACTTCAGTACATATCTATCGTCTGGAGCTCCACGACATTGACCGATTCGTCTAAACTAGAAATAATTCAAAGAAAGTTTGCTGCGTTATGTTATAGTACATTTTTATTGGCATATTTCACAACGAATATGAAGAGACGCATTACACTATAGCATATTTGTATCGGCATATTTCACAACGAATATGAAGAGACGCATTACATTATAGCATATTTGTATCGGCATATTTCACAACGAATATGAAGAGACGCATTACACTATAGCATATTTGTATCGGCATATTTCACAACGAATATGAAGAGACGCATTACACTATAGCATATTTGTATCGGCATATTTCACAACGAATATGAAGAGACGCATTACATTATAGCATATTTGTATCGGCATATTTCACAACGAATATGAAGAGACGCATTACACTATAGCATATTTGTATCGGCATATTTCACAACGAATATGAAGAGACGCATTACATTATAGCATATTTGTATCGGCATATTTCACAACGAATATGAAGAGACGCATTACACTATAGCATATTTGTATCGGCATATTTCACAACGAATATGAAGAGACGCATTACATTATAGCATATTTGTATCGGCATATTTCACAACGAATATGAAGAGACGCATTACACTATAGCATATTTGTATCGGCATATTTCACAACGAATATGAAGAGACGCATTACATTATAGCATATTTGTATCGGCATATTTCACAACGAATATGAAGAGACGCATTACACTATAGCATATTTGTATCGGCATATTTCACAACGAATATGAAGAGACGCATTACATTATAGCATATTTGTATCGGCATATTTCACAACGAATATGAAGAGACGCATTACACTATAGCATATTTGTATCGGCATATTTCACAACGAATATGAAGAGACGCATTACACTATAGCATATTTGTATCGGCATATTTCACAACGAATATGAAGAGACGCATTACATTATAGCATATTTGTATCGGCATATTTCACAACGAATATGAAGAGACGCATTACATTATAGCATATTTGTATCGGCATATTTCACAACGAATATGAAGAGACGCATTACACTATAGCATATTTGTATCGGCATATTTCACAACGAATATGAAGAGACGCATTACACTATAGCATATTTGTATCGGCATATTTCACAACGAATATGAAGAGACGCATTACACTATAGCATATTTGTATCGGCATATTTCACAACGAATATGAAGAGACGCATTACACTATAGTATATTTGTATCGGCATATTTCACAACGAATATGAAGAGACGCATTACACTATAGCATATTTGTATCGGCATATTTCACAACGAATATGAAGAGACGCATTACACTATAGTATATTTGTATCGGCATATTTCACAACCAATATGTACAGACACATTACGATATAGTACGTTTTTACTGGCACATATCACAACGAACGCAAAGATACATTAGTTAGGGTGAATATGTCAACCACTTCAGTCCAGGCGGCGTACCACCATGCCCTAATTCTTATCAATGACTTCAAAAACAGCCTTAGTAGCTCATTAAAGCTTGACACCCTTAATTTACGGATATTTAATCATAGACTGTTCTAAGTTTAACGTTTGCCATAGCGTAAAGTTCAGTTCCTCGCAAGACGTGTTTCTATCCAATGAGTACACAGCCGGCCTGGACGCGATAATGTACAGAAAAATCTCAGCCCCGCTAGGAACAGAACCTAGATTCTCCGGTCGTACCTTTCGTACCCCAGTCACTGTACTAACTGAGCTACAGAGGTAATCCTTTGGCAGAAAAACCATAAAGTGCTCTGACGGAAGCATATTAGAGCTGACAGCAGAGTACACTGATAAATCAATCATCTGTTACATTCTTACCGGATGCTTATGCTCGGAGAGAACTGAGTGCCTCAAACTCAACCAGAGCACCTTACCTGCAAAAGAAGACGCAATATTATAAACACATCTACAAGCCAACACAGAATTCGAAGTGAAAGATGGGTGGTAATTTCATGAATCGGTAGCAAAATGGTTAAGAAACAAAGGGCACTTGCGCAAGATATCACTGATGTGTATTTGGACTATTTCCATCGTCACTGATTACACAAACCCGACACTTCGAAAGCAGACTGCTTTCGTCTTCAGGTGCACTACAGTTCTCAGAATAAGTAACAATCTAAAAAATCCAAAAACCTACAAATTCATGCGTGAGAGACAAAACAATCCAAACTTCTATATATAAAAATAGTGCATATAAAACTAAATCTACAAATCGTAACCAAATGAAATGAATTGTCCCTTATTAAAAATTAAAATCACAGGACCTGAACAAGCAACAAAGTATAATTTTTACCCAATAAATTAAAATGTGAGGCAGTAATAACTCAATCAGCACCCTCTGTTAGTGAAACCATGCACCTACCACAAAGCCCAAACATTCTTGTACACCATGAATGAATAACAATTCAATTTTGCAACTCTTTATTTATTAACGGACACCAAATAGGACCACTGTCTAAGAATTATAGTGTACAGTTAAGACGCAGTCGATTCATTAAAAAACCATGAGATAAAGGTACAGGTGCAGTTGTCCCTTTGCACATCAAGAAGGTACTTGGAGCGGGCGGAGGCATAGTCCCACGCATTCTTAAACGCGGTACTAGATCCATTTCCAGTTCAGGAGATGGACCAACGCTGACGATGGGGGCAGAAGATTCCTCCAAACGTTGACAAGTATCTACCAAACTGCACGGGTCACATCCCACTAAACGATAACCTTAATCTTAATCTAAAATCTCATATTTACAACATTTGTTTGAAAACTTGATGTATTAACTATTTAACAGGACACACAGAAAACTAAGGACTACTTGTAATACTACACCCTCCTCGTGGCATTAACTTAACAGCGACAGATTTGTATCTGCAGTAAAGGAACACAGAAGGACAAAGAAGTGTTCCAGATCGCCAGGAACACGTTTTCACCCGCATCCCTTTTATCGTAATAGTACATACAATAAACATGGAATTCCAGTCACCAGTCAGAAGTAATGGTTACCTCCTCGCCAAAGGACGACCAAAGCAAGGAAGATGAGACGGGCCAGTCATGTCGCACATAGACTATGTCAGCGATGAGCTACGCATGCGCACTTTTAATTGGAGAATCTGAAGGAAACATACGCAGACGCAGACAGGAGTATAAAGTGATCTTAAAGACGTAAGATGGGATGGGCCGTGAAGTGGAGATATTTGGCTCAGAATAGGGACCAGTAGAGGGAAACTGTACACAAGGCAATTAACGTTCAAATTCCATAACATGCGACACGAAGTTTTCGATTAGTGAGAAACTACGAGTTTCTCAGAAAGGATTTTGCTCCTTCCTGTTAGGTGCTTTTAGTTCGTTCGTTAGTTAGTTAGGAGGTAAACAGCTATAGTTCGCGTGATTTCAGGCATCCACCGCGATGTAATTGACATCTGCACTCTTCTGGGATATTACGCAGCGTTTAGTGGTAATTCTGTACCGACGTTTCGGGACAACCTATCGGGTCCCATCTTCAAGGGTCAAGAAGTCCAAGTCTTCTTGGATTTCTGGAACCGAAACGTCGGTACAGAACTACCATCTAACGCTGTGTAATATCCCAGAAGAGCGCAGAGCTCATCTATAGGTCGACAACTAATTCAGATACTCAAAAAAATATACTTTTGTAGACAGCAGCGATATATTTCAGCCTGACCCATTCCAAACCAATTCAATTTATTCAATACTGCAACAATGCGGCTACTTATAGTGTACCACAAACCGAGAATAGCAGGTGATGGTGTAACGACTTCAGCCAGAATAAGCTGAAATTGTAGAAAAAATAAAAAAAGAAAAAAACCACTTCCTGGGATTAGACGCTATGAGTCTACATAATAAATAATTTACTTCCTGCTATTCAGATCTTCTATTCTCTCCGTCTGACTTCCATCTCGTCAGTCAGACGGTAGAATTCACTTGACTTCTTTGTACACACAGAGTTACTATATTTTTAATATAAAAACAGCGAATATATGCTGACACAATGTAAATTAGACTGAAGTGGCTCAGGACAGGGTAAAAAGACAGGCTTTAAAGATAATGGTGCTGACCTTACAGTTACACCTCTATGAAAACATCAGTACAATACAATAACCAACGCACAGCATTACATGTTCCTAGGCACCGGCGAAACTAATATTCTGCAATGCATTTCTTTAGAGTCCAACCCTCATCTAAATAATGTTTAATAACACTGGAAAACACACAAAATGCCTTTGAAATTAAAATAGCAAATCTTTACTGATTTCGAGGTGCTGAACACGAAAATGACAATAAAATTTGTCGATTGGCTCTTGTTTAGGAGAGACAGAGATGGTCATATATCTTCCGAAGTGGCTAAAAGGCGAAAAAGTGGCGATGCCGTTTGCTGTTCCTATGGTCTGGAGAGAGCCAAGCAATCACGCAAATGACTGCTACTTCTGCATGGTTCCACCTATTTCTGGAGGCATCACAAGGAAAAAGAAGTGGACAATAGCGTACCCGAATATACAATCTGCTTTCCGACCAGTTCCGCACGGCGAAGGACTTCCCGTTCCCGAACCTCCGAAAGAATTTTCCATTGATTCAGACGATGAGGAGGGAAGCGAACCGACGTCGGGTTCTCCGCAGCCTTCGGCATCTAATGATGATCTATACGTCTACCACGGTGCGTCATCTGCGCCACACATTCTCACCCAAGAAGAACTGAACGATCTTGTTCGCGATCTGGAGCTGTCCAAGGCCAAAGCGGAGTTACTTGGATCAAGACTTTTAAAGAATGGAATCTTCTCAAGGAAAATGTCCGAGTGACTTCGTTTCGCACTCGTCATGAGCAGTTGGAGCCTTATTTCAGAAAGGAAGATGACCTTGTGTTCTGCTCCGATGTAGATAGCCTGATGAATGCCCTCGGAATCAAACATGACCCGCAAGAATGGCGACTATTCATAGACTCCTCGAAATTGAGTCTCAAAGCGGCGTTGCTGCATAATGGAAACCGACTTCCATCCATTCCGGTCGGACACGCTGTCTACATGAAAGAAACCTACGACAACCTAAAACAGCTGTTGAACTGTCTTCAATACAGCAAGTATGGCTGGCATCTCTGTTGTGACTTGAAGGTAGTGGCTCTGTTTATGGGTCTGCAGCTGGGATATACGAAGTACTGCTGTTTTTTATGTGAATGGGACAGTCGAGCAAATACTTTGCACTACGTGAGGAGAGACTGGCCTCAGAGGAAATCTCTGAAGGTCGGAGAGAAGAATGTGCAACACCCAGCACTGGCAGAAACGCACAAAATCCTGCTACCGTCCCTACACATCAAACTCGGTGTGATGAAAAACTTCGTAAAATCCATGGACCAGACTGGATCAGCTTTCAAGTACTTGGCTGTCAAATTCCCTCGACTCAGCGAAGCGAAAATTAAAGAGGGAATTTTTGTGGGTCCTCAGATCCGCCAGCTCTTCAGAGACGAGATGTTCGACAACCTGCTTCAGGGTGACAAGAAAAAGCTTGGAACGCGTTTCGTCTGGTGTCAACTAACTTCCTCGGGAATGTCAGGGCAGAAAACTACAAGAAACTGGTTGAGGACATGTTGTCTCTGTATCACAAACTTGGCTGCAATATGTCCTTAAAGATCCACTTTCTTCATTCCCACTTGGATTTCTTCCCCGACCACTGCGGCATGTTTAGTGATGAGCACGGTGAACGTTTTCACCAGGACATTGCAACGATGGAGAAAATATATCAGGGAAACTGGTCCACTTCCATGTTGGCTGACTACTGTTGGACGCTCACCAGAGATGATCCTGATCAGCTATACAAGCGACAGGCAAAGCAACGTCGGAAGTGGAAGCGGACCTTTACTGGTACATGTCATATGTACGTATTACTCTATTATGCAGGGAATACACAAAAGAATGGTGCGGTTTCAAGCCAGCAGACAAAGTCCAAAGCACCATTCTTTTGTGTATGCCCTGTATAAGAAACTATTGCGGATTTCTCAGAAATCGTAGCCAATTTTGCGTTTTCATTGTCATATTCGTGTTCAGCACCTTGAAATCTTTAAGAAATGGCTACTTTAATCTCAGAGGCATGACTTTTATCAAAATTTGTTGTCCAGTGGAAGGCTGTCTCCTGTGAGTGTTGTGTGTTGTCAGGTAGAGGTCTCTGCGACGGGTTGATCACTCGTCCAGAGGAGTCCTACCGAGTGTGGTGTGTCTGAGTGTGATCGTGAAGCCTTGACCTAATAGCTGACCTAACATTAATACACTTTATACTATGGTAAATCGCGAAAGATTTTCAGTCTTTATACAGTAAATCACTCAGGCCAAAAGTCTGGCCACTTATGCCTTACAGCCACAGTCATTACAGAACGTATGCGTGTCACGAAAAATTTATATACAGCACGTAGCATGATAACTTCGCAAGAAGAGATTTACATCTATAACAAAACCAGTTCAATACGAACAGTCCCAAAATAATTCATTTTGGGAACAACGTTCTTCAGATTGGGGAGTGTTTTTCAGCCCTCTTAAATCTATAAGACATAACGCTTCGGGATTCTAAAGACATAATGACAAAGAAAACGCTTTGAATAGTTTTGAAATGTTATTCAAGTTTGTTGAATATAGGGTACTCACTTTCGCTCCTGAACTGTATTCGAATACATGCCAGACGTATAGAGAAACTGAGGCAGCCAGCTCATACAATCCAGTCAAATATTGTCACGGAGAATTGAAATGGTTAGCTATCAAATAATAACGCCCACAAATAAATCAGTAAAGCGGGGACTCGAAATACACGCAAATGAACATATTGTTAGAATCCGAAAGGTCCCTTACTGCACCAGAAGATGTGCCTCACACGGCTTCACTTTAAACTTGACAACTACAAACCATGCAGAGATGAAGGCCTCGTACTTTGCTTTGTATCTTCTTAGACTTCAAAAGTGCTAAGACACTTTTACATGAATGTAAAATTCGGTCTCTCTCTCCCTCTCTTTCTCTCTCTCTCTCTATCTCTCTCTGTGAAGAAAGACAATACACAGCTAATAAAAGTAAACGTAAAATTGTCCCTGGGCTTAATTAAGCACCGCGCCTAGATGTATGGGAGAGAGGAGAGGGGAGTATACAGAAGGGATAAAATTTAAATGGGTCTAAGTGATTAAATAAAGGCGGGAGACAAAGAGTCAAAAGAAGGTAATATGAAAGAAAGAAATAAAGTGTCAGCAACACAGAACATATGAAAGTTTTAGGTATTAACATATTTATTTATTTAGTCATTCAATCATCCAATCATTATTCACGGTTCAGTGTACAACGTTGTCAGCAGTTATATAAGGGCGCTGAGTGGTTATAGATCAGACTCTACTAAACGATGAATTAGAAAGGCTGTGGAAGGAAGCGGTGGTGGCCACGTTTCAGGTAATATTCCGTACTTTGTCTGGAGGGATTGAGAAGAACCATGAACACGTCAGGACAGTTGGTTTCCCAACCGAGAGTGTAACCCTGCAGCTCCCAAAAACGGAAGTCACAAGTCTTACCGTTTGAGCCAACTTGCTACGTGAAAAACATGCGGAGCGAAACAAATTAAGACAGAAAGAGCGAAATATAAAAACTGAGACAAAACAATAATGCATACAAAAAGTAAGAAAATAATGAGGGAAAGAAAAATACGACTAAATGAAATAAAAAATAAATAAATAAACATGGGGGAAAGGAACGAAGAAACAGGCACGCAAAACACAGCTAAAAAATCGTCGAAAGACAGAAAATAAGGTTGAAAGAACGAAAGAAATAAATAACAGAAAAAACGAAAAGAGAACCCCCTCTGCATTACTCCGTTTAGCAGCAGTGCGTCAATAGCGTCGATATGTAAAGGTGTCTGTCACCGGCAGAGAGCTGCAGGCCCTTCACTGTATTTAAATTCCACTCTGGATTAGTTACACTCGCCCGTGTGTGAAGACGCGATAAGCGCAGTTAAAAGAGTTCAGCTTTACCCAACGGCCGGCTTCATGTTAGTCTATGGCACAAAACAGAGTGCTGTAAAGTATTTCAGGAAAAACTCTGTCATTATCAGCAGGGGTGAATTTAGAGGGTTTTATGGCTTCTATGGAAGGACAGCAGTGAGTTTGTGCAAGAGCTTATGACACACTGGGTCTTGTATAAGGTGCAAGAACCATTCCCATTATTAACAGAAGTGCTTACGTCATGTACCATACGAATGTCATCATAAAACAGCTACCCAATAGTAACTGTCAGCAACACTCCTAACATAGGTCCTATATATATCTATCTATATTATTAGGGTGATCATTAAGGATAATTAGAAGGGCGATGCATGTGACACTTAAGGAACAGAAGAGAAATGTATAGAGGTATTTGGTGGGGAAAACTGAAGGGTATAAACCATTTGGAAGAACTAGGCGTGGATGGGAGGAGGATAATATTAAAATAGACCTTACAGAAATAGGATGGGAGGTCATGAACTTCACTTATCTGGATCAAGACAGAACAAGAGGAGGGCTCTTGTGAACACGGCAATAAACATTCTGGCTCCATAAAATTCGGGGAACTGCTAGACTATCTCGAAAACTAATAGCTTCTCAAGAGGGTCTGCCCCATGGAGTCCGTTAATCAGTCAATCATGATCTTCATTTACGCCAATGCTGCGAGAACCATTACATTATGCTCCAGTAGCCGAATCATCCACACAACTGCGTCCGACGCCCCAGCAATATCATGGTTCTACTGCTCTAGCTGAACCTTATCTTACATTCCTAAAGGATATGTTGCTTGGCTACAACAGTATGATCAATTGGCTAGAAGACGGTAACAGCTGTTGTAACGTCCTCAATAGCATTTGGACACGGCACAAATGGTGTCTCAGTCCACTTGCATACATAGCACGAAATATTTCACTTAGAAGTAATGAACCCTATGGTCTCTATCAGTTTGTTTACGATCAGTGAAAGAAATCATGCTATACACGTTGATAAATTACTCCAAAATTATGTTGGACATTTTGGACAGTGTCCAATATATAAGGTATATATTTAATTACACGAAGTTTCGGAAGTTTCTTACCTAAAGTAAACTAAACTATGTGAGATCTGTGGTTATTACGACGGTGAAAATTAAAATTAGTCTTCCAGGATGAAATGTCATGTAGTCTGGCATAGATGCCAACACTGTGAAGGGATTTGCTGTTTCCATCTTCAAGGGACTGTCGGCCACTATGCTGTCTTACTTTTAATCCGGCATCTTTGATTCTTGTGATGACAGAACTCTTAAGAAACTTGTCACAGAAGCAGGTCTGCAACTTACATTCAGAACACACTTTACCACTGTAACGAAATGGCCGAGAACTTTTAAATCTGCCATAACTTGGCAGGACTTTTTCGTTCAGTCACAAATATTACCTTCACGCTCCCCCCGTGCCAGGTCTACCCCTCACACCCTCTATGTCGCACCCATTACTTTCATGCAATTTACTGCCTTCAGAAATCGAACATCCAAGAATCTCAATTCCAACGTGAGCAGACTGTTAACGGACAGCATTTCCAATATTTATTATATTCGTAAAAGATTTCGTTACAGCTACAATAGTGATTGCAAAGGTGTACAAATGCGCTGGTCGTCATTCTGCTACTTCAATAGCCTTGATATTAATTTATTTCAGATCGAAATCTATTGCCAGGACACAAATTGTAGAACAGATTACGCAATATTTTCGTCGCAACTGCATCCTTAAATATGATAAGCCATCAACATAATCAGCATCGTCACCAAGGTAAATTTCTGAGCCTTCCGGTCCGTTCTATCCTTCTAATCCCTCAGCCGTCGTTTCGACAATCCAGTAAGCCTTCTTCCTTGCATATAAAAATCATGAAATGTCTAGGCAGAAGATGCGGTTTCATTCTCCACATGTGGTGTGTCCATTAATTACGTCATTTCCCAATTTATTATGAAAATAAATATTTTTAATTTGGTTATTATTCTTGTTATTCCTAATTTCGTCTTTTCATATAGACAGAGTATTTAGTATACAGACATATTTTGTTTAGAAATTTCAACAGTGCCGTTTCTATTCTTTGTCTACAATTGAAACTGTTTGTGTATTTATCGTCCCCCTACTTCAGAATCGCTGTCTCACACACCTGACAAAATCTACTTAGTTTCATCTCTAAATTTTATTCTAAATTAAGGAAATAGGCCGATATTATTAGATCTAAATGTTATATCTACTAATTTTTTTGTGAAATATGCGACGCAAACTGCGAAAATTTCAATTGTGCAATAATCTACTACAATATTCTAAAATTCATATATTCCCTTTTAAATAAGTCTAGCTGTGTTATTAAATACAGCACTTCATTTATTCTGGACACATTCTGTAATAGATATACATTACAGAATCCAACTCGCTGGAATAAAATTTCCATAACTTATGGAGTGGAAACAGTCTGTTATCTCTCAAAATACATTGCACATATACAGTACATGTTCTGCTTAAACATTTACTGGTCCCGTGTATTGTTCAGATCTTCGCCTCTCACCGTAAATTGTTGGCTATTGTTTTAATTTCTACAACCAATCTCTGACCTTAAAACGTTTTGAACCTTGAGGTACACAGCTGTGTAGCTTACGACAGTATAACCATGGGTTTCAGCCCCATCTGTACAGAAGTAAAGAGCCCCTTGCATTAGTAATGTTTAGTGTTGTATACCAGTGACAGTTAATAAACATCTCAGATAGCACAGTGAGAGGAAAACAACAAGGAAAAAGAGAAGAAATTGTGGAAGAGACAAAGCATCTCTATCATCGTACAATAATACTGAAGATTATGATTTCCTGAATGTGGCGCCATTAGTCTATGGAAATTCACCGACGATTCGTAGGAACGTACTGACTCCATCTACAATGCACAAGATACTACCAATCCCAAAAAGATTCTGTCGTAGTTACCGCTGTGAGAACCTCCAACGTCAAATTATATAAGACGACGCATGGCTTTCCTTGGTTGTCATTCGTTTCCATATAAACCAAATATAACAGCACCACTAGATGACAGCAATAAACGACAGTGGAAATATTGTTATCGGACAAATCCAGGTTCGAAGCCACATGAGATCTCGGGACATAATTAACTCCTTGTAGAGGGATAGCTGGATATTTTCGGGAAGCTAGTTAGTACGAGAGCGACCAAAGCAGGATGAGGGCAATGACTGCGGCGAACCCCAGCCAAAGGACAGAGTTAGGTTTACCATGTGTCGACTGTCAAAAACTGGCGAAGTTTGAGAGTAGGCACCTCTTTGTGTAATTCAATACTTGACCGTTTCTGCGGTACTAAATTCTTGAGTAGAAGGTTACGAACGGCCACGCCTCGATTTGGCCAGTAATCGCAGATCTGGGGATTCCGGAGTTATTTCAGGGAATACCAGCACGACTTTTAGGACAGCCAATTAGGAGTTGGAATACAAAAACTTGAATTTTGGCCTACGGGAGACAGTGAAATACGTATTTCATCCAATAGAATATATTTAGGAAGTCAGGAGGGGGTGAGCTAGATTGAGTGTGACGAGGGAGTTGGTACGTAAATTTTACAAAACTCCGTTTTGGAATGCGAGAGTGGACAGACGCATAATTGCTGCGCTCCGTAAATTTTGGACTTACACAACTAAATTCTAACTAGAAAACATCATAAATACGGATTAGTTAAATTAAAGTTTGTAAATAATTACAGGGATTGTAATGTTTGTTATTAAGAAATATCACTCGTGAATTTCAAACTTAAATTATGGAAACACAGTGAAAGGTGAAAATATATCGTGTGTTTACTTCAAAGTGTTGCAAGAGATTGCATCTAACACAGTAAACAGTGTAAAAAAATATTATTAAATAAAGTGTTGCAGAAATAAAACCAAGTGTAACTGTGTAATCAAGAGTGTTGTTAGTTCAATGTAGTCAGATGTGTTGCAAAGCTGAATCACGACGCACCACATGTAAATAATCCCTTGAGAATGTCCTCAGATCTATCGAAATGAGAAGTCGGCACACCACCATCACTTTATGCAGATCTCTGCGAACTGAGCAAAAGAAGAAGAAAAAGATAAAGAAGAAGATGGTGGGACGACAGCAGTAGCAATTGGCGACCAACACGTGGGGGCACGAAATAGTCCAGGAGCATCCAAAGCAGTAACAATACGTACTTACGTGTATATTATAGTGTCGAACTTTGCCGGGAAAAGGCAGAAACGCTTAGTCTATTAATCCGCGTTTCCAATGTTTGAAGAAGCATGTGTTAGTGTGCGTTCAGAGAAAAAATCAAATTAAAGTCAGATCAAGTAGTAATAAGCAGAACAGTAGCGCTTCTGTTATGAAATGTGGTGTTGCTAGACTACTGCCGTTAGGCTCTTGTCTATCCAACTGTCTATTCAGGTCTTCTCAAATTCACAGCGCTCATACTCAATGGAACTGTGATATCAAAATGTCCCCCCTCATGGGCTATAATGTTTAAGCGCGAATCACAAACCGCTTATCCGTGGAAACCGTACCTATGGATCGGCACAGTAGTTCGCGCATTCAAGGTATATATTTACAAAAGCTACAATAAAGATGGTTTTAATAGTGCATCGGTTGGTGTGAATATTGTTTAACTATGGATCGGATTTATCACAATTATCCTTTCTATATCGGCACACAGTATGTTCAATTGTCCAGAATATAATTCCTCGCTGCTTTGGTCTTAAAAGGATAATCGCATACCTTTCAGCAACCAGGCTGTCCTTTAGCTGTTAGGGGAAACTGTGACAGTGAATAACACGAAGTTTGATATTCAACGGCAACATAAAACGGAAAATATTTAATGTATTTAACAGTGTGCACCGCCTACGTGAATTACAATCAGTTTTATATCGAAACATAAGGAATTAAATAGGAATAATACATATATATGTGTGCATATATAGCCTGTATATATAATTCATCTGTTTGAAATACAGCTACTAAAATTTGCATACAATATAACACATCAACACAGCAGATGTGACAAAAGTTAAGATCAAAATTTTAATAATATTACGCATATTGAACACCATTTTTATGTAGTTGTACAGAGCCTGAGGATGGCTTAAGAAAGCCGAAACATGTAGCTGTTGGGTCTATATCAAAACTATTATTTCGTTCATTAAAACAGTTTGACTTTATATGTACTCTGCATTCTGACTAACATTCAGTATGATTTATACGTTTCACACGAAGCATATTTCTAAAATTTTATCGACATCGGCGCAAGAAGATTCAACTCATCTTAGAAACCTCCATCGCTTCTTCCTACCCTTTTAAACCATCAAATGCCGGACGTCAGTTCACCCATGTTTCCATGGTAACGCATAAATTCTCTTCCTGAAAAGTCAGGAATAGTCAACTATAAATGCTTAAAGATGGCTTTGAGCAGTTTCTTTCACCGCTCTAAGAACATCAAACCTTCAGAGGAAAAGGAACATTGATTTTAAGCGAATATGTTGTGTGTAGCAACTCAAGCATTAAGACACGGGTTTAACGGTCGATAATTAGACACTTGGACCCTTGCTGAAATCCGAAACTTGCAAAGGAAATTCGGTTTATCCTTCCTCTGTGTCGAGCCGTATAAAAGACGCTTAGTGCAGTTTCTGTATGCTAATATTACGATATGACATTGCAAAACAAAATCGTTACCCCGCAGAAAGGGCACATGAAATGATGCCCTTAAGAAGTTAATAAGGGTTTATCTTCCCAGACAAACTTTCATAGGCGTTATAACAGGTCGACTAATCTGGTTTAAGCCATCCAAAGAGTGATACGGGAAGGAAGGAAGAGAAGCGGTTGATAAAAGATTACGGTGCCATCATCTGTTGATTATTGTATTAACTCTATCAAGAACGTTAATGGTTGCAATTACAGTCGTTTATTGATGAATCAGTACACAGTAAATGAGACTTGAGACTTCTGAGGGTTTCGTTATGTACCAATGTAAAAAAAAAATATCGACGTTTCGGTTGAACCTTCTGCCGACATTTTCAGGCTCAGGAAATTGGTATACCTTACCAAAAATACTAGAAGTTAGAAATGATCATTCTGTAACAGGAATAAAATTTCAACACAATTCTCATTCGTTTTCTTTCATCATTTAATCATCATTTTCCACCACATTCTTCACTATCATCATCCACTATTCCTCTCAATCTTTCAATTGTCTTTTCCCGTCAAAAAATAACAACAATAATAATAACAACAATGACAAAACACTACTATGGAGATATCCGAAGATTAAAGGAGTTGTACAGCTGACGACCAAAAACAGTCCAGCAAATTTTTTGCAGCGTCTTTCCGTTCCTTTTAAATGCGTACTGCCAGTAAACACGCCCCCATATTTCTTACAACGGACGCTGACGCCTTTCATTACAATGCGCCTTGCATACGCAATACACAACATCTGTTTACTATGAATTCACTCTGGTGCATGCACAACACACAGTGAATCTTTGTCTCCGCATTTCTCTTTTCTCCAAGGAAAAAAACTTCTCCCTTCCCTTCATCTTTTCCTCATTAAAAGCTCACAAAAGCTTCTATGTTTCTATGGCAACCCCACTTCGTTTCATACATACACACGCTACCACCGCAAGTACATACAGCAGGAGTGTCCAAATTCATGGTTCTTTTTTTTTATTTAACGTCGGCTTATCAACTGAATTAATTAGATGCTCAAATCGTCAAATAAGGGCATAATTCCGAATAATAAACTGCGAACTACATGAAGCAATAGTGGCCCAATATAAGACACCCCAAAATTTTCCTACAGGAAAATAAGGAACAATTCAGCCACTATACATCAGCGTTTCTAAACCCTTTTCTATCCACGTTCCCCGTGTTTTCAAAACGAATATGGAAGGCCTACCCCATGGTCTCAGAATGCCAAAAACAGTTTTCTAAATTCATTATCAACAGTGAGCAAAGTCACCGGTTCTGATTCCTCTTTATCACCATCACCATATTCAGCTATCGACAGATACAGTGCTTTACTGATAACTACCATCGTAACTTCACGTACCCCTTTGTCTGAAGAGTGGAAATTCATGTACCCATTTCAGCGACAAGTTAATTTTTATCTAGGTGTATCTGAAACCAAGTGATAGCTTGCGTTATATACTCCAAATTAATAAAAACTTTACTTATTCCTTACACAGACAGGATTGTACAAAAGAAAAGCATCAACATGTTTTCATGGCCTATTGACATTTGTTTGATGATGCATAAAAGACATTTTTACACATCCTCTCATGAGGCTTATGTTACCCGAGAGGGTATGTGTACCCTCCACTTCTGAATCATCTGAATAGAAGGTAGCCTGAAGCAGGTAAGGGAGGGCAGAAACATCAAGAATATGCGTCCAGAACATTTTCTGCTCACTATCAATACTTCATGTAATATCTGCTGCCCTCTCTTGCCGTCACCTAATTAAATATTCAAGAATTGTGAAAATATCTCCCATTCAAGGAGGAAACGTAAGGACATATGACACACGACTCGTCAGTCTATAGTCATTTAATGTCGCTCCTTCGGCTGCAGCTACAAGATCTGTCTAGATTACCTAAACAAACCTTCATGCCATTCGCAGATGTACGGGCACCTAACATTCTGCAACCTGCTCCTTCACAAGTTACGACGTATGTTGTGTTTATACTTAATATTATACATATTCCGTGCAGTTGCTTTACATATGTCAGTTTTTTACCACCAACCACTTCACACTATATTTATTTTTACACTACTACATGTTTCGGCGATCATCAGGGAGTCAACGTACATAGACATTTGCAACGTACATCGTGACTCTGAATGGTAAATGTGCATAGTATACAGTACATAGATATTACCTAAGAAGTAAACAACCGTGTACTACAGCTAGGGGTCTCCACCCTACAAAACCTAGAACTGGTTGAGAGACAGATATTTGGAGACAGATTTTATACAGATTTTTATGTAATAACATACTGCATTTTAACATATGTATTTTAAACTGTAAAATCAGTGACGACTACGACAATTACCATTCAGAGACACGATAAACGCTGCAAATGTCTATGTACGTTGACTCCCTGATGATGGCTAAAATGATCAGCCGAAACATGTAGGAGTGTAAAAATAAATTTATTGTGCAGGGGTTGGTGGCAAAAAAACTTACATATGTCTGCTGTGCTGTTCTTGCCAGCTGTGTTAAATGAAAATGTATGGTGTATGAGTGGCCTCAGTTGGCACAGCGTCCAACCAGAGTTTCGTGAAAATCAGTCTAGTTTATAAATTCAAAGGGAGGCGTACAGATAAAAACAGACACAATCTTCGTATCAGAGAAGTATATTGTTTCCGTAAGAAAGTAAAGTAGACTTAAGATACTAAACGTACGAATCAGAACAGGTAAGAGCATGAAGTACAGTAGAACCGCGAAAATTGCCCATTCAAATGTGAAGAATCAACCAGCTCGATGAAGACCAAATGTTCAAAATGTGGACAACCCTGAGGGCCGTGATGATGACTGCTAGTAAAACACTGGGAGGCAGAGACGCAATAGCCACATTCCAGCAGCTTAACACTGCATATTTCTCATTGTAATCAAACCAGGGAGAAGAAAAACACGAGGTTCATCTAGCATTTGAACAGAGTAGAAAGTTGGAAATTCTCCTCTTTCTCTCTAGTCCCCTGTTTCGTCTTATTGTCGACCCACCTCATCCTTTCAGGCTCGCACCCTTTTCTCATCCAATCAACTTAAAAAGATTTCTCCAGTGTACAAATTTGAAATCCTTTTTTTCAAATTTCGGTGACACTATGTGGAGTTTCTTTTCCTTTTTAAAGCAACGAAAAATGTATGCACACAGAAAGACAGAGAGAGAGAAGAGGTAAAATCTCTTTCACCACTTCTAATAAACACAATATGATCTGTTCTCAATGCTTCAGCAACACGCAAAAAAAAAAACATAGAGAGGGAGAGAGAGACTGACAGGAAGGCTTTCGAATACCACAGATTTTATTGCAAGCAGCATCAGAACGACAATAAGAGTATTTTCAGCTTTCAAGACAGTACTCTGTTGACAGGGAGCGGGGGTAGCTCACTCTGTACAGTCGCTAGGCTAGTGGCTGGTTGACCGAGATATCTGAATCCCATTGCCAAAAGGAGCAAAAGACTGTTTTTTCTGTATTTTCTCTACAGGTTCGGGCGTATAAGCGACCGGCAGTAGCCCTCAAAAGGGCCGTGTTGTGAGGGAAGAAGTCAAGAGGGAAAAATAGAACTGTATATGTGGAAAGAAGGTAGATAACAAAGGGAAATAAGAATAGAAAGGAAATAAAACTAAAAGGCTAGCAAGACGAAAAGCAAAATTAAAAGAGTGCAAAAACCAGCAGCCTTTAATAGAACCGTTTTGTGAGGGTAGACGCCAAATCTACTTACGAATATCCTTATCCGTAGACTGCATTACATGGGCTTCCTTTCATTATTGGTTATTTCTTCGTTCTTCCGTTAAATGAAGCCGTATAACTGCAGGCGTAACTTCGTACCAAATGGGTTATATCACATCACGTCTCGAGGACGGTGCTCCAGACAGTAGGCCTACGGCTCGCAACCACACTTTTAACTCCATTGTGCACTCAACATTTTACAGTTGCTCAGCCTGACATGATATTGCGCGTTTTAAGGGTTCCGAAACTTCACTGACGCACTCACGAAATCCCTACATCTGGATCTACCCTCAGTCAGTTTAATCCAGCCCACAGCCACAACCTTACTTCATTAATATTCATTTTCATATTATTCTCTCGTTTATGCCTAGCTGTGTCAAGCCTTCTCGTCCCTTCAGTTTCTCGCACTATTCCGCGACTTCCCGTTCGTAGCAAATGTCCCTCCAAGATCATACACATCATATTAGGCATACACAAGGAAAAAACTATGAAGCGGTCTGACTGTGGTCACTATGAAAATAATTAGTTTCGGAGATGAAGCTGTGTATTTTGGTGGAGTTGCTAAAGACAAGACTTCTTATGACGTTTCGGAAGGAACCTTCTCTATCTAATGGGCAGAAATATAAGCTTCGCACAGAAATGTGGTCAATGATATAGATATCTAATGAGCTATAACACATGTCCCCCAATTTAATACTTCACTGTACATGAATTCAAATAATCATTGCAAGCGATCTACATTTAATGTAAGCAGTGCAACTTGCCCTGTAGAAAACAACTGTGCCTACTGGACAGCCCTGCTAGTGTCTGCTTACCCCCTATTAACCTATATCGGCCTGAATAATGCCAGTTAACCTCGCTGATCCCTTTCAATAGCTGTCTCTCTATGTTAACAATCAGGCTACAGTTATTTTCAGATCACGGAGAACATAACATTGAATGATAAACAACGACCTGTACAAATCAAGTCTGTCTGTATACTTCTGTTCTACAGAGCCCCCCCCCCCCCCGCCCAACCGCTAGGGCAGACAGAACGACTAGGAAACATCAGTCTAATGCATTCTGGCTCATTGATGAAATGACTGTTATAAGCAAATTCAGAAGTAATAAAGAACATTTCGTCACACTCACCTTCTCATTATCCTCCCATTCACAAGCTGTTCCAATAACTGTGCATTACGCCCGTGTGACTACTGTTTAATATTCACGTTCAAGCCAACATGTATCCACTCAGTTTTGGAGTCGTTACAAAACGTTACGTAAAAACATGTTACAGTGTTACGAATCCGATATGATTACAGAAATATATTTCCTTTTTTTTTTAATAGCGTCAGTTGTGGTGAAGCTATAACATACTTACTGTTCTTTAGAATAAAACTTTTTAAACCATAAAAGATTGTACTTAATACTCTGTACGTTATCTCTGACAACGACAACACAGTCAAATGTGCCGTTGAAGGGTAAATATTAAAAATATTACAATACACCTGCATTCGACAATTACTGAACAATAATTTTTTTTTTTTTTCCACGGCGCAACAGCCCCTAGTGGGCCAGGGCCTCCTCATTACAGAGGCTTCACGATCACACTCAGACACACCAAACTCGGTAGTACTCTCTGTACGAGAGATCAGCCCGACGCAGAGGCCTCTACCTGACTAACACACACAACACTCACAAGACACAAACACCCACGCCCCTGGCGGGATTCGAACCCGCAATCCCAGCAAGGAAGCGGCCGCAGACCCACGTCTTAGACCGCGCGGCCATTGGGATCGGCAATAATTCGTGATTAGAAAGTACAAATGAAACATCAGAATCAACATGCTGACTTGCTTTTTTTACTTATCCTTTTATAGGCCCACACCTTGTTATCTAAACCGTTGTGGCTCAATCAATACAGTACCTAGACAACGGACTGAACGAAAACAGACTCTAGGTTCAATTCCCGGCAAAGGCAGAGAGTCTCCTTTCCTCCACAGCATCAATACCCACCCTGAGGCACAACAGTGTAACGGGTATCGGTTGATCTACTCCTTTTTGAGGACGCTACAGCCCGATTCAAGCCTTCACATCCTCTACCGAACGGCTCATTCCCGTTAAAGAGGAAACAGAAGTACTGGTCTATCCAGTTTTCCCCGATTTCCGAAAGAGCACTGCTTTTTGAAGGTTGCCAGGCTTCGCCCATTTGTCTTTCTGGTTAGAGGAGTTGTAATACAAAGATGAGTATACAGCGTATTTTAAAGATACTGACAGGGGGAAACCGCAGTGCTCGGAGAAAAACCTGTCCAAAGTACTTCGTTTCTCCTCTGTCAACCAAATTATTATCTACAGATTCAATTCGTACCGCACACTAAACACTTTCTCGGTTATGAAAACCAATCAGTTAACTCTGTATATAGAAATAATCGGTGTTTGTTCTCAGAACAATATAAAACATATAATAGACTCTGTGGGCAGATTCATAACTCTTCAATTTTTGTCCACTCGCAGATCGGACTTGCCCGCAGGGCCCTGATTGAATAGCAGTAATTTTGTCATAGAATCAGGGTTAAAAAAAGTACGCTTTAAATTACACTGAAACGCTCGACGTAGAATAAAGTTGGTAATTTGGTTCCAGGCTTGGAAGAATGTGTGGCAGCCAGCGGCAGCTCCCTGAATCGTTGCAATAACGAGTGTTTATAGCGAAAACACATTTATGCTGATAGTGTGGTTAAATGCAGAGCGATTTTCCCAGGAAATTCAATTACAGAAGAAGTCCAAGCAGGTCAGCGACAGTCTGAAAATACGGGTGTTGCGAGCGACAGTAGGAAGAAATAAAGAGTGAGACAGTGAACGATGCACGTGTTCAAGAACCACACGTCAAGTCCTTTCCGAGTACGTAAAATGCATATCGGCAGAAACACAATTGCGCGATCACTGAAGACACGATAATGAATCAGTCATGCCAAATCCTTCCAAATGCGTAACAGCGTCTGCCTCAACAACTGTTCACACTAACAGAGGATTTCTAAAGGTTTCTGTACAAAATCAATATATAAAACAGCCGAAGACCTCAAAGTTGATATTTCCAGTCCATTTCTGCGATTCCCGCAAGGAAATCCTACACCTGGATAACAGATGAGGCTTGTTTTCCACCTCCTTGTTTTAAGTTAGAAAGCAGAATATTCAAATACGAGCTACGTAGTAAAAAACAAATTAACTGAGGTGCAACTGTATCCGGAAAACCGCGCAGCACTGCGCTTCGTTACCGACCATTTTTTTCCCATGGCGCAACAGCCCCTAGTGGGCCAGGGCGTCCTCATTATCAAGGCCTCACGAACACACTCAGACACACCACACTCGGTAGGACTCCTCTGGACGAGTGATCAGCCCGAAGCAGAGAGCCTCTACTCGACAACACACAACACTCACATGAGACAGACATCCATGCAACCGGAAGGATTCGAACCTACAATCCCAGCAAGCAAGCGGCCGTAGACCCACGCCTTAGACCGCGTGGCCACTGAGATCGGTTCGTATCAATCATAAGAATAATTATGCCAACTTTCCTCAACGATGCAGTGATATCAGAATGTTATCGGCAGGTCGCTGACACAGGCCTTCCTTGTCTCAAGGACCTTAATCAATAAGGCTGTGATATTCACGACATATTTGATGTATCTGCTAAAACTAAACTTACGCAAATTAACCTGGTTGTCAGAAACCACTGCTGAAAGAGACCACTTGATGCACGCAGAATACGGAATGATGTTAAAGAAATACAGTGTAAAAACGTCGATTGTATTCAATTACTGTAAATTCGAAACGGCTGGTGTTTTGTGACGAAGCCCTGTGCTCAAAACTATGGTATACTGAGATATGACACAGTGCAATGTTGTACCTGTCTACCAAACTACTTGGCGTTATATCCCAGCAGACTCTAATTTTGAAACTTAATCACCGTGAAAACCTCAAACCTAAAAGGCCCCAGGCTGTTCAAAAAATGAGAAATTCTGATTATTAACTACTGAGAGACGGCTAACACGGTCATTCCACTGAAATACTAGAACAGGTAAATCACAAGAGCGGTCAATGCTTCTAAACGAGACAGCAGGGGAGGGAAGACGATGAAGAAGACGTAACAAGCTAGTGGATGACCTTAAGGAAACGAGAAGGCACTAGATCGCACTCGTTGGAGAACTCGCTTTGGAAGAGGGTATGGACCTGTCGTAAGACAGACTACGTGATGATGATGATAATGATGATGATGATAATAATGATGATGATAATGATGATGATGAGTACACAAGTACGATGGAATCAGAAGTCACTGCCGAAACTAGCCTGCTCCATTCTTTCATAAATACTTTTCATTGTAAACGGATCCTCCTGGTAAATTATATATATATATATATATATATATATATATATATATATATATACATGTGCGTGCGTGTGTGTGTGCGTGTGTGTAAGAGACGGATTATATTTCGAAAAAAAAAAGTTAAATGTGACATCCATACCAGTGTAAGCTTCGAAGCCTATTAACACGAGCGCCACTGTGACGCGAAGAATTCGGTATTAAATATTAAAATACAGAAACGTGAAAGTTCACTTCCGAAAATGATACAAATGCCGCCGAAGCTTATGGCGCTCGAATGAACCTCCCTTTTTTATGTCTGCTTTTACTTTCCCTCGTAATAAGTCACGTAAGCGTGTGAATATAGAAAACAAATTCCCATTAGAATGGAACCAAGTAGGTCGTCATGAAGAAAACGCAAGATTCAATAACTCCTGTTGCAGTCTCTCGCTGAACTTCAATAAGCCGAAAGAAAACGACGGATTCGATTTTCATCTCGGCTTTTAAAAGTGAAATACATTTTACATCTTCTACAATACAAATCCGATTCAGGTGGAAGCGGTGGTACTGATGGCTGAAATTGCAGTCTAAGAACAAAGGCTTGTCCCCATTTCTCTGCGTAGCTCTTGATGTTAAATGCCTTATGGTGGTCTCATCAACTGCTCCAGGAGGATACCGCTCGTCTTAAGTCAATCGAAAATGAAAATTCAGCCTAACACACTAGCCTATTACCACCACCTAACATTACCTATCAACCTCCCTCAATGATGAAAATGAATAATGCGTTCTGTCATGAGCTCACTTGTCGGTTATATTTGTAGCCAAGGGGGCGCATATCCCGGACACCATGTCATCCGGGTGACTGAATTTTGCACTGTGGCGCCTAATATTTATGGGTGCTCAGATGAAACTAGCTTCATGTCACCCATATGGCGCCTAGAATTTTAAGGTGGCTGCTATATTCTTGGAAAATTTGTGCACCCTTTGTCGAAAATATAAATACATCATTCAGTAATGTAATTTCAGCACGTAACATAACCTAACAACCTAACCTAAAGTAAAATAACCCAAAGCCAGCCAACACCAACCAAGACATGACAGCCTTACACATGACACCACAACCCATACGAGGATGTGGAGATTCATGCAAGGGCGCATGCGCAGACGGACATAAAATATTAGATCGCCAGAGCAATGACGCCATTACGGACGCAGGCCCTTTGAAACTGAAGAATTCTTTGACAACCATTTGTCAGAATTTAATGCAAAATCCGAAACCATACTAAAGGAAACTTCGACGTCGATTTGACCACGTAATATGTACCAAGTAAAATATTAACTACATCCCGGCACAAGTGTATGTGACCAATGCATAAAGGAGCTGTAGGATTTTAAAAACACGGAAACACTACAGCAGGGCAGGCAAAAGATGCAACCCCAACGTTTATTGGCAATTCTTGAACATGATATATTTTACGGCGACAAATGGTAAAACTGTCGTGCTTGGTAAACTCTGAAGGGCGCAGCTTCTTTATGACAGCAGACCTACACCTCAGGATTTCCCTGACAGCCTTGGAAAAATCACGGACAACAACATCCACGTTTGTTAGTCTCTGGGATAATATTCAAACCCAGGACTTCTACAGCAACAAAGTGGGAGCCTTAGACACTACACATCGACGTTTCGTGTTGTCGTGTGATACCACAGCCCATGCAATGAGCCGGTCTCCCAATCGAGATGTTCTAACGGTAGCTCTAATACACGATTACTCGTATAAAGGTCTACGAAACAGATAAAGACTCAAGTCGGATGTAGCACCCGGAAGACGATGATGTTTGTTTATTTACTTACAATAGTTAAATACAGACGATGGTATTCTTTTGGCTTTCTGCACCGTATAGTGGTTAAATGTTCGTCCGAACAGTTGAAACATCACCAATACATGGTACAGAAACAAAAAAGGCCATCATCTGACCACAAACCGTCGGGAGAACCTGAAACCCTAGTAAAATACACTCTGTCAATTCAACGGGAAAATTTGATAATTCCTACCTCTAACTACGCTTTCCTTTCATTGAATATGAAGCAATGTAAATGAAGTGTGTGTTATTTAACGATGTTGTCAACTGCTAAGCATACATAGCTTCGGTGGTAATAAATGAATATGGTGCACTGGTGGAATGATACTGACAGAGAGAAGCCGAAGTATTAGAAGTGCCATCTGACCACCACAAATCCCAAATGGACTGACAATGCATAGTCAAATACCGTTATAGTTCTCCTCCCCAGCACAGCTCCACCCTCACTTAGCGCCCATAGAAGTCTTAAACAAAAATTCCCTATTATACAGTATTTCGATTTACCGCTACCATCGATATATCGTTATAAATCGCGATACACAAACAGTGGCGCTATATTGGGGTTTGATTCTACTTGAAAAGGCAGAATAAATTATGTTACTACCAGCAGATAAATGTTTGTGAATGGTAGACGATGCAACACCGAATAAGCATGCCTTCCATTACCGGTTTATTCATGTCATCTTCTGATCGTATTCATAACTTAGCAATAACGACAATGTGACAGGCACTGTCCTGCTAAAACCATATGTGTGGGTGTGCGTCTGTTGCATGTTTTTTGTACACTGAATTCCAACTTAGTCAATGATGCTGCACCAGCTGCGTAGGCTAAATACCGTCGAATGACATGTGAAGATTTCAGACAAATTGTTAGCACGAAAGGATTTGGAAGGAAACGTCCGTAGCAACTTGAAGCTACCATAATGTCAAAATAGACTGTTCTCTGACCAGCATTCGAATAGAAGTACAAATCCCTCACACAGAAATCACACACATTACCACTGACGTAACCTGCGTGTAGCTAAGCTGTGGAAGCAAACAATATAGTGAAGCTTTAAATTCAGACATTACTGCCCTCTAAATTGAACCTCCACCAATTTTCATGTGCCCATAAATTTCCCCGAAGCTGCCTATATAAATTTCACCTTCGATCTATGTTTTATGGCCGACTCATAAAGCTAGTATTTCCTACACGTGTCGGAAGAGATAGACAGGACGGTCGATGGGCTAACTTCTGTGGTCTCCGTTCTCTTAAACAGCGAAGAAACCGACGTCAGAGCGACGTATAACCAACATGGTTGCCCTAGAGATGCTGAATGATTAATTCGTTATGTAACACGCGACGGTTGAGTGGCCAAGGTTGAAGTGGCAGGAAATTCAAACAACATAGATCTATTTGCATTCTGGACTTACTGCAATAGCTACCGCTTGACATAAGTGTGCTATTTCATGACAACGTAAATTGCTCAGATTATGTAGCATCGGTGATGGACTAATGAGTAAGAAGCATTCCATCCGTTATTTAAGGACTCAGTCACATTTACTGCCTCGTACTACTACTACTACTACTACTAATACTAATAATAATAAATAATAATAAAAACACAAATTAGTAGTATTAGATCATAATGATTCACTTTTAGCTTACTAAACGATGTTCCAACTACACAAACTATATAACGAGAAATGGTACCGTAGAAATGTAAGTAAGAATTTGGTTTTCAGGCAGCTGTGGTCTATTGCAGGGTATTATCCCAGGATTCGACTGGACGTACTGAAGAAAACCATAAAAACTTCATTCAGAGCTGTTGGTTAAGGCCGCAAATCTCCAAACTCAGTAAAAAGCCATGAAGACCCAGAGGGTGAGTAGAGGTACAGTTCTACTGCTTTATCCTCGGCGCTAGATGGGAGTGGGTGGTTAAAGCCACGCCCCGGCCGCTCTATCCCCAGGAAAGAAACCCGGTTCCCATTGTACAGGAGGCTGGGAGGGCACCAGGGCAGGTGTGGAAGGGTGTGGAAAATCTCGCCCACACCGGAATTCGATCCCCGGACCGTCGAGCCCGTACCAAGTCGCTATACAGACTACGCTATACTGAGTACCTCCCAAAAACAAGGCTACAGAACAGCAGCTTCCAACGTTTTCGAATTTGAGCATCCATTTTTCACTTAAAAATTACGCGGACCTCCGCACTCAACAGCTGTACTTTCAGGCTGCATTAATAAACAAAACAAACACATAACGGCACAAAAAAAATGAAGTCGGTAGCAGTTGTAAGTGAATTCATATTTTATTCATGACAACATGTATAAACATTTAACAAGACAGGCAATGTACGTATAAACGTAACACTGAGGGGCGTTCGCGTAACCATTGTTACCGTGGAAAAGCAATAAGTATTAAATATTACGTGTGTGTGTGTGTTGTAGCCTTAGTTATCCAGCACGCAAAGCGCATGCATCGTATTATATTATCTGTGGCCCTTCCGCCTCAACCACATTTTTCCACATTATCTCATAAAAGGCATGATTTTCGGAAACGTTTATTGAACATTAAATGTGTGTTTTGATTTTCTCTACAACTTCTGTCTGAAACATTTCTCATTCTGAGAAGAATTCAGCGAGATGCCATCATAAACGTACGTAGGCCGTCACGTAAAGTACCCGATATTCTTGTCAGATTTTAACGAAACTTGAATTTTCTCGACAGATTTTCAAAAAATACTCAAATGTAAATTTTCATGAAAATCCATCCAGTGGGAGCCGAGTTGTTCCATGCGAAAGGACGGACGGACAGACAGACAGACATGACGAAGCTAATAGTCACTCTTCACAATTTTGCGAACGCGCCTAAAAATGTTGTGTATATATATGCGAATATATGATTCAGTCAGCGTTAAGAAGACATCTGCAGACCCCTTGGAATAATCCTCGCGGCTCTCCTTGAGCCCGCAGTATGTAGGTTATTTTTATGTACTATTGTCACCTATTGCAATTATCAATCGAAAGATAATCATTACTGCTAGCCTGCAGGCCAATGAGTGAGAAAATAACTCATTTAAATGTAGTAAGATAGGAGCAGCTCTGTTTCAACGTAAACCGTCAGAAATGTTCGTGTTGGTAACTGTAGGCGGGGATATATAGCCTACAAAGTGCTACGGGTGTTACATGCAACGGACCCGGCGTTCTTATAAATCTCTGATACAAAATCGTCTCTGTGTGTATGTGTGTGTGTTTGTACGCGCGTGTATGCAGAGTACGCGTGGGCTTAAATTCAGATTAATACGCCGTGAGGTTTGCCATTTGAACAATCGTGTCTGATCACAAAGATTCGCTCTTGTAAAATTCAAAGCCTTCACGTAACCACTGTGGTAATTCTCTGGTCACAGGTCGTCATTGTCTGGAACATGTGCAAATGCTTTCTTGGAATAATAAACATATTTACTATCAGGTTTCATGAAGCGTTGCACAGGGAAGCTATGCCACAACCAATGCCCTTCAGACGGGCAGGATAGCAGGAACTAAAAGAGTAATTATATAACCTACTGATAATTTTCACTGACATAATCGTTTCGGTCGCACTATGGCCCTGGGGTCGACTCAGCCTCTAACAGAAATGAGTACCAGGAATCTTTCCTGGGAGGTAAAGGCGGCCGGTGCGTAGGGCTGACAACCTTACCACCTTCATGTGCCGATTGTCTAAAAACCTGGGAGCCTCGACCTCCTGGAGCCCTAAGGGCCTGTCAAGGCCTGTAATGGGATAGCTTTACCTTTTTTACCGATAATTTTTATTCATAAAGTACCACGCAGTCTGTTAGCATTTCTTTGGGAAATTTATGGAGTTATCAACTTCATAATTTGTTACACTACACTTATTTTACTGTTACTGCATTATTACAGCCCTTAAGGGGCAACTCTGAAATGACAGTTTCCCTGATTATGCACGGAATTAACTCGAAAATTCAGGAAAGGGGGCTACAATTACACTATGTAAAATAGATTCGTTAAAACACGCTAGACCAGCAACATGCAATGAGCAATATGCTGTCTAGGAGTACGTTTTAAAATTCTGTCTGCAAAAGTGGGTACTGCCGTACCGACTTAAAATACCTTCACAATGGACGTTTGTGCTGCCATATTATGCTCCTATCCGCAATTACTACCAGCTATGACTGCAATTATATATATATATTACATATATATATAATATATATATACACCCACCCCCTTCTAGCGCCGAGGTTGCGAATGGGTTGGAGCTATACTTTTGTCTCCCCTCTGTGCCTGCATAGGCATGTCAGGGGGTAACCTTTACCTTTATATAATATATATATATATGAATTCAAACATACATACTCCAACTAGGTACACATTAAATTTGCCACATACAATATCACATTTCGACAGCAGGCCTAATTGTTCATACTTTTAAGATCTTGTATAACATTAGGCTTATCTGTATGATACAAGTGAGATAACATCTGACAGCCACACTCTTGACGCTAATATACAATGTGGGAAGAATATTAAAAAACTCCTGAAAAAGGAAGCAGCATATTCCTCTGAAACCCTGGCAATCACAAGACCACACAGTTAAGTAACCTCAGATAACGCAGTATGACTTCTAATGCCGTGAAAACACCAAAATTTTGCAGACAGCTAAAATAACACGACACAGACTCCCGTGGACACAGTATAACATAAATCATCCCACATGGTAAGCGTCTCGGAGACAATGACGGGAAATAGTTTATGGCTCGTAGAGTTAACATCCTGCTACAACCAACGGAAGATCAGACTCATCATTTCAAGACTTAGAACCTGAAAATTTATTTTCTGACTCCCCGTCGTGCCCTCATGGTAGAATGTCACGATTTGCTCTTCCGTCGTTTGTATTTCCGTAACGTATGTTATCACGTAGTTACAAACAGGGACAGATGATGTTGGCAGTGAATGACATCCTTGAGTCGGTATTACAGTGTCCACCTGTGCTGAAGAAACTCCCCTAAGAGCAGCACTTTACAGTGCATTAAATTATTTTTCTGTCGAATTTATCGTCTTAGTATCACTGTAACTGTCTTTACAGAATGTTTTGAGTGACTGATGTAACATACTTTGAAGGAGTTTCTTTTTAATAATTCCCCGCCAAAATTTCAACAGGCTGATTTATGTCAGTTTCCTCCCGTGTAACAAACGCAAAATCACCATAACGTCAGACTTAAAAAAAAAAAAAAAAAAAAAAAAAAGCCCCACCCCACACACACACTTTCCACAAAGTATGTCATAAGGGTTTCAAAATAAAGGATCTTCAGATTTACATAAAATTAGTACCTGTGACACGGGACACTATTGTGATAAACTTACATCTTACAGTCGATAAAAAACCCCACAGCACACCTTATCTAGCAAGAAACTGCTAGCTACTGGTTTCCAAGCGACAAGCTTGTTTTGAAAAAACAAAACATAAAATTGAATAATTTGTTTCTGAAAAGGCGCTGGTACTGACAACCGAATATGATAAAACTGAAGATACAACTGTTTTCACACAGATACAGGTTGTTACACGCTTTCGCCACTAGGACTGCCTACTTTAACAACCCAGAGCCGGGATAATGCAGTCCGTACAGTGAGGAGACAATGCGCTGGACAGTCCAGTGCTCGATTCACAGTAAAGGCAAGAGATATTTTTCTCTTCCCCAGAACGCCAGGATCGGCTATGTGTATCGGAAACGGGAGGCGGAGGTGGAGTAAAGCGACCGAGGCGACCTCGATCTAGTGCAGAGGTTTAGAATGAGTGGAGCTACGCCTCTACTCCTATATACCTTCCTGACGTGCAAAACACCTTATCTTTTTATACACCCGGCCCTCGTTCTACGCCCCTTTGCTTTAGCCTTCACGCATTAACACAACTTGCACAATTTACACTTCTTAATTTGCGCGCTGCCATTTTCGGTTTAACGCTCTTTAGCTGGTTCATTTTCATTTACTCAAGTCCATTATTTATTACGGAAATATCGTTTTTGATTTACGCCCACTTTTTCACGAACGCAACTAGCGCGTACAACAAGGGTTGGGTGTATACTGTGTAAGAAGTGCCGCCTTTGTTCTGGACAAATATGAAGTACAGGAATTACCACAGTGGTGGTGAAACAGATTAAGAAATATTGTGTGACATTACCTGAACATTATGTTCGTAAACCTTTATTTTGAATTTACTGAAAACCGTGAACACAGGCCACACACAAAATTTGTGATTTAAATCATTCATATATAGTGAAATTATAGGATTAAGGTTGAGTAAAGTTGTCTCTGTGCACGTCATGAAGGCATATAGGGGAATGGAGGTATAGTTCCACTCATCCTCAACCTTGGCACTAAATTGGAATTCAGTGGTCAGCTTCACGCCCGGAGAAACAGCCCATCAGCACCCACTGAATAGGTGACTGAGTAGGTCCCAGATCCAATCTGGACTATTTGGAAAACAGCAAAATATTTCTGTGCCAGTTGTGAATTAAACCACAATTCCTCGGTTGTTCAGCTGGTAGCTTCACCAACTGAGCTACCCGGGTCCATAGGATAACTGTATAGGATGAAATTGAGAGGCTGGCATGTTTGAAGGTGCTTTCTCCTTTATTTGCCTGGCAGGACTGAGGCAAATATGAAAAACCTTGATCAGAATAGCTGGTAACCAAGACAAGACTCAAAAGCGGGAACTCGCGAGTGCTAACCACTGCACCGTGAAGTTACGTAACACAGACACAGCCGATCTTGTACAAATGGAAGTAACTGGTCACACACTGTCGCATTCACTGTGAAATATCGGAGTAGAGAAAACTGTGTAATTGATAGCGAGTTACGCGAAATTAAACTTTATACTCCGTGCTCGCGTCACACTGGTCAGACATACTGGCGGAAGGCAGCGTTACGTCAAAGGCGACAGGGGGAATGAGGAGGGAGAGGTGTTGGCATGGGGGCCTGCTCCGCCATTAGACTTTACGTAAGGATCTACTTCAGTTGTGCAATTTGCCATGATTAGCGGCAGATGAGGCGACAAACTGAGCAGAGTTACTATCGCGTTAAGCCAGAAACTTTATGCGTGTACGTACGTACATATGTATGTATGTATGTATGTATGTATGTATGTATGTCTGTTCTGGGGCCAAATGGGCAGCCGTGTAGAATCAGCCTGTGCCTAAATCGGATTTTGTTCAGTTCTATACAGTGAAAAACGAGGAGCGGCCGGGCCGAGAAGCTGGCCACTCCTATTCAGAACCAATGTTAAGGATAACTGGAGCTCTACCTCCTTTCCTACATATACGCCCTTATGGAATGCGCAGCAACACTATCGTCACGAGCAATACATAATCAGCCTCACTCTTCAAGCTTACAGGTGTGGCATTATTACGCGTGAAAAATACGATTACAAAGCCTTGAGGTTTTCATGCAGTGATAATCCGTACTGTGGTCTTCTTGGTTATGACAACGTGTAGTCGAGTGCCAACGTTTCGGAAAAATTCAATGCCTCTAGCTTCAGGGCTGAAGTTTGTGCCCACCTACCAGAGATCGCAGTGTAAATCTTCATCAACTTGACCTGACTCATCCCGTTGCGCTGCTTGTATAAAGAACCAATAAATATCCGTCAAACACAACATACATTTGATATAACTTCAACAAACTAACTCCATGCAGCAGCATCCTCCTTAAGAAGCTAACAGTTCCTCAGCTAGTCAAGAAATTCCCCGCATCTTACGGAACCCGAAGGTTCACTTCCGAATTAACAAGACCGCGCCACCTGCCCCTATACTGAGCCAGATGAAGCCCGTCCATGCCCCTATCCCACTTCTTCAAGATACATTTTAATATTATCCTCCCATCTACGCCTGGGTCTTCCAAGTGGTCTCCTTCCCCCAGATCTCCCCACCAAAACCCTGTATGCACCTCTCCTCTCCCCCATACGTGCCACATGCCCCGCCCATCTCATTATTCTTGATTTGGTCACCCGGATAGCATTTGGTTATGAGGACAGATCATTAAGTTCCTCGTTATGTAGTCTTCTCCACTCCCCTGTTACCTCGGCCCTCACAAACCTAAAAACCTCTACATGTTGCGGCTCTTAATTAATTACCCAATCATCGGAATTTATAAGAAGGCTTAATTAAAGGCCAACGGCCAAACACATAGCTGTTTTAGGTTCTCTATAACAAATATTGTTTTGTTCACTACTACGAAAACCACAAATCTTTTATTTACACTGACTTCTTCACGTCTGACTACTTAATAGCAATACATTATACATGTAAACGTGTACTTTTGAAGTCCCAGCAAGTGCACATAAAGCAACCGAATAAACCACAAGAAATTTTACTTTTTTTTAACATCGACTTTCAATACCGCTCATATCAACAATGTATGTATTTTCATCACCAATAACCGAATGATCATTGCTACTCCCCAACCACAAGCTTATCCCAAAATATTTCAATCTGGTAGTGCAGTATGTTGAGACAGTAACATGCCAGATTCCTCGACACTGATAATGATGTGTAAATACTGTGGAACGGGAAAGCAGGCAAACATTTGGGTACGGAACAAAACACAGGGCCCCATCAGAAAAATATGTCACTGTCATACAGACAAACATACAAAATGAATACTCTATACAACCCTACTGTAATTGTTCCTTCATATGTAGATTCCCTGTTGGAATATTATCTGAAGGCTTCATTAATCATCCAATTATCTTCTGTCAACTTGAAACACGGCGAAAGTAAACACACTGTCGATTGAGTGGGTGGAGCATGCTTCAGGATTTCTAAACGAGGTTCAGGGCTTCACATCTGAGGAAAACTCGCCTCACTTTCTCTCCTGCGAAACATTCATATCTTCATATAGCAATTGTACATCACCACCCACCCAGTTCCCATTGGTTTAAACAAATCCCCCACTGCGCACAGGAGAGGAGTAAGAAGTACGAATGACGTACTAAACTCGCATAACACTGCTATTCACCAGAACATTGGTACATGTTGCATATGCCGTTAAAGGTTACCCTTGTTCACAAACATCAAGATTTGAAGGCATATGGGACAAATGGAGATAACGCTCAGTCCAGTGTCGTACTGTGGGCACGCCACGAGAAGTCTGGCTGGATACGCGACGCGGGAAGAACTTCACACTACGCCGTATCCTGAAAACGTAAGTCCACCTACCAGCCCTAGTCTGGAACAAAATCTGACACAGATGTCTGTGACATGTGTTCAGGAATAGCGTAGTAAGCATGCGCATAGTTACCCTCTCCTCCCGCCTACATACACTCCACTCCTCCTCCTCGCGACCCCATAATACTGTGACTACGAGAAGTTACGAGCATGGTGTGGTTGACGGCCCTTGAGATTTCCTCGTTTCTGCCTGTAGTACGTATTCCTCTCCATCTTCCTCCGACCTATATGTAACACCCAAACCGACGGACAATACGTTATCAGTACCAAAATTACTGTGAACAGAGTGGCTATACAATTTGAAGGGGCTATAAAAAGCAGGCTGGAGAGAAAAGCGTAATAACTCACTCGAGTTACAGAGGGAGTGGGGTCGATCCAGCGGACTTCCTTCTGTTACTCATTATAGATGCTTTCAGTCTGTCAAACAATACTTTTGAACAAGTCCTCAGTGAGCTTTCCTTGGAAAGAACAAACCCTACACCATTTTTGGCTGTAGTTATGCGTAAGTCCCTGTTCGAAATATTACCCCGTACGTCTGGCCAATGTATTCCCTACATTAATGGCACTTCCTACCTGCACAGACTACGTACAGCACGACTGTGAATGATGAACTGGGAAGCCTGTTGAGGTACTGACATGTCCACAAGGTTTAGCTATAATTACGTTCAGTTATGACAGCAGTCAGTACAGGTACAGGCCAGAAATCCAGATAGTTTCAAAAAAAAATGTAGGAGCCACCTCCAAAGTAGGCGCCACAAGAGTGATAAAGTTCCACAATGAGGACCCAAAATTCTGGAGTGACCTGCGAACCTCACTGTAAACTGGCGCTTTTTGCTTTGTGCATGTGTACTGATAAACATTTTGGTACGTAAGGGGGGAGAATGCTACAATTGTAATGACAATATTGGGCGCCACTGAACAAAGTTAGTTGCTCGGGCGACCACGTGCTCAGGATTTGTGCACCCCTGTTATAAGCTACTAGAAGACGGAGACAATTCTCACAGACTCCAGTGCAAGAGACAACTTACAAAGCCAAATCACGACGTCAACTTACAAAGCCAACAACAAACGGGTCATACAGGTTAAGAATCCGAATCCAATGAAGAAGACGAAATCAGGTAGAAAATTACAGTTTTCGTAGTGAAAGTAAGTACAGAGAAGACGTACCTACACTAACAAAGTGCGTTGTACTTAGTACTGGTCTGCAGACACAAATAAAACGTAAAGTTCACCCCAAACAGTCCATGAAGGCCCACAGGGGAAGTAGAGTGGTATACTCTACTCTTTCTAAAATCTTCGCCTTTTTATGGGGGTGGGGGAGTCAATGCCACGCCCCGGCTGCTTCACCCACGGGAAAGCGACCCGTTACCCCTTGTACAGGATGCTGAGTTGGCCCCACGGCCGGTCTGGACGGGCGCGGAAAATCTCTCCCCCACCGGGATTCGATCACCGGACCGTCCAGGCCGTAGCGAGTCGGTGTACTGACTGAGCTGTACCGGCCCACCTGTAAATACAAATGACGTAACTAATATGATACCGATGCGAGCAACTCGTCCATAATTTTCTAGTCCATTCTGCTTAACAACCGAGTACAGAATCAGCGTTGATACACAAACAGTCGGTTACAGCAAGCACTGTGGAATTCGTCTGTAAATAGCAGTGGTAATGTAGTAACAAGAGGGTCCGCCCCCGCCGATGTTCCTTTGTCTTACTACAATAAAGATATTGCTATAGCAACGGTCGATTACAAGAAGTTTGTAGACTCGATTTGTATTATATTGCTATAGACCTAATTAACGCAGGGGCAAACAGGTCGTCCAGTCGATATTTTTTTCAGTCACTGGAAGGCTAAAATGAATATATATATAAAGATTAACTTCGTATCTGACAAAGAACACGATGCAATTCCATTATAAAGACCAATCGGTGAATACTATACAGTGAAATAATAGCTGTTTTTTGTACGAATAACGGGAAATACATCACTGCACTACTACATGGAGGAGAAGAGAAGGAGAGGCAGAGATTACAAAACCTGGTGGTGCATATAGTAAAGTCAAAGGTATAAAGTTGCCTCTGTCGACGCCAAGAAGGCATATAGAAGGAGCAGAGGTACATTTAACCTTCTTAACCTCGGCACTAGACACAGGTGAGTGGTCAACTGCACGCCCCGGCCGCTTTTCTCGAGAGAATGTAACATGTTACCCATTGAATAGGAGGCTGGGTGGGCCCGGGGCCAGTCTGGAAGGTTTTGTAGAAGAGAAAATCTCTTGACCCTGACGGACTGAAACCCCGGACAGTCCAGCCCGTATCATGTATGTAACAGGCTTTAAAAGGTTACTCCGAATGCAGTAATGGTATATGCTTTCAGGTTTCAACTGCGGGCGCTACACAAATAGTCTTCTGGAATTGTATACTATGCAGAAACCCAGAACACGAATATATGCGCAATAGCGATGTTGCTACAGTAGGAGTGGGTTACAAGAAAAACTGCAGAATCAGACTAAAAATTGCAAAGCTGTGATTAATTAATAGCTGATACAGTCGAAGTTCCTCATCTAGTGTAGAACCACCGTTCCTGTAATAGACTAATAGTAAGCTACATTAGGCAAGACGGAATTGGCCTAGTGTTGCCATGTTCTTGCTCCTGTACAATATGTCTCTGTCCGTACTGCGCGGTGTTGACACAACAGAGTAGAAAAGAGCAGCCGGTACAGTGAGAACTTTAACGGATGTTGAGTTTAAGCTGTTCATGCAGGCAAATAATGAAATAGCTGTCTGAAGGGAGAATTCAATCATCATCCCTCGCAATCCCCGAGGTACAAGTGACCTCATTTCAGACACTGCAATCCTCAATGCACCAACCGACGAGAAACAAAAGCTAGTTTCCAATTCCACTTCTCTCCTATTGTAAAACTTTCAGGTATTTCTACTGTGCATGTCAAGGAATGAGAGCATTACGATGTATACAACAGGAAAAATTATTATCCTATATAAATTCAAATTATTTAATTTACTGCGGAAAATTAATACCTGCTATGAGGATGCTCAAAAGCAAGCACTCGTTTTAATGAGTCACTCAGTCGACATAACGTACACAAATTATTTTTGTTTACAATAACTAGCTACATTTTTTTCATTTCACTAACGCCATTATCAGGCTAAACCTGTATGAAAATGTAAAATGATATAAGCAACCTGATATCACATATCAGTTCAATGCGGTAGTGAGATCTCACACCTTGCAACGGCATATTATATACAATGAAACAAAACCTGGACAGAACGGAAACCTGTCTTTAGCGGAAAACTTTTACAGTCCTGAGGATCCAAAGTCAAGAACCAGCATGAAACAGAACCTATCTACAACGGGAAAAAATGTTGGTCCCTTGCGGTTTCGTTATAGGCAAGTTTCACTGCATCAGTGCTTCTTCTTTTTTTTTTTTGTTTAGCCCTGTGGTTTTGTTAATGCTGCGTTTCGTACGACATACTTAGTTACAATTATGTACATTTTATAAAACATGCAAATTTCATAAAACATTTAAAAAATTTCAAAATCTTATTTTTTTGTTGATTATAACCTCAACAGCTGTTTAATTTTCGTACAGTTATAATTACACATTAAGTATAATACAACGCAACAAATATAAGATTAACAAAACTACACGCCTAAACAAAAAACAATAATATATATATAAACTGTTATAAGACGTGAGAACTCACTACCACATTAAACTTATACGTGATATATAGTTACTTTCATTCGTCTACATTTTTATAATGGTTTAGCCTGATGATGGCTTTAGAAGCAAACCGAAACATGTAGCTAGTTATTGTAAACAAAAACGAACTTGTTTACCAATTAAGTTGTGTCGGTGAGCAAAAACGTACTTTTGATTTATATTAGAAAACACAACGGGATGCCACACACAAAGATTACGCTTGGTTTTGCTTGTGGCTTCCTTCACTACGCTGTTATTAACTCGGACTGCACAGCGTCGAGCGGTAAATTGATCACTAAAAATAAATTCAAAAGGATTCGGAAGACTATTTCGGAATTTGCCTGCAAACCGAAAAAAAAAAACGGAAATACAAGATAGCTGATGACCCACCCAAGATTCGAACCATCTGCCTTACGAGTCTACAGCATGACCGCAACACCAATCCGTTCGCTTATGCACTTAATATTAACTTACACATTAACTAAGGTGACGGAACAGGTCTTTCGGAAACTGACAGTTGTTCAGTTGTCCAATTGTTCAGTAATCTTACCTGCTGATGGCAGAATCACAGGCTATTAATGGACAAGAGAGGCTGAATGTTGGCGTTCAAACTAAAGAACTGCAGGGAGCCATGATTTGCAGTTCAGTTTCTTGGAAGTCACAATACGGTTCCTTAGCAAGTGATTACAGGTGAAACAGACATTACTTTTTGCTTTTTCTGTGCTGGCTATTACCGAGTCACTTCTACGGATTATGATACAGCAAGCAATAGCGGGATCAAACAAGATACTCGGACCACATACGGTCCACGAAAATTAAGTTAAGGTTTCAAATTTAACCAGCGCTTCTGAATACAAACCAAAAAGATAGCTCAGTCAGTATAGTAACTGGGCTATGATTTCGACGAATAGGAAATTGCGGTTCGATTCCCGGTGAGGTCAGAAACATTGTTTCTCTTCAAAACACACCGACTGTGCCGACTACGCTATCCGACCAAGCTATTCATGCTGCAAAATATAAAGAGATAAAATAGTCTACTAATTCAACGTAATTTGGATGGAAATTGGTACTGTGGTCTTACGTGCAGTCTGGTACCTGAATACCACCGGTTCGGAGAAAACATACTGCCTCCATCTTCGGGGAAAAAATACGTATCAACAGCTTGACAAGTTATGTAAGGGAATACTCGCACAGTCATAAAAGTCTCATAAAATGGTAACCTTCAGGACTAACTCCGTGCTCTTACAACACAAAGACACAGCACTGTTAATACGAACGTCGCCAGTAAACAGGAAACTTGGTAACTTAACGGACTGACGTCCGTAGTTGGATGGGGGAACAGACGGACAGACTCATGTAATCCACAAATAGGATTACGAGGAGGAAAAACTGTTCATTTTAAACCAGAACATCAATTATTTGTTCGTAGAGGTTTCACATTAACGCACGTCAGCTAGAAGTACGGCTGGAGGTTGCAAGGCGCGGAAAGAGGCGGCAGTGGTGGCCTACATTGAAGCAGCATTTTGACATACGTTTCGAAAGATTGAGGCCAACCAGGAAAACCTTAAGACAAGACAGCAAATATCTTGGCCGAGATTCAAAGCCGAGACATTCACAATAAAAAAAGTGGCCTGTTAACCATTACACGGCTACGCTCGGCCCTCAACTTTATTCAAGATCTCGATTAAGTTCACAGTAAGACACGCTTGAAATTCAGAATACCTATATGTATACGTAATAATGTATAAAGTGTTTTATATTTGCGTTCTGTAAATTTGGGAAGGCTTCCATCATTTTACGTGTTAATAAAAATCTTAAATATTAAAGTAATCATTCCCACGTTACATATTATTGCCTCTTTTATGGGCTACATGACTCATGTTTGTACACTTTATAAAAGGTGCAAAACTTTTATTACAAAACCCGGGAGTGTTGAAAAATAAAATATAACTGCGATTTAACAAATGAAATAAAATTATAAATTGTGAATCACAAGCAATAAACAAGTAGGCAGTATGTAAAAAAAAATTTATAAAATGCACACCTGGTACAGATACGTTACAAGTAGGCAAAACACTTTATATGTTGAAACTAGTTTACTCGTATATCGTCGTCTACAAACTCTAACCTGTTGGCCAGTTCCGAACCAACCCATATATTTAGCTTTTAATTTCGTAAAAATAACCAGTTACAACAGTGAAATATATGTTCAGATTTTAAGTTCACAGCAACGACCAGTGGCAACTGTGAAATGTACACTGAGCTTTTAATTTCATAACAATAAATAATTAAAATTTATATTTAGCTATCAATTTTACAACAATGTTTAGTTACAGCTGCAATATTCACATGTAACTTTTAAATTCAAAGAAATAGCTTCTTACAACAGTGAAGTGTATACAGTATTTAGCTTTTAATTTCATATCAAAAGCTAGTGACAACGGTGAAATGTATATTTAGCTTTCAATTTCATAGCAAAAAGTAGTTACAATACTGAAATGTGTATTCAGCTCTTAATTTCATAGCAAAAACTAGTTACAACTGTGAAAGGTATATTTAGCTTCTGATTTCATAGCAAAAACTAGTTACAACTGTGAAAGGTATATTTAGCTTTTGATTTCACAGCAAAAACTAGTTACAACAGTGAAATCTTTTATGACGGTAAGTCACGACATGGTGCATATACACACCAACAAATATTCTATGGATAATTTGCTGTACTAAACATTTACAAACTTGGTAAAGACGCAAACCGTTAGGGTTACGTCCGTTAATTTTCAGTTAAAGGAACCTCCCACTTATTCACACAGTATACATAGCTTAATAGTCATCACTATTACTCATCTGTGTAAGTATATCACCGTCTTCATATGGGCTTAAACCCATGAAATCGAGTCCTTGAGAAACCAATAATCGCTCGGATACTTCGAGAAGTTCCGCCCTGTTATGGATCTCGCAGTTTCTATTCCGTGTTCATTCACTGTCGGTCCCTACCCTGGGTCACACCATATATCAGTTCTCTTAACATATATTGTCATATTAACCACTATCTATGCTTAGATATCCTACGCGGTCTCTACCGTTCACGATTTCCGGCCAAAATTTTGCATGCATTCACCATTAGGCATGCTAAAAGCCTACCCCATCCTTCTTAACATAATCACATAAATTATGAAACTCGCATACTCTATCACCCATCTTACTGCTACTTCCTTTCACGTGAGTACAAATAATCATCGCAACGATTTTCCCAAAATGTCTATATACAAATTACTGGTGGAATTTTTAAAAGAAGCCACATGTTTTAAAATTTTTACGCCAGGATTTCTCAGACCTTTGAAATGAAGGATTGAAATGCATGTTCAAAAATCGAACGGTACCTACGAGGCTTACGTCTACTTATTAGTTGTATCTTAGACGGAAACATGCAGCACTGACCATTTTTTCATGAATTTAATTTAAATGCGTCACAAGCATAGCACACGTCAAAACATAGTGTTTATACAACGTCATGTTCACTTTCAAAGAAACACAGTATTTTTTTTTCACTCTTAAACACATTATCAAAACCACTTTAAGATTTCATGGACTGTTTGAAAAAGTTTCGCGAGCTGACACTGGCGCGTGCTCCACAGATTACGACACCACACTTTACGCAGATTCTTTCTAGCGCGGTAAGCCACAATGACTACTATATGTACCACCTGCCGCAACATTAAAAACTCCGCAGTTTGCATCACAGTGTGTATACGGTGTGCATCAACACCTATCACGGCCTTGGGCAGCATTAACCGATTAATGTTTGTAATACAGACGCGGCGATTTCTGCGACGTAGGAACTAAATTTTTAAGCATCGTTTAGACGACCTTCAGGCTTCAAAGGGCTAATATTATCCAGATAAAAGTCAAAAGCGAAAATTACATTTTAATTACATTTTATATATTTGTTGTCAAAATTCCTAATAAAATGTATATCCTAAACTGAGCTACGGTAAACCTTCAATGAAGAACAGCGATTATCACTTTGCACAAAGTACACTAACTTTTCTTGGCCACATAAGACATGACACGAACTGTTCTCCGAGATTTGAAGTACATCGCCTCTTCTTGTACGGCTTTTACCACAGATGGGGACCGACGGACTGTCCCGAAACGTCGGTAGCTAACCATCAATCAAAGCTGCATAACATCCGAGAAGAGCGAAGACCTACATCGCCTCATATAAATTTTATAAATACATTATTTTGCGTCTGTCTTGAAATGAGCCACATCTTGTTCAATGACAACTCCTTCCAGCTTATAAACAACACACTGACTCCCCACCTCCCCCTCAGTACTAACGAACATCTTACAGTCCTTTCATTAGTACCAAGTTAGATCAAAGTTGTAAGCGAAGATTAAAACAGATGTAACAGCACTTGTGAAAATCCTCCTGAACCTTGCGTCCCTTCCTGCTGTCTCTTCCTGCGTACTGTGGGTCTGTTCATGGTACCCTCTTGCTTCGATGAATGGCCCTTTGGGAGACCACACACTCTCCCTTCGCCAGCCTCCACCTTACCACTTTTCCACCCTTCTACACCCAGCGTTATCTCACAAAATCTCTCATCTTGGTCATGTTGCTATGGAAACCTCGACTGGCGGGGGTGTGGTCACGTGACGTAGGGTCCCAGAGCTGGCGGTCGATGCCCTTGACCCACAAGGACCTCCCTCTCTTTCTTCACTACTATTCTCCCTCCCAACACTTGATGCAGAGACCGGTTCACAACATGGCACAAACGGAAAACACTGCATAACCAACATTACGGAGTGACTTACTGCATACTAAACGTCTGGACAGGCTCTGGGGTCCACCCACTCTCCATGGGTTTCATCGCATGGTGTAAAGCGATCGGGGAGTAAAGCTGACCATTAACCTGCATCCAATACAGAGGTTAAGAAGGGGCGGAATTTTTTAAATATTATCCAACAAATGCACTAAATGTCACAGGTTCATAATATTATATTTAAATACAAAAAAGGGTGGAACTAGAGCTCTACGCCCCCATACGCCTTAATGTTGTGGATAAGCACAACTATCCTGCTTTTATGGAATCGAAAGTTCATCACTGTTCACATAACCTACCTGACCAAACTGTAACAACTTCACACCTTCGTACCGTATTTTATATTATCTATTTTAATATTATCCACCTACATCATAACCGTCTATACATGACGCGGTTTCTATTTAACCTTAACGTCAGTCTATTATGCACATACTGGCTACATCTATATTTAGGTTCCCGAAGTGGTCTCTTCCCATAAGGACAGCGATCTTCTACGATATGACAGTGTGCAGTTAAATACATATCTACCAAACTACACAGCATAAAGCCCCAAAAGATCATAATATTTATATTCAACTCCGTCAGAATCTTCCCATGGTCTTTTCGCGTCCAAAATTTTGTGCTCCTCATTTGCTTAATACGTGACACACGTTAAAACCATCGAACCCATTTTATTTTGTACTTGGTCAACAATTATTACACTACAGTACGACGCCTGTGGAGTAAATACGGCCATAAACAAGCTATCAGATACGATAAGTGGAAGAACTAGTCCACAATAAACGAATGCTTGTAGCAACTGAGTTGCGGAATTGTGAAGTCACTTGTCATCAGTATGTTAATGAAGCTAGAACAATGACTGTGTCACTGCATGTGCACTGAACTGCTTACTGTTTCATTCGCCAATCACTGTCGATCAGAAACGTTCTCGGGCAATCTGATACCTGCGGTTACGTTCACCCAGAGACATCGCGCACGTAATTATGGCCATATTAAAGCACTCCGAACCAAAAGCGACTAGGCAAAAAAATAAAATAAAATAAATCATTACGACAGAAGGTGGGAAAACTCCAAGAATTTTTAAATCGCGTGGCCATACCATGGCCCCAAGGGTTAGTTGCCGACGTCTCACCTCGGAACCCCGGATTGGAAGGAAAATTCCAGGTGGAATTTATGTTGAACAAAATGGCAATGGGTCAGGTTTGTCTCGAGCATGTCGGTTTTCCCGTCAGTATCATTTCACCAATGCTCCGTATTCGTATTTCATACACCTACCATCAACGCTCTATTATCTTACGCAGAAACTGGCACAACTGGCAGCGTTCGTAATAACACCTCTCACTCTCTCTCCATCTCTCTCTTCTCAAGTACGCACTACATCAGTTGTTTCCAATGCTTTTCGGCTCGGTACTAAATCGGTAAGAACAGGAACTCGTGACCGTGCTGACTTGGCTTGCGACAGGTTTGAACAGCTGAAACAAATCAGCCTCTGAATCACCCATCCTCTGTGGTGACCGGATGTAATAGGAAACCCGTAGTTGGCGACCGGTGAAGGGGGAGGGGGGGGGGGGGCTCTGAAACCTTATGCGTTTCGTGATGACAAAAATCCCAGTACCCAGCGAGTCCTGGGCGTTCATTCAGCAGCCCGTGACCACTGTGCCAACATGCTCGCTCTCGTTGTATCAACTGCATATTTTATGTCCTCTTGCCGATATTTAAGCACTTACATCTGGTAATCAGAAAAATCAAAATGCTTCGCAAAAAAAAAAAAAAGAGGAAATCCTAGGTGTCAATTAGGCATACCCTCTTTATCACAATTAATAGAAAGAAATGCCACACTTTATATTACGCACAATTATTCTTGACATTCAAATTTTTCATTCCAAAGAGAAATAACCAAAAAATAAATAAGGTGGAGAAGAATGACTAGAAGGAAGGGAAACGAAAGCGCAGAATAAGTTGAAACCGTACAAAGGAGAAGGAGAAGACAGAATATGGAGATTAAGGATAAGATGAAGCAGTGGGAAGAAAGATACAAGGTCTCAAAGGTGAAGAGGAAAAGAACAATAAGGGGTAAGCAGGAGCATGAAAGAGTAAGAGACAAACAAATATGGAAAAGTAAAAGAGGTAAAGATGACGAACTAAAATGAAAACACGCGAAGAAGGAACAAATACGAAGAAAGAGGAAAGGAGTGTACTAGGAAGGGAGAGATGATGAACTGCAGAGGTGAATCATATACACAAGAGGGTAGAAAATGACGAGAAGAAAATAGAGATAAGAAGTGTGAGATAGGTGAAATGATAAATAACTGGAGACAGGTGAGGAAATGCGAAATATTTTTTAATTATGGTTTATTTAACGACGCTGCCAGTAGTTAAGGTTATACAGCGTTAAAGGGTATTATGATTAATGAATAACAAATTAATATGGTTGTGGAAGAACATAGCTGTTGCCTAATTTAGGTAATCTACCGGCATTTGTTGCACGAAATGAGGAAGACGAAGAGAAAGCCCGATGAGAACAGCCGGTGTCCCGATTGAGATACGAACCGGACACCTCCCAAATACAAGCCTTACGGTGTTACTCTTTGCGGCAAGTTGCTGGGTGTAAAGCAGGCGACAAGGAACGGTAGAAAGGGTGGATATGGTAAGCAAAAATAATGTGATTAATTAAAGAGAAGAAGAAAAGAGAAAGAAAAGAAGGAAGGAGAGGTAGGTCTAGAGCGAGAAGAATAAAAATTGTGCTGCGTGTTAGTGTGAAGCAGCCTCAACGCAAGCTAACTCGTCCTTGGAAGGGGTAACAGATGAGAGAAGAGAAGAGGGAGAAGTTGCCCCACCAAAACCAGATCTGCGCGCGTGTGTGCTGTAACAACAAACACGTGATTGTCTTATATGAATCTAATGATCGGGAGAGGGGGGGGGGGGGACGTCTCTCAATCAGCTGATCTGCCGGTCTGCGGTATGTAGGCCTGCACAGCACAGTGGCGAGAACCCATGCAGTGCCACACGGGCTCACTGACGCTTCTGTGATCTGCTTTGAAACCGGATCTTCACAACACTCGTCGTCGTCGTCGTCGTCATCATCATCACCATCATCACCATGCAGTCAGGTACATGGCTCACCTGTTGAACCGTTCCGGCCACATCCGTCGAGCAGTCACTTCAAAGGTCTTCCTTGGTTGCTTGATAAATGCGACTTATCATTTGACACTCGTTAACATAACATCAGAACCAGTCAAATAATTTGTCACAAGTGATCAAACAAAGTTCCGGGACTGACTGTATAAGAACAGATACAAATAGTTTAAAATATGGCGATGTTCGAGTATTTTGAAATGATCCAACAGTTCAAAACTGCACGCACAACAAAATGAAGTAGAAATTAAATTCTGGAAGCGTCTGCGACCATTCGGTTTAAAATCTTTATCTTCCTGGTTTCTATCCAAAAACATAAATACAAATGAACAGAAGTATAATTTTTCCTGTTTTCATATGAGTGTGAAACGTGGTCTCTCACATAAGGGACGGGCACAGGTGAAAGATGTTGGAGAACAGCTGCTGAGGAAGATACTTGGACCTAAGAGGGAAGAAGTAATGGGACGATAGAGCAAACTGCATAATGGGTAGCTTCATGCTTCATGATTTGTACTCCACACCAAACATTACAAAGATCAAATTAAGGGCGACGTGATGGGCTGGGCATGTGACACAATGTGAGAGAATTGCATGCAGAGTTCTGCTTGGAAAGCCCGAAGGAAAGAGGCCGTTTAGAAGACCCAAGCGTTGATGGGACAGTAATATTATAGTGGATTTTAAAGAAACAGGGTTGAAAAGAGAGAATTGCATTCAAATGGCTCCAGACAGGAGAAAGTGATGGGCTCTTGTGAATAAGCGGAGAATTTCTTACCTAGCTGCAGATGTATCAGCTGTTAAATAAGAAATCTGCTACGTGAAGTTAGTGTTTTAAAGGCTTAAATCAACTACGAGCCTATCAACACGTCACGCATGCGGGGCAGGCTACTTATTTAACTATTTGAAGCCCAGTAGTAACGATATATACCTCCTGCTGCAACACAGAAACTCCACATTTTATCACAGACTGCGTTTTGTATAATTTTCATTATACATATCCATTATCTTCCTACACAGCATTAACTGATTAGCTGTTATAACGGGGAGGCAGTTTGTCCTCTGTAAGCAAGGAACTAAAATTTGTATAAACAAATTAGATAAACGACAGTCATCAAAACGTTAAACAAAGAAGCAATAAAGAATCTCAACTGTTTGTGTCTGCAGCAGCTTGACCATAATATCATCCGATGAATTAAAAGTCGTGCTTCGTTAGTTGCAATACTGTCGTCAGCTTGTTATGCACATATAATAACACTTTACACTACACACAAACATATACCTATTAAATTCACATGATCAGTGTATATTACGACATCAAAGCGTGGAAATGTGCAGGTATATGCCAATCCGTAGTATATTTTCCATCCATGCCCTTTTCGATTTGTCATCCCTCGCCCTTCACGTTCACTGGCAGGTATAAACAAAAACTATAATGCAGACATCACTGCAATCAAAACAACTGCCTTTCTTTTATTTCGTTAAATGATCCATACAAACACTAAGACTTTATAATTTGTCATTACGTATGTTTGGTAGCAGTCTCAACTGGTAGTAGGTTGGGACAAGCCCAGAATATGACAGAACATAAAAGGTAATGGAATATATCTATGCTTCTGTCGGTACTGCACTATAAATCTCTTCCAAAGAAAGTTACCTATGGAAATCAGCGCCGTTTATTCTATCAAGCTCTCTTTCGTGAAATGTTCAAATTCACGGCCTTTATATTCAACGAAATTTAGACATCACAGCATGCCTCAAGGACTATAATGTGTAAGAGTGAATCAAGGGAAGGGATGTCATGAAGTTCAAAGTTACAGATGGGATTTGTCACACTTACCAGCTGGAATCTGAATGGGATTTATGCGAGTTGCCTAAATAAAGTTGCAGGTAAGATGTATATATTTATAGGATGAACAGTTTTTTTTTTATAAAATTTATGAACTTCGATTTTAACATAATTTTAATTAGGGGTTACGCTGGACTAACAGAAGCCAGAATCCCCTCTCCCCAGATAACTTTCAGCAAACAATCCTCAAATTCAATTTCAGAGACATCCTTTCAGTAGTTTCTGAAAAGATATGTGCGGACAGAGAACAGCACAACACCTCCATTTATGATACTCTGAATTCCTTCGCTTTCTTCAAGGGACTCGCAACAATAACACAGTTCTCAGAATATTTCACTTTGAGGAATTTGGTTACATTTAGTTGCTGAGTAACATGCAGAATGCGCCAATGACCTATCAGGTGCGAGGAACTTCTCCATGCTTTGCAATCAGGGTCTAACTTTCATTCCGTCCAACGCCATGTGTCTGTCAGTCCATCCCCCCCGGCCACACTCGTACTTGCATGACAGTATGATGCAATTGTTAATCACGTTGTATCGCCTGGTCAGATAAGCAACTTCTCTGACACGTCCATATGGCATGTAGCCTACACAACCGGCGGTAGGGGCACGCCGCCATGACTGACCACACGTTGGGTTACCATTTGCATCACGGATTCTCAAAACCCATGGTCGCGACCCAAGCTTTCTGATAGGTCCCGAACTCCCAAACCAATCAATCGAAACTTGACGACTTAAGTGCAAATGCAATGGTAAGTACGTAGACTAGTGTAACTGTCTGGATTGCAAGCCCACAAATATGGGCCGTGCCATGGCTCAGGCGGTTAGTCGCCGGCCTCTCACCGCGGAGGCCCGGGTTCAAGCCCGGGTCAGTCCATGTGGGATTTGTAGTGGACAAAGTGGCACTGCGACAGGTTTTTCCCCGAGTACTTCGGTTTTCCCCTGTCAATTTCATTCCACCGGTGCTCCATTACATAGAAAAACATTAACTAATCGTCTTCATCACAGGGTTGCACTGCGGTGTGACCTTAGCATCTGCTGCGGGGCCCTAAAAAACCGCAAATATAGCAAGGCCGATCTGATGTATGATGTTGGGTAGTAGATAAAACGTAAGAGAACCAACAAGGTACGTGGTGGTCACGCATGCCGACCAGGTTTATCTGCTGTTAACGATCCAGAAGTCTATTCCTGAAGAAGGCGGCCGATTAGATGGCTAACACGTTCGTGTTCTCCCTCAGTCTCTACCGGCAACAGCTGCGATGGCATACACCCAAAAGCACGCCTATGAGTGTACAATTTTGAAGAACGTCTGTGTGATCTACCTCGTAAAGCAAAAAAAGCAATCCCATTACAGTCCTGGACAGGCCCTTAGGGTTCCAGGAGGTTGACGCTCCCAGATTTCTAGACAATCGGCACTTGAAGGTGGTAACGTTGTCAGCCCTACGCACCGGCCGCCTTTACCCCCCAGGAAATATTCCTGGTACTCATTTCTGTTAGAGACTGAGTCGACCACAGGGCCATAGTGCGGCCGAAAGGATTATGTAAATGAAAAATTCCAATGACACCATCGGGAATCTAACCCGCGACCTTCCGGCTTGTAGTGCAGTGGCACCGCGTGCCCCCCGTGGTCTACTCCGTGCACAACATAAATGATATTGACAACGTTGCATGTTTCATCATAGAACACAACACAGTAAGAACGAATATGACGATAACAACTGTTCACGTGCACAAATGAACTCTCTGACCAACCAAAGCTATTATATAACAAACACAACGTGATTCTCTCATAGCAGTCTAAGTGAGTAATGTATAACCTAGCAATTACACTGTGATGCAAGTGCAGTGTGTTTAACCTGTCCACGAAAACATTTTAAAATTTGACAACATAGTTTTCTGGTCATTTGTGTAAATATTTGTACATTCATACACTTTACAAGTACAGTTTCTCTGTCAGTGTGGCCCATACGCTGAAACGTATAACTATTTCAATAAATATAAAACACATATTTTGTGTTAACGAAGATAGTAGAAAGAAATTACATATTTGAAAATACACTGAAAAGAGCTACGCGCATCTCTTTCATAAGTGTTTAATGACTACTATTTACGATCATCATCGCGTCCTATTCGACGCCCTAAATTTTCTGTGGTTGAAAAAGCGTGGTTACATAACCTGAAGTCAAAGAATTTTAGGCAATTGTCCCTCAGCACGGTCTTACGTATTCGGGAACAAGATTGTGTAGAAATACCAACCACTAATCCTTACTATAAGAAATCTGATGTAAAGGCAGTGAAATTCTAAACTGTGTTCTTGCAGGATGTAACTTCGTGTAATAATGCAGCTTCTTAAGCCTACTGCTTCAGTCTGCTGCGTTCTGACACCACATACTCGTGCAGGTTCGTAATCCCAGTACATCTTTCTTTCTCAAATACTTATTAACTGGTTGGTTTAATAAATGTAAATTTATGTAATTGAAGGACTTACTTTTTAAGTAACGCGTGACTGCGCCTTCGTTCATTTGAAGAGTTCATTCAACTGCTTGGGTTAAACAGCTTCGACTGATCACAAGATCTGTCGATTCTGCTCGTAGATTGGGAAGATTACGAAGAATACTATCCGTGTCTGGCCTTCAAAATTTAATTATACACCGCGGTCCTACAAACATTAAGTTTAATGTAAATTCTGACTTGTAGTTCGGCAGAGGTGGCAGATTTCTGTCACTCTAGGTGTACTGAGGCAACACAAAGAAGTCCCACGTATCAATCGCTCCCACATTTCCCGAAAACTGATCACAAGAATGTTAATAGTGATAACCAAGTGACAGCCTTCGCTATACAAAAATGGTTTAGACTGGGTGAATCAGGCCAGAGGGGGCTGAACAGGAATAAAACGACAGGCAAAAAAGTGGAAGCACTATCATCCACACCATCCATGAGACATTTCCGTGGCTTCAGTATAGTGCCAATACCTAACGTTCGTCTGTCTCACCTAAGTTACAGGGACGTGTTCTGACGACTGGCAGGAAGTGCATGAAAGATAGCGCGTAGGAAGACACCCTCACACACACATGACGTAAAGACACCTTCCTGTTGGGCTTTTGTCCGCATTACTTCAACGTTATTTTGTTTGCTTAAAGACACAGCCTTATACACATTCATCTCTCTCGTGTTTGTTTGTCTCTCTTTTTCTGATGTCCTGTACACACGTGACTAACCCTCGTCTTGTTCTCTTTCTTCTTCTTCTCCTTGTCGCCATGTTGACTTTAGCGACATCAAGAGGAAGTACCTAAAAGAGACACCTCCATCTATTCATCGCCCATCTTTGTTGCACCTCTGGGCTAACATCACGTGACTGACGGGGCAGAAGAACTAATGCCATCAATCAACTAAAGGTTGACATGCTTGAATTCTCTCTCTCCTTCTTCTTATTCAACGTCAATGGCAAAATGCAAGGTCTAGAAAGTCAGAAGTGAGACGGTGTTGGCTGCAAGGATTGGACAATACGTTCTGCTCATTTCGTCTGCGACGTGTCGAAATTTGTGTGATTTGTTGAAATGCTCTGACGAATGAGAACTCTGACAGATACAAGTAGAGACACCCGGTGGTTACTGTATGTGCCACCAGGTTTAACACGAAAATTTTCACGTTCTGCCAACAGATTGTATTTATGTAGTTGTTACGGATCTAAGAACAAACAGCGACTATTTCCCCATACAGCATTCACTTCAATGGTTTTTTACAGACGAAACGGATAGTCTTTACTGTACTGTGCAGCATGATTCTTTATACAGTCGCGTAATTCACGTTAATCTACGTCTTCAAAGAGTTATTACCAAAAGTAAAAAATCCTACTGTAAAAAAGCAAGGTATGCATTTAGGCGCATTTCCTCTATTAATACACTTACATTTCCAATTCCTGAATACATATTTTTGATGCAGCGTAAAATGGTCGGAGTGGAGGAGCGGTGGCACTTCAGTCTAACGTATCTGAGTTAGGCATGACAAAGCATAAAAATCCCCTCTCTTTAATTTTCTCGGGAACAGCAACATTTGCGGAAAAAAACTGCCTCCGCCAATAAAATGTAGGTTTCACGACTTTCTTAGAAATCTTTTTTTTTTCGTTCCAATAAATATTTCGCAAGTTACGCTCGAGTTGCACTTAGAAGCAAATGTAAGTCTTAATGTTAATGATGCGGCGAAAAATTCATTTGTGGCACAATATTCAAAGGCCATAATCAATAATAATAACAATAATAATAATCACGGATTACGTTCGTGGTCTGTTTCAATTACAAAGATTAAAACTGTCTGAACCACCATCTTGTCACTCAGCCCCTATACCCTGCCCTACGGTTTATGTTGACAGAGCAACTGCGAGGTTCAGATTATAAGCATTTCTTTCCAAATATTCTCGCTCATTTATTTTGATAGGATTGTTTTATTGTATTGGTATTTATTATTCTAAATATGGGGTGAACACACATGCAAGCAGGGTTTAGGTGGGCAAACCTAAACTAAAGAGACCATTTGGAAGACCTTTGCCTAGTTGGTAGGATACTATTAGAATGGATCGTAATGAAATAGGACGAGATGGCGTGGACTGGATTCATCTGTTTCAGGCACGAGAAAAATGGCTTGCTCTTGTGAGCACAGTAATAAACTTTATTTGTCCATAAAAGACGGGAAATTTACTAAGGTACGATCAGCTCCTTCAGAAGGAGTCTGTTTCGTGGAATCAGTCGGTTCTTCTGTAATCCGTGATCGCTCTAAGGAATCGCATGTCTGCCACCTCAGTCTTGTCTGTTCTGTCCTTAACGTCTGACATTTAGATCCATAAAAAGCATGGAGGGATTACAATACAGACAAATTCAGTGAACATCTTGATAAGACGGCTCACTTTCTCTCGCTAAATCACGATAACCCCGTCACAGGTAACACTCACTATGATGGTATGAGCATTTACGAAAAAAAAAAAAAAAAAACATCTGACTGGCCGCGCTTGCCAGTGATTCATATAACGTGTCAGTGAAGGGTTTAAGTTCAAATCACGTGTTTCAATAAATCCTATTTATCACGAAATCCTCAAATACAATGTTCTGTTTGATAAATGGTTTTCTTTCGCGATCTTCGTTGGATTGTGCTTTCATTGATTTAATGTTTATATCTGCTGTCTATAATAAAAACAGGTTAAATGTGACGTAACAGCTCTAGTGCCATTTTAATCACACATCGGGCGGCGTTTTCCAAACTGCCCGTGTTTCACCATAAGATCGGGTAGCAAAATATGACTCACGAACCACAAGCGGCAACCGATCGGCGATACGCAAATACGGACTACTGCGCAAATTATGGAACCCGAAGGTTCATTACCGTGTTCACAACAGCCCGCCAATTGTCACTATCCTGAGCCAAGTGAATCTGGTTCACAACCTCTCATCCTATTTCTTCAAGATCTATTTCAATGTTACAACCCCATTTACGCCCCATGTGGTCTCTTTCCTTCAAGTTCTTATCGAAACACTGTATGAATATGCCCCCCCCCCCCACACATACGTGTCATACGCCCCCATCTCATTTGATCAACGAAATTATATTTAGTGAGGAGAAATTTTAAATAGACGGGGAAAATCTAAACTATCTTCCGAACAACATACCAGTGTGCACTGCATATCCAGTTAATCATTTTCTTAAAGCCTGACGATATCCGATGATGATCCAGACTCTGTAATTCTTGGCATAAAAATGAGAGTAACTCGCGTATTGTTGAGAACCAAAACAGCTTCCGTCTTCCACCCTGAGGATGGAGGTAGAAAGTTTCTTGGTACCTATCTAACAAATTACACGCCGACACAGTTCAGAATATAGATTAAAGTTTTCCCTGCCCACGTTACAAAGGTATACAGAGGGGTAGAGGTATAGCTCCATTCATTCTTAACCACGGCCTCGGCATTAGACAGAGGTACGTAACTTCGCGCCTCGGCCGCTTTGCCCCCGGGAAAGAACCCTGGTACCATTGAATGAAAGACTGGGTAGACCCCAGAGCCAGTCTGAAAGTTGTGGAGAAGAGAAAAGTGTCTTACCCCTACCGGGATACGAACTCCAAACGGTCAAGCCTGTAGCCTAGTCGCTACTCCGGTCCCACTTCAGAATATGGTACTCTCAATATTCACTGACGCAAAAACTTCAAAGTTCATAGAAATTCTCAGATTCCCAGGTTTCTGATTACCGATGCCACTGCAATTTACTAGGCTGTGGGTCAATACAGTTAGTGCTGTATGAAATACAAATAATACACGGGGCCTTGAGAATGAACCGCCTTGCCTTAAAATAGTTCAGGGTCTTGGATTCCGGCGTCACGTCGTTATGCAAGGCGTCAGATGACAGCAGAAACAGCAGGATGAATACAAGACAAGCAGGTAGGGCCTGATACAGTCACCTGTCGTTAGAATTAACGATGTTATTATAGGACAAATTTAGAGGAGTTGGAGAAGGAAGGGGAGAAAGACACACAAAAAGGGAAGGAGAGACAAAGGAGTAAAGGACAATGAAGATAGAAGAGATACAAAGAATGATGGCAGAACTGAATCAAAGAAAGAGAGACATGAGAGAAGAAATAAAAAGGGGGAAAAAAGAATGAAGTGCATAAATGAAGACAAAGACCGAAAGAAACAATGACAGAAGAAAGACCACGTACGTATTTAGAAGACCAGAAAGTGATTCACACACGACTTTTTTGTCCATGATACAACTGTGGAGAATACGGCGGGACGATCGTGCTGTCGACTTGTATTGGAACATAGCAACAAACAGATATTTAATGATAACACAGCCGTATGGATACTAAAGTGACTGATTAACAATATGACACAATGGATTATAATGTAAATGTTTAATGTTAACCCAACGGTATGGATCCTAATATAAATGTTTCGACGCAGCGGTATGGATTCTTACGTACAACGAATATCTACTGATAACACATCTGTACGGATTATAGTGTAAAACTTTAATGACAACGAACGGGACTGCATTATAATGTGCAAGTAAATGTTTAAATTATAACACAAAGGAATGAATCGCAATGTTAATATTTAACAGTAACTGAACGGTATGAAGTGTAGTGTAAAAATCCCGCTACGCCCATTCATTATATATAATGTGTACAATATCTGGGTCGTTACAGAGCAGAACGTCCACACTCGGGCAACAGCCAGAATACAGCCCCCGTCAAGGACTCCATTCTTCATCACAGGCCATTTTCGGTCATGCAGTATAAATTCCAGCCAGTCTACAACCAAGAATTTGTCACTGTAACTTTGGAAGTTTAACGAATATACTGAATGAGAGGCTGTGCAAGAAATGCAAGCAGCGAATGAAAGGCGGCTCCGCATAAAAGCTAATACAACACTTGGTGTTCAAAGGGACGTCCATCCAGGGGAAAAATCGACTGTGTGAGATTTTCAAGTCTGATAGCCAATGTCAGCAGACACTTTGCCGACTACACTCTTTGTTTCGCATGTCAATGGGCCTCTAATGTTCCGCACGTCACAAACTGCCAGTGCGTCGTTAAATCATCTTAATAACACAACTTAAATGTTCCGAAACTTCGAGAACAAACGAACGTATATAAAGTCTGTAACTGGAGGTTCTTACTGCAGTGTCTACTAATATTAAGATCTTCCGGAATGTGACACAGTGTCGTTTGGTAGGTAGATAGCTCCAAACGTTTCGTAGGTACATGCTGCCCCCATCTTCAAGGCAGAAGGAACCCGTACACTTACAATGGTGTCAGCAGGTTTCCTCGAAACATTCTTTCCTAAAGCTGGAGACAACAGGTTTGTCCAAAACGCTGGTACCTATAAACCAAATTATACGGCGTCAAATCTGATGCATATCGAGTCTCCGTGCCACGGGTTACAACGCAGTCCGAATGTCAGAAAATTGACTATTCCATATTGTTCTTCGTCTTCTAAGATCTTACATTCAATTACGGACAAAACTTCACTGTTTCTAAAAGCAAGGTAAGGTTACATTAAATTCAACTACGCCAATGTTGCTACCACCTCAAAATTTAGCAGACTCGCTAAGTTATTAATGTTGGTACAGAACGAAAGCTATGAATATGTAGCACTAAAGGTGGCGTGACATTCATTCTCACTTTCAATAAAAGAACTAATGGATTTGGAAGTCATTACGGAGTTTTGATGCCAAAACCCCATTCTCTTGCAAGAAACCTAGGCTACGTTACATCAACTGATTCTTATCTTGCTCCCACCTCAAAAATTCGCAAGACTGCCAAATTCGTATTGTTACTGTTACTGAATTAAGAAACTGTGAGTATAGAACGCAATGCGATAGCACTACGTTCATAAACAGTTTCGTTAAAGTCGGTCAGTTTCTCAGAAATGATTAAAATCCTGTCGTAACAACACTTTTCTTCAAGTCTTGGCCATATTTTGGGTTTCTACACCGTGTAGTGATTAAATGTTCCGGTACGACGCCGCAGCACTGGGCAATCGGCGTCATATCCCAGAAGAACTGAAGCCTGAGGTTAGCATTAATCTCACCTCAGGATTTCGCAAGGGCACGCCTCTGGAACTGATGTTACTATACTGACAGGTAAAGTCAGCTCCAATGGCATAATGTTCGTGCACAATTTAAAGATAATGGGTCAGTTTGTTCTGATAAACGTCTAAGTCTAACAGAGGACTGGTGATACCACAACCTTATTTTTATACAGTAAAATACGTTGGCTAAATCGTACCACAGCGTGAGACCAGACGTTACGTAATAGTTCATAGAGGGCACAGCTGCAGAGGACAGGGAATTGTTCTGTATACTCCATTCACATAAATGGCCTCGGTGGATGGGCACTATACAGCCCCTCCTATTCTGATTATACGGTAATTACACTGAATTTGTAAATTAGACCAACACCCACGTCCGGTTCTGGATGAATCAGAACAGGAAAGTGTTCTGGCCCATACGTCGGTGGTCACCCCTCTGTTACAGTTGGAGGCCCAAAGCCGTGGCCTCAACTGTACGCGCGTGGCTCTCTAGCGGAATTTCCATACTGAATAAAGTTTGTAATTCTGAAAATACAGTACATGTGTGTAAGGTACATATTCATCACGGGAGACGGGTAGCTCAGTCCATATAATGAGTAGGATATCAACTAAATGTCCCATAATCAGAGTTAGATTCCTGGCGGACTTTTCTCTTTGTCGAAGCGTCCACAACAATTCTGGGGTCCAACGAACGCCCTCTTTAAAGGGTACCGGGCGTTTTTCCCCGTGGAAAAGTAACCGGGATGTGATTCCAACAACCAGCCTCCCATCTACTGCCGAGGATTAAGAAACAAAAATAAAAGTAACGAATTACAACAACATACGCATTCTCCACGGGTTGCGTCTCTTTTTGAGCACCCTGTATTATAAATCTTTGCCATCTACACAGTATAAAGGTGGTTAGATTATAAATTGAATTCTTACAAATTATCCACACAACATCGTTTATTAAATAATTTAGGCATATAAATATCCATTATTTAATTAAACAGGGCGTTTATGGAATGAATTAATTTACATTTCCAACACAATCGCTGTGCTAAATGGAAAAGATGTGTACTGGACCGTTTAAATCTGCTGTCCATGACAGCAAGGACGTTCCCACGAGTAACTTACAATACCGGATAGAGTTTCTAATTGTGCCAATTTAGTGCACTGCAGTAAAAGTCGAACGCTCTCTAGTTCTTGGATAACACACTTTGTGGGCAGGGCAGTTCTCCCCACACCTCCCTTTCAGTTCAGGTTAAGTGTTCATGAAGTTAAAACCGATCGTATTACAGTCGCAGACCTTCAGATAGGAACTGCCAAAACAACTCGTCTGGTTCCTTGATAGACGATCTTCAGAGGTTTCTGCAAGAGATATTTTATAACGTTTGACGGCCTTTATGCTACCAACATAGCACTGTGAGTTTCTCTGCTCCTGGCCCCACTGTTCATACATGCTCTGCTACACGTTATACGTTATACGAAGAAGTAGTGACGCATTCCGGTGTGCAAGGCTGGGTTCATATGAAACTAAAGCAGGTTACGAATGATTTGCCGGCTTTTCTCTGTTGCCCTGCGATAGTAAGGATCTCACAAGCGAGCTGCTTTGTTTGTTCTGAACCCTGGACAGGCGTATTGTCTTAAGTGCTGTATAAAATCGTGATTTATTACATAAGACACAAGTTAAATTTCTTGTCAGTAACTAATACAGAGTACGTGGTATACGAGGCTTTCTTAAGTTCATCAGGCAAAAGAAGTGACAGCAGTTACAACACGATTACAATATTTACATTCATCTCCCGTTTACATACCGTAAAACCTATGCACACCTATGCACAGCTGCTAAAAACTTGCGAACTATACGGAATGTACTGAGTATTACTGCTTATTATTATTATTATTATTACTATTATATTATTATTATTATTTTTGTTATCACCTTAGTGCACGGTATTTACAACAAACCATGTTTCTAAGGTATACAATGTTACAGCTATTCTGTAGTTACAATTTACGGCACATGTACTGTTATTTCCCATGCTGAGTGTTTTGTACCTTTACATCAGTACTTTCCGCAGTACGTGTGCAGTGCCCAATATGGCTGTTTTGTGTAGTTGCTTAATTTTGTACTTTCCAGTTACGTTATGTTGCTCAGGTATTTTCTGAATGATTCTGAGATGGTTCCAGCTGCCCCTATTATTACTGGTATCACTTTTGTTTTTACATTCCACATGCGCTGTATTTCTATTGTAAGGTCTTTGTATTTAGAATCTTCTCGGCTTCTTTTTTGATCACATTTCTATCTCCTGAAATTGCAACATCTATTAACATACATGCTCCTTTTTCATTATCACAGATTATGATGTCCGGTTTATTGTTAGGCATGGTTCTGTCGTTTGCACGTGTTGCTGCCATAACATGGTTACCTTACCTTCATTACTTGCTTCTATTAATTTTGGTACATGCTCGTACCCATTTTTCTTGCCTGATTTTACTCCTACTTCCTTGCATATTTGCATGTGTAGCTGAAAACACACTGTCATGTCTCTTTATGTATTATTATTATTATTATTATATTATTATTATTATTATTATGATTGCATCGTGTCTGCTTTGTACGAATAGATTGACGTAGTCTTCCTCACAGCCTTTGCTTTCCAATATGCTGCCAGCTCCCTCTTCTTGATGTTTGCAGTGCCTGCCTCAATCGTCTTGATCTCAGCCGTTACGCGTCCCTTTCCTTCAAAAATCCATCACTATGTCCTCGTTATCCCATTTCTATACATCCCTTTTTGCATGCCCCAACCTCTGTAACTGTTTCCCTTTTAAACTTATACGAGAATTTTGGATTCTAGTTTATTATCTAAACATTTACTTGTAAACCCAACCGTTCTTGTCTTCCTGTCAATACTTCTCAAAACTATCGTGTCCATTTTGAGTTTCTTTTTTAAATAATCCACGTGTTGATGCCAACTGCCAGAATCGGTTTAAAATATGCTTTATAATATACCGTTTCGTTGTTTTTGCATCTCTCTGTTCCAAAATAATCCTTTCATATAAATAGCATTGTATACGGCAAGAAATGTTAGCATAGGTATCTATTTCAACCTTCTGGGTTCAAGGTTTCACAAGTAGACATTACTACGGCTGTCCGCTAAAGACATCCTTCAACACGCGCTCCGAAGACAGCGTAAAGCCCTATACAAATGTACCTTCATCCATCTACATAATAACCAGAGTCGTGACTTGATGCAGACCACACTGAGGTAACGTGACCATGTATTGTACATGAGTGATGAAGGCAGAGGGAATGGGTGCGGGTGGGGGGTGGAGTGCCTCAGGACTAAGTCCTAGCGTGTCCTGCTTCCCTCCGCCCATCTCATTCTTTTCTTTTCTAGTGATGATGATAGTGTCGCTCGGCTTTCTCACCACACAGTACCGGGTCGGCCTTGGACTTAGCGGACTGGATGTCTGCTGGCAGCAGTAGCCAGAGGTAGACTGCTGCTTATAGCAGCAAGGCAAAGATTAATGTCGGAGAACCTAACGCACTGATGCTGAGGCAAGGTCAAGATCAGTGAAACTACACTTCGCTCAGTGGTCATTAAGTTTGTCACTTTTATGAGAATTAACTGAATCCAATTCACAATCTCACGTACTATTTAAGACATACTTTATTAAATTAGCCTCACATCTAGGCCAGACTTTCCATAGCAGTCTCTCTCCTTCACGCTGGAACACCCGAATGTTTGTATCAGTTGCTCATTTTCGTTTACTTCGCCCTAAAAGTAGACCTGCTTGGCGATAAATTCAAATTTTGAAGTTCATTATAAAACCTTCTCCGCTGTATGTTGCTTCGTCTCCCTGAAGTCCATCCCCCTAAGTACTTCGCACTCAAACATCCTCAGACTGTGTGCTTGCCTTACTGCGACAGACCAAGTTTCACACCCACACACAGCAACGGCTGTAAGTATTGTAGCCTGTACATTTGACAGAGGCGATCAAAGTTATCTGACTGTACGCGTAGCTAATGATTACCTCACCACATCAGTGCTAAATAAAACTACTTACGTCATATGTCTTTAAATAACGGTTTCGAAAGAACTGGCCATAATTTTATGAAGTGGAAATCTAAGTATTGAATGCGGGGTCGTTAAGCAGTCTAGGTATCAACTAACTACATAAATAATAATTATTACTAATAATTATTATTATCTTCCATTGTAAAATGGCCTTTCCCAGCAGATACAGCATAATTAAGTAATTTACTTAGGTCTACTAACCAACCACCTGAATAACTCTGGGTTACGGAATCTCCCCTGGGAGATCTTCCACTTACCAAACGTATGTAGTTTTTTAATTTATAGTTTCCGTATGGCCTGATGATGGCTCTTTGAGCCGAAACCGGTAGCCTAAATATGCATTAAAAGCAAAGTGTTGGTTAAGACTGTATGATTGATAACAGTAAATATACTTTTTTATTTGCATACCAACGGGGATGTCTAGTATTAAAATTAAAATTACTTGACTAGTCAAAAATTCCGTTTCAAGAAACCCTAAGATTCGTAATCTCGTTCACAAAATCCCGCCACAGTTTCTAATCTGATTCCCTACAAACTGTGCGCATGACGCCTACAGCATGTGTACAGACACTTACATCACTTATCACTGTAGTGTTGCTGTAATGACGTGTCGAAACACTTAGTTACTAGGCTAATGGCACGGCGACGTAAGTTCCTGTTGCAGTAGTACAGGGATTTGTTGTTACACACTCTATCAAGAAGTAAACTTCTTTTACCTTTAAAACGGACACAGCAAATTCCTCTCAAACGTCCATACATATCTACCAGACTAAACTGCGTCACATCGCAGACAACTTTAGTCTGCAGGCCTACTTGGTCGCGAAAAGATAATGATGAAGACCAATACCAGAACAAAAGGTAACTTACTTACAACAAATTCCGTGAAGGACTACTGACATCTACTGTCTTTCACGAATTTGCGATTACGAATTCCTGAGAACCTCCACGAATCCTTTCCAGAACAAGAAGCTTTCGCGGAAGACTGTTTGTGACCCTCAAAATAATGTCTGTGCAGACAGTTGTACCAGCAGGACAGAGGTATTGTTAGGGTCGAGATACTGACGCAACTTCACACACTTGAGTGTATTTAAAAGTTTCAGAAACTATCAAGATGGAATTATCTATTCACAAAATAAATATGTAATTCCAGCAAAGCATAATACGATAATCTCTTTACGATAACTGTAAAAGTTATAGTGTTTAAAGGCAAACAAGCAAAAACTGCCGTAGATCGTAAACTTACTTAGCAGGTTAACAACTTTAAATATTTATGATTTCAGCTAACGACGGTTGAAAAGAAATCATATGCAAACTTGATTACAGAAGTTATAATTCCTCTGTGGGACAATAAGACGAACACTTCTGGGTAAAAGAAACACACTTAAATGTTTATAAACTCGTAACATTGCCCATATTTCTGTGTTACTCAGATTGCTGATGCGTACGTAATCAATCAACTACTAGAAGCGGCCGAAACACGCTTTCTCAGGGCTGTGGCAGGATATCTACCACCCGATAGAAAAGCGTAATTAAACATTACAAGAATTACGGACGCTTACGTTGATAACAACAACAAATAACAGGGCGGACAAGATAAATGACACGAACATGTCTTGACCATGAGCGAGGATCGCCTGCCGAAGAAAGCACTGACCCACAAACCCCGTGGAAGACGGAGTCAAGGTTATCCACCACGAAGATGAAACCAGCAATTTTAAAATTTAATGTCTGGAGCCGTAAAAGACCAAGTCAGGGGCGGACACAGCGCATTATTGCGCGGATACATTGCCAGTTAAATATTTGGCGCTCTTTAGCCGCCAGCGTTTAAAACTTGATGGACTTAGTACAGTAAACTTAGCTTCTTAATAAAATGTCTGTCACAAATACGTGAGATACGGAGGCCCAGTCTTTACCCTGGCACGGGGTTAACAACTTTCAAGCTACGCCACTGGACCAAGTGACCTAATCCTTGCTGTATGATCGTCAAGACGACGACGAATCAATGAAGAAAAAGCGCATTATTCCAGACGATTCAAAAGTATTAATAAATTGTGTGATCTGAATTTCTCCGAGTGATGCTGATGAAGTTTTAAGTCGTCGACTGGTAAACAGTTACAGATGTTTGGAAGGAGCGTACTACCTCCATCTTCAGGGTCAAACTCTCTTCTTGGGCTTCCTGATCCTTAATACGAAGACACTTGTGTTCCTCCGATATTTCGATAATTATTTACAAGTCGACAAGACGTAACACCCCACAGAACACGAATATTCTTAACAATACATTGCCAACGAAACATTTTCCACAAACTGTTTTACCTTACATTATAGTTTAATTACGTACTTCATCTCACTTCGTTATGTTCCACTCGAAGCTGCCACCACAGGAACCAACCAATGAGCTTACCTGCAATTAGAAATAAATACAATATTAGAACGAAAATTTAATTCAGTTTACTCAGCAATAACAGGCAGTTAAACTTCAGGCTAAACACAGCAAACATGAATTTTCACCAACAGACCCAATCATGAACTGGTTCAATGCAATTCACATACCAAAACCAAGCAACAAACAAATTAATTTTAATGCCATCAGTACCCCAGACTGTCACTACAATGATCATCAGCCATTTCCATCCACCTCCCATCCACAACACCCCCTACACCCCCATCTCAAATCCCGACTTAAATGGCGGAGTTCCAAGAGGTTCCCCACCAAAACTTTGCAAGCATAATTTGTCTCCTCCATCGTAGATCCACAGCAAGTTCAGTCCATTGTAGGCCCCTTAAAGTCACTAACCTATGAAATAAAGCTAGATGACCGGTCAACCTACAGAAATTATTGGTTATGAACTATTTTATATTTCTCTTATGTTTAGCCTACTTCATCCTTCTTACGTAAAAGGTAAAGTTTTCCCTGTACACGCCACGAATTAATTAACACCTGTTTTCCGTCTTGGTCTTCCAAGCTGCCGCTTTTCGACAGACGTCACCACATAAATTCGGTTACTTCTTAACAATTACGGCAAACGGTAAAGGAAAATATATCACTGGGTTTAATCAAACATTAAACAAAGCAGGCATATACAGGGGAGTGCAAGTGTTGCTCCATGCACTAACCTCGACACTAGATGGAACGGGTGGTTAATTTAACGCCCCGGTCAAATTTAGCTCCGCAATCAACTGGCAGGAGGCTGATTGGGCCGCAGCGCCGGTGTGGACGCTACGGAGAAGAAAAAAATCTCTGTCCATGTCCGGAAGAGAAACAAGATCTCCAGACTTTCAGTTTGTAGCCTAGTCGCCATTCTAACGGGGTTTTCTCGTGGACTACGTATGCCGATAGAGAACAGGTGTTGGCCAACTGCTGACAGAGCGTAGGCGGACTAGCCACTAGGCTACAGACTGCACTGGACTCGACGGTCGGGGAGTCGATTTCCGGCAGAGGCAAGAGATTATTTTCTTCTCCAAAACGTCCAGAGCAGCTCTGGAACTCAACCAGCCTCCTACGCCATGGGTGCCGGGGTTCTTTTCCACGGGTAAAGCGGCCGAGCGTGAAGTTAACCACTCCATCCAGCTCCGATGTTAAGAACGAGTGGAGCTATAACTCTACTACCCTTATACGCTTCATTACGTGGGCAGTGACAACTACACTTTTTTATACAACTAAATAACCAAATTTACTAGACCACCACACATGTGTCTCTAAGGTTATGTTATGTAACCCCAACGTATCTATCATAAAAGAAGAGAGAATAAAGATTCATGTCACCATTACAAAGCGAACATTTCAATTTCAAACGTCTCTTTTATGTGGTTTTCTCTTCACCAGGCGATACAAAGTAGTGTAGGAGAAACGACAGAGGGCTGCAGTGCCTCAAGGGGCTGCAAATCTCTGGGGAGTCGTCACCTCGCAACGAAAAGGAATTTCTTCAAAACCAACACATCCACAGGGACTGTTCTCTCGTGGTTCAGTTAACAACAAACCTCCTATACAAAATGCGTATGCAGTGAATGGAAAAATAACTTTACAGTTATTAATATGGAAATACAGGGTCTTACGTCACTTTAACGACGCTGTTTCAAATACATACGTCATATAGCTTTCACATTTCTGGGAAAATGTTCATGAATGACAATCAGATAGGAATTTGGAACGTCGTGCAATAGGTGACGATCACGGAATTCGCTTGGACATAATGACGAAAATCAAGAAAAACGTCAGTAAAGCTGGCCGGTTGCCAAGATCGGAATCTGAGAGACTGCATATGTACGAACTGACTCCATGGAGCAAAGCCCTTCGTGAAAAGCTAACATTTCCTCACTTAGTCAGCAAATTATCCGCATTTGACATGCATACACACATGTACATGTGCTGGGAAGACACTATATTTCGTTATATATACGTTAGGCTATATTAAAAAGGTCCCTTACATATAACACGTTAAGGCATGCTCTTCGTTCGTTATGTATGTTGACAAACAGTTACGAGTAAGGTAAGAAAATGAAAGCAGTGGAAGCCAAGCGTCAGCCGGTATTACAGTGTCGTCCTTCGCCGAAACATTTCTCTTATAGCAGCACCACTTATCCATCGCATATATTTATTTAATCTACAGTACCTACCGTATCTAGCTGTATTTCTAGAGCTTTTCAAGTTACATATTTCTGAAGAAGATTGTTCTTAATGATATCCCGATGAAGTTTCAACAAGCTTTACGCTGGTGTTTCAAGTAAAACTTCAACTTCATTAGATGCATACTTTGTCAAGAACAGTACAAACTTTCTATGTGACGGACATTTATCGATAAAGGTTATGGAACTTCAGTTCTAGCTTCATTTAATTACAAATTACACTGGACCAATGCCGATACACACCAAGTTCAGCCCACAAGTTTTAGTGCAGATCATCAACACCAAGTATCATAGAAATCATACTGAATATCTTCAAAGATGAAAGACACGGACAGACACGCACAGCCTTATATTACGCATTCACATCTTCACACCATATTTATCATAGATTAACGTTAATATTAACCTCACATGCAAGCTCAGTTTTCCCAAACGGGTCCCTTGAAGTTTTCTGAATTAGGTCCAAAACTTTCATAGTCGTAACAGAAATGTTCGACACTGTCCATTGTCATTGGCTTAAAAAAACGTTTAGGGGGCTGGATCTGCCTCCAGGGATTAAGACCAGCTCTTTGTGACAGGCCCGCCAAAGTAGAATCTGCCCTTTCTTTGTTCCACATAAAGACGGAGGAAATATTGTGCGTATTTTGGCCAGAGATGATGGACAAGGTCCAACATTTCAGTCATGACTATGACCATATACAATCGTTACAGTCCTTTAATGTTTGATTCAGTTCAAGGCCTATTGTTCACACTGTTTAGCACGTCAAATTTACTTCGCACTTAGACGTACTAGTGAAGCGACAGAATGAATTCAGCAGGTACCCGGTTAAAAACTCGGCCAAACTACCGTCTTCGTGGTTCCTTGAAGGAAGACAAAACCATCCATCTCCAGGTACTGTTATCACCACTCATAATTATCATTACATTCAAGCTAATAAGCCCGCGTAATTGTACATAGACCGTCGTCAAACATTCTACGAATTAATCTAAGATCTTTAATCGAAATCCGTTAAAATGCGAAAAATTATTCTGGAGAACAGATATGCATGATGGCACACACTTCCGAATACATAGAAAGACAAGTCGCACAAAACGACAGACCCCTAACGCACAGGATAGCCTAGAACTGCGCATTTCGTAGCCTATCCTAAATCAACAGAACGCCTACCTACTGCAAATACTACGGTACTCTTTTGAGTGTTTGTGGTGAGACAGTTTGTTGCACTGCACATACATACGAAATGTAAACTTGGTTTCGTAATAGTACACTGAAGTGTAAACCTTTCAGGATCAAACCCTGTCAGAAACAACCCTCGGCTGGGGATTTCTCTGTTAACACAGCTCCCAGACCTGTTCCGGAGTCCATCCAGCCTCCCACTTAATGGTAACGGGGAGCTTCTTTCCTGGAAGTAAGGCGGCCGAAGTGTGAAAATGATCACTCTCCCCAATCTAAGGTCGGGTCACAAAAAGAACTAACACAGATTCTCCCCCATCCGCCTACCTAGCAGTTACCTCTCCTCTGCGTGTCTTCTCCCTCCCATCAGTTATCAGTTTTATTCTGGCCTGTCTGTTGTGAATTTCCACTGACATCTCATTTAATTTCATTACAAAAACTAAATATTACCGTATTTACAACAAATGTATTAGACAGTAAATAATAATGACGATTGCAGAATTAAACAACAGCAAAGTTAATGGTTTCCTTCCTCCAAGGCACGGGGTCAGCCTAAGCTACTGCTCTTCTTCCACTTAATATCAGTTACGTCTTTAGCTAACATGCATGCATTTATATACATAGGTCAGAACTTCAGGCGAACGCCCTGTAAACTCTCAATTCTTTTCGTCGCAGCCCTATAATTCTAGATGTCACCGTAAAAGTAAAGTAACTTGTACCGGCACCACAAGGGCCTTCCCCAGCCAGTCAGAAAACAGAAGGCCGTAGAAGATGCACAAACTAACGGAAGATGGTGACTTGTTTCTGCAGTCTCTTTACTTACCCGCATAACATCAAAAGCAATGGCAGCGCCTGTGCGCCTGTTAAAGTGTGAATGAGAGGCCTCCACACCTCAAGAGCTACTGTGCTTAGCTTCTAACAATAGTCGGCTTTTGTCTTTGTATTTCCAAGGTAGTCTACTTGATGAATTACATTCGTGGAATGCTATAGGTGGTTAGTACAGTGATTGGGCTACGGGCTGGACTACCTATGACATTATGAACTCTTTAGAGCAGAGCACACGTCCGTATGACGATCGCAGCAGCAGTGTTCATGAAGGATATGGCAGCCCTCCACTCAAATGTAAGTTTATCTAATATCCCTCAAGATCAATATATCTGTTCGAAGATAACAGAACCATTACTTCTATCTTTGAATCAATATCATTGTACAGTTACATAAAAAACAAAACTGTGTAGCCCCCTTAACCTCATGTAATCACTAAAGGCATCCCAGCTACAGACTAACCAATTACGCCACTTTTGGCAAAACAAAGCACCGGGTTCAGCAAAGACATGGTGCTCTTCCAAAACTATGCTGTAACGGGCAAATACTGCCTATCGTCACTGGAAATTGTTGTTGCTGCTTTGGTTTCACTGCCTTTAACTTTCATTCAAATATCCGCAATTCACTGAATTTTAACGTCATTCACTTCAGCCATTTAAACATCCTAATTTGGGTTTAGAAAAAAATATTTTTTCCCGTCTTCACTAAAAATTTACATTCTAAAAAGAAAATTCTTAGGAAATCGCTTTAATACCAAATTCGCACACGTCGCAATTGTGTAGCTCGGAGAACGCACTACATTAGTGTTTACGCAAAACAGAAAGAGGACACACACACATAAGCTAAGAAACCAACAAAAGGAAGAAGGAACGAAAGAAATAAACAAAGGCAAGAAAGCTAAATGAGACTGAAGTAAGAAACTGACAAAACCGAAGAACGCAGTCGGTGAATATCATTACATTAACAACATGCATTCGGTGTAAAGCTGGTCACTGTATGCCGCTATACACCGCTGACTACCAGACGGATACTGTATCTCTGTGAGAAGGCTGTGGTGGAAGTAACGTGAGTAGTCGATTTAGCTGCAGATCATGTACATCTCGTTACGAATGAACCAACACATCCTTCCCACGTCATCACTTGATGACAATGCTGCAGGCTGCCTGCCGAAGGTCAGTTACTTCATCGCGCAGTACTGACATTCTGCTCCCATAAATTAGCTATCTAAAATTCTTCATACGAAGATTAGTGTCTTCTAGCATATGACGCCGTGTACCACTGTTTTGGAGGAACCTCCGACGCAGGAACCTCCAGCTTTAGGGAACAGGAGTGAATCCTTAAGACGGGGGCTGCAGGTTCTTCCAAAAGTTGGTAACTATTTACCACACTACACGGTGTCGCATCTCAGAAGACCGTAACGTTATTTCGTCACATGGCATTTGGCAAGTATGGAAGAGGCGAGAAACTACCAAACTCCACGCAGCCGAATCCTTCTTGAAAAGAACAGTTTCTCGGCTAGTCAAAAATTCCCTAATTTTATGGAATCTGAGGATTCATTACCGTGTTCACAAAAGCCCGCCATTTATCCCTATCCTGAGACAGGTCATTTCAGTAAGCCACATCCCCCTATCCCAATTATTGAAGATCAATGTTAGTATCATCCTCCCATACAAGCCTAGATTTTCCAAGTGGTCTCTTGCCTTCAGGTCTACCCACCCAAACCCCGTATGCACCTTTCCTCTCCCCCATACGTACCACATGCCCCGCCCATCTCATTGTTCTTGATTTGAACACCCGAGTAACATTTGGCGTGGAGTGTAGTTTATGAAGCTCTTCATTATGCAATCAGAGGAGAGAAATGCACACAAAATGTTGGTAGATACATAAACCTGAAGGAATGAGACCATTTGGATGTGGACTGGATTAATCTGGCTCAGAATAAGGACCAGTAACGGGCTCTTGTAACAGTGTAATCAGGTTCCAAGTTCCATAAAATACGGTAAATTTCTTGACTGTGTCTAACACTTTCTCTAGATAGACTGTGTGTTCCAGGAAGCTAGTTATTTCGTTACATAAATATATCGCACCCCCCAAGGGTTTAATCCGTATCTAGGCCTATGTATACACGTCCAGGCTCGTACATACGATCTAGCAAGATGTTAAGGTTCCAGTGATATTGTCTGGCATGTCTAGAGTAGAATCATAACAGGGACACCATATAGCAGAAGTGTCTGAACGGAGTTATCACTAAGGCTCTCATGCGTTTGCTTAGGCTGACGAAACCAGTCTCAGATACGACGTGGGAAAAGGCTGAGATAAGAGAATGTTGACACTGCTTATTGCGTTAAAATGGTTCACAGCGCTCTACTTTTCTGAAGCGCGGCTGAATCCGGTAGGCCTTGAAATATCGTATCTGCATAAAAAAGCTGCCTCAAAAATTTTAGTTCCCATCGGTGAAGCACTGTAAACACCTAACTTCCTGTTTTAAGCCCACATCGAACCTAACCAATCCTGGCTGTCAAAAATGGTTCGTCACACACACTCGTCTTATACACATCATATATCATAACAAAAAACACAGTACATACAATACACCATGTATTAAGGAAACACAAGACAGGCAATGAACGTATAACGTAACATGAGGCGCGTTCGCGTAACCATTGTTGCCATGGAAGAGCAGTAAGTATTAAATATTATGAGTATGTCTGTATTCTTGCCTTAGTCATCCGGCATGCAAATCGCATCTTTTCTGCGTCGCATTATATTTTCATCGGTCGTCTGTCTGTCTGTACCATATCTTTCTGCATTATCTCATAAACGGCACAATTTTCGGAAAAAAGTTATTGAACATAAAATACATATTTTGATTTTCTCTAGAAGTTTTGTCTGAAACATTTCTCATTCTGAGAATAATTCAGCGAGATATTATCATAAATGTACATAGGTCTTCACGTAAAGTACCCGTTATTCTTTTCACATTTTAATGAAACTTGAATTCTCTCAACAGGTTTTCGAAAAAAAAAATCCTCAAATTTCATGAAAATCCGTATATTGGGGGCCGAGTTGTTCCATGCTCACAGACATCAAATAACGAAGCTAATAATCGCTTTTAGCAATTTTGGGAACGCGACTTTGACGCATAAATTCGTGAGGAGTGGGTGGAAGGAAGCTGCGAGTTTGTCAACTGCACTCAAGTACCTCAAGCACTGATTCCAAGTGCCAGGTTAGACAGTACCAATTGTCACAAAATCTCGCAGATACAGACTGCTTCGGAAGCAGCCTGGTCTACAAAATTAGGTCAGCTGATGTAAACGGGCTCCCTGTAACATGGTGACGTCATACGACTCTCCCTGATTACGAGTCAGAGTATTACATAAGACTTGATGCTTTTAAAAGTGCATTGGTTACCACAGACACCACGTGCTTTCACGTCCAAAAATTCGGCATTCTGCTGACACAGAGTATTTACGTATTTCATAAGATTTTGGGAACAAACGGTGATTACTTCTTTGAACAGCATTTCTGTGTGGTAGGAATGTGATGTTTAAATACTATTAGGTGTACGTCGCATGTTACGCTTTTCCCTTTTCACCTAAACATGGCTCGTGTTCGGGTTTCTGACAAGAGGAAGCGGTCTGGAGAAAATATAGTCAAGCAGTTGCGGACAACAGACAAGGGGTTGTCCTACAGGTTGATGGTTGGGCAGGGGGCTTACAACGCCCAACGTAAAAAGAAATAGTACAAACTATTACACATGGCTTCGAGCTTGGACTGATGTGCGTAGGGCCCACTGGTGAGCCCTTGTAGAGATGTTAATTAAATTTTTGGGTTTCACAAAAGGTTAAGAATTTACTGACCAACTGGGCGACTGTTGGTTTCTGAAGAAAGACTCTGCTCTATGCAGTTTTCTTAATATACTTTAGATTTCACAGGCTTTGGTTGAAGAATGGTATTGCATAATTTGAATATTGAACAAGACGATCTGCCGCTGAACAGAGATGATTAACTTAGCTTGTCAGATCATCACTTACCACCCAGTAGTTCAAGTGTAAGGCAGAGATAACAACACAGCCGACGTCAATCTGACGTTTCCTAACTGTGATTCTAAGCATTTGTCTCTCATTCCAGTTCGAAAACCGACTTGAAACCAGCTAAACAACTCAAGTTTTCGTGTTTCCTTAATCGCACTTGACGAATTATAGAGTAATTACTCATGTAAAAAACCACAGATCATTCCAAAATACTTCCCGACTTATCATTCGCAGTCACGCTGTCACGAGACTGCAGTGAAGTGCGAGTTTTTAGAATTTCGCAGCGGTGCAGACGATGCCTCCGTTCTTCTAGGACACTGCGTCGCAACATTGGGTGATTGGTGTCCAAAATTTGGAGACAGCGTGGTGGTCCCTTCTTCTAGGAGCGAATATCCAATGATCAACTGACACTTGACCACCACACTGTCCCGGAAAGTCGGGCACCAGTCACCCAGTAACGCCGCGCAATATCCCAGAGGAGCGGAAATCCCAACTTCATGGACGATTAAGATTATGGCTTCGGCAAGGAATCCTGATGATGCAAGCAGCAGGTTCCTCTGGAAAGCTGGTAGGTCTAACCATTTACGAGACTACACTATTTCGCAACACAAAAGACCACCACACTGTAAGTATGAGGTCTCATGTGCAGCAAGAGAGTGAATGAGAGAGAGCGTAGTGAGAATGAGAGGTGAGAATTTCTCACTTCGCACGTCTGTCGACATTTCAGTAAACACATTTGTTACGTAAAGCCTGTGTACTGACGCACCTGTAATATTCATATAGACCTACATTAGCCTTTCAAAATTAAATCAATGAAAAGACGTCATATAAAGACCAGTAAAATGGTTCGTTATGCTCAGCATTTCTAAAGAGCTCTGAATTTTCATTACTTTCAAGCAGTCCAGCTGTTTACTTGTAGGCCTATACGTGTCTTTTATCTACTCGCCGGGGTGTACAACGAATTTACTGCTGGCATTCAGCAGACCCTGAAAATAAGGAAATAAAACAGGAAAAAGAAAAAAGAGGAAGTGACGAAAAGAAACAATGAAAGAAAGAATATGAAATTCGTTCATTTGGCTACTTCTGTAAGCCATCCGCTTGCATCATTCGGCAATACACAACGTCCCGGTGCCCTTCTGTTTACATTCGGCCGATCCCAATCATAGCCTAAGATGTTGACCGTCCCGATCTAATTTCATCGAGTTTACCTCAGTCCCACCACAAGAAGCTAGGACAGGGGCGTCCAACCTGCGCCCTGATACGTTGTGTTAGGCGGCCCGCGACCACATTTGTAAATTTTATATAGACTACAAAAGTTACACAACAACTTATAAGGTTAGGTATACCACTTGTGATTTTCACACGTGCAGCCCGCAGTCCAGCCCACAATAACGGTTGTGGTCCTTTGCAAAAAAATGTTGGCCACCATTGTGCTAGGACAACACCTTGAGCAGAATCACATCTCTCAAGTCCTTCTAAATTCACCATTCGCAGTCATCCTACCACTGTCGATATGAAACCGATGCAGTGTCAATATGCGTCGTCAAATAGACCAGTTAACATAATTTTGGAAAGCTTTCAGTTTGTAACGCCTACATGGCCAAACCTCAATTACTGTTATTCTTCTTCATGCATTCTTTACACGAGCTAGACACAGTAACGCACTATAGCGAAATAACTCTTTTGGCCAACCGTCAGCACGTTTTTATCGCCAAAAAACTCACTTTGTAATTGAAGGCTTCCGCCGTGGTCGTAATGTTGCTTGAAAGTTTTTGGGTTGTAGCCCGGAGTCAATTTTATGTGTATAACCAACGTTTCGGGAACACTTGTTTGTACCATCTTCAGGGTCTTTTATGTCCAAGACCCGGAAGATGGGACAAACAAGTGTTCCCGGAACGTTGGTTATACACCAAAAATTGACGCCGGGCTACAACCCAAAAACTTTTAAGCAAAACTCACTTTGTTAACAATAAAATGTGGTACTGGTGTGTAAATATTAAATCTTATTGGGAAAAATTTGTACCTTTGTCTACACTGACCGTTGTAACCACGCTACATAATCAGTAAAAATCACAAAGATTCTGTCTATAAGAGAGCGTCTAATATCCTCCATCCATCTCAGAAGGAAATATTTTTCCTCACCAACCTGCTTTGAAACACGTGTAATGTAGTTCTCTCTTTATACGGTCTGGCATAAAGCCCTGAAATTTCAAAGGGGAACTGTTGCGGTTATCAACAGCACATTTGGCCACACTGCACTTACTTCACTGTGACTCACTCTTATACATTACAGCCCTTTATGGACACTGAAATCTCCGTAACACTGAACTTGCATGCCATAAACTTGAAAAAGTTATGGAAAGACAACCTCATAGGTCTATATAAGAAGATACCAGACTTCATATAAATGCAGCAGCAGTGCTGCTATATACAGGAACACAGCAAATTTCTTTCTAAAAAAAAAATTGGCACTGCAATACCGACTGAGAATACCTTCCATTTGCCTTTTACTGTTGCAATCTTCTGCTCCTATTCGCAAATTACCTTCTACATTTGCTATATACGGATTGTTAAGGTTGTGAACTAAACGGTGTAAAGGCTTGGACAAGTGAATATACAACCTGTCTTTAAAGGCTGTAATTTATTATAGGGTCTTGGTAATGATTTAAACAAAGAAATTACGTAATTAATTTACTGCTTAATGTTATCAGCAGCTCACTGTAATACTGCTTTAATGTTTTTTTTTCAAAAGGTATGTGCTACCAATAAAATGTTCGAATTTGATGGCAAATAATAAACACAGAAGACGGCTTTTCCTGGAAATGAAAGGCAAAAATTTCTGGGTTTTTTCTCTCAGAGATTCGAGGTGATTAAATTCTTCAAACACATACACACGCGCGCGCGCGCACTCTCTCTCTCTCTCTCTCTCTTTGTGAAGGGGAAGCAATATATATTCAAAATTATTAACTTGTCATGTGATTTGAGCCGAATGGTGTTGGCGAAGCTTACGTCAGTCTGAAAGGCTGTCACCCAGGCGGCTGATAGAATTCCGCTTCTGAGCGATCATATTTCATTCCACAGTTCTAAACAGCTTGGCTTTTGCTATATACAGTATTGTAAAAGTCGATTATTTAGATAATCGATAGTTTTTATCCCTTTCGGCACATAATTTAAATTTTCTCTCGGATATAACTAGTCCGTAACACACGACACCACTGGAGCGGTGTGTAACGCGCAAAAAAACGAAGCAAGCCTATGATAACATGGATCCTTGGGCACATCGTTTTCGAGCTGGCCCATTTGAAAAGAGCAGTACCGTTGGAGTGCAGCAGCCGTACCGCATCGCAAAGCTCCCTCCTTGACCCTCCCCTCTCACGATCAAACATGAAGCTCGTCACCGTGCAGTGTGATTTGACAGCATTGCTGTGCAAGTCCTCGTTCGGTGGTGAACACGTTCGGCGAATGCACACATTCACGGACATGACTGATATGCACATCATGTCTGGCCGTGTTTACGACGATGTAGTTGCGTCACTTCGTGTTTGCCAGGACGTATTTGTCGGTAGCCGAATTCCAAACAGAAAAAGAAAAGGCGCCGTACGGAAAGAGGGACATTCGTATTCGCGGCAGAATAACGAGGAAAGTCAGGACAGTCCAGTTACTAGTTGGAAGACAAACTGGGTAACGCTGTTGGACATCCAGGGAGCAGGGTGCGGAAGATCGCAGCTGCGAAACACCTTGGCCATTCGACTGTTTGGCAGGTCCTTCGTCAGCAACTCCTAAATCCTTGCCACATGCAGCGAGTGCAAAGCCTAAGCCAACAACATTACCCTGGAAGAGCGGCGTTTTTCCAGTGCCTCCGGCAAAGATGTGCAAACAATCCTTTTTCCTGACGCTCATACTGTTCGCTGATGAGGCAGGATTTACTCGTATCAGAATCCTCCGAAATCAACATCCGTTGAAAGATGCCAATCCACAGGATTAATTCCGTCACGACACCAAAAACGATTTTCAAGCAACGTAAAGGTAGACGTAATAGAAAATACGCTGGTAGGCCCTCATGTTTTGCAGGACAGGAGAACAGGAGCAGTTTATCACAGCTAACCTCCAGAGTTACTAGAGAGTGTTCCACCGCCGACAACAGTGTGCACATGGGTCACACACGGCGGTGCTCCTCCTCACTGTTGTTAGAACATTTTAACTAACTAACTCCATGCAGCAGAGTCCTTCTTGAGAAGCTAGCAGGTTGTCAGCTAGTCTAGAATTTCCCCGCGTTTTATGGAACCCGAAGGTTCATTACCGCATTCACAAGAGCCCGCCACCTGTCCCTATCCTGAGCCATATCAATCCAGTCCATGCCTCCCATCCCACTTCTTGAAGATCCATTTTAATATTATCCTCCCATCTACGACTGGGTCTTCCAAGTGGTTCCTTCCCTCAGGTCTCCCCACCAAAATCCTGTATGCACCTCTCCCCTCACCCATACGTGCTACATGCCCCGCCCACCTCATTCTTCTTGATTTGATCACCCGAATAATATTTGGTGATGAGTACTGATCATTAAGTTCCTCGTTATGTAGTCTTCTCCACTCCCGTTACCTCGTCTCTCTTAGGCCCAAATATCCTCCTCAGCACCCTATTCTCGAACACCCTCAGCCTATGTTCCTCCCTCAGTGTGAGAGACCAAGTCTCACACCCATACAAAACAACAGGCAAAATTATAGTTCTGTATATCTTAATCCTTGTATTTTTTGGATAGCAAACTGGAAGACAGAAGATCCTGCACCGAATGATAACAAGCATTCCCCGACTTCAATCTGCTCTTAATTTCCTCCTGAATGGAATAATGTTAGAACATTTTACGTGATAAATAATGAATATATAAAGGAGAACCAAATACATTGTTCGCAATATCATCTGACTTATATCTCCTCGATTTTTCACTAAATAAATATTTTATTCGCCACGTAAAGCGCAGAATTCATTAAATTTGTACTTTGGATGTTAAATAATACACAAGCTCGGTGAAATGTGTAAAATTACAAGTGCTAGGCTTTTATTTACGGGTCATTCCAAACAGTAGTGTTCATGCTACAGCAGATAATAATGTATCGACAATACAACACAGGGTAGGAGATAGATGACAGTAAAGTAGTAACAGCCCTGGAATTTTTAAGAGTGAGCCAAAATTCTTAGTAACATACATAACGCATTGTCTGGAAACATAAGGACAAGAACTTGTTGTCCTCGAAACAGCAATCTGTGAAGTTGAAATAAGCGAGTTTTAAATAAACACTTTCGTCTGGGCAGTTCACACTTCATTCTTATGCTTCTCCTTTCAAAATAAAATGAGCCATAACTCAAAGATGAAGCATACAAGGACCCGTGTTTATATGGAAGTTTTCCGAATGTACGGAACACGCCACGAGAGTGGCGGTGTGACTTTCATGAACATCCTGTATATCTTCTTATTCTACCGTTCAGTGATTGGCATCAAGCTATTTCAACTGCATCTAAATGTTTTGACTGCACTTCCTACATCCATCTTTATATCCCTTGGATTGTACTCCAAGACAAGCTCTGCGAGCTTCATATTGTCCATTCAGCCATTTGTCTTTGTGGTCACCTGTGCTGGCGTCTACCGACACACAAACCATGTAGATTTTTGTACATTTCATTTATAATTTTTTTATCTTCAGTACATCCCTTAATACGTCTTTTAAGACTTATTTCTACTGCTTCAGTTTTATTCACACTCTTCTTTTTATTCGAGGCATTTTTAGGTCTTTGTCAATCATTCCAAAAATCTTGTAGGAGCCACTACCTTTCAGAAGTTGGTTCTTTTCTCTTCATCGTGTGGACAATACAAGAAATCCCGGTATAAATTTTCAATAATAACACAAACTGGGGTAATTTTGAAGTTGAGTAGGCCGACAAGCAGTGATACAAACTGCACACAATCCACAGGCGGAGTTAAAACCTGAGACAATAAAAGAACGTTTTCTTTCTTGGGGATTCTCCTCAGTTGTTCAATGACGAGGAAGGAGCAAGATGACAGGAAGGAAAGAAGGAAGGACATATGGAAGAAAGAATGAAGTTAAGATAGAGAGTAAGGAGCACAAGAGGGGCAATGTACGTATAACGAAATATTAAGGTGCGTTCGCATAACCATTGTGACCGCGGAAAAGCAATAAGTATTACATATTCTGAGTGTGTGTCTGTAGCCTTAGTTACTTAGTTATCAAGCACGCAAAGCGCATGCGCCGTATTATATTGCATCTGTGGCCCTTCCGGCCCTACCATATTTTTCCACATTATCTCACAAACGGTACGATTTTCGGAAAAGATATTGAACATTAAATATGTGTTTTGATTTTTTCTACAACTTCTGTCTGTAAAGTTTCTCATTCTAAGAAGAATTCAGCGAGATACTATCATAAATGTACGTAGGTCTTCATATAAAGTACCCTTTATATTCTTTTTCAGATTTTAAGATCTGCGCTCTTCAGGGATATTACGCCGTGTAATATCCCTGAAGAGCGCAGATCTCATCAACATCGCGGCGGAAGCCTGAAATCAAGGTTTTCAGATTTTAATGAGACTTGAATTTTCTCGACAATTTTCGAAAGATCCTAAAATATCAAATTTCATGAAAATCAGTCCAGTGGGAGCCGAGTTGTTCCATGCGGACGGACAGACGGACGGACGGCCAGACAGACAGACATGACGAAGCTAATAGTTGCTTTTCGAAATTTTGCGAACGCGTCTAAAAAAGGACATTCGTGGACCATTCAGCTGGTGTCCTGTATGCCCATGGCAGAAATCTCTGATAAAGGAGAAACAAGATGAGAAAGACGCCTGCCGGTAATGAAAGTTGATTCGTAGCCTATTTAACGACGCTGAATCATCTAATACCTTATGTAGGGTCGTGTGGGATGCAAGGTTTACGTATGGGAATCAGCAAGGACTGTAAATGAAATGGAAAATCAGAAAAAAGGACAATTATTTCCTTAAAGCCTCAGACACTTACCGTTTGAGGCAACCTCTTCTTCCGGCAGTGGTGACGACGAAGTCAAAAATAACCATGACCTAGCTGTATTTCGAACCCGAACTATGCTTTGATAATTCCGTCCACTGGACACAAAAGATACAAATTTCAAAATAGTTTGTGCTATAAGACCTTGTCAGTCACGTGTGATGTCGTCATTGAACGGACATAACCACCAACAGATGTCACAAGGAGCCATTAACATCAATTATATACCTTGGGGCTCTACTGCCGACAGCTCCGCACAATGGACAGATCACGATCTACCAATTACCATCACGTCTTGAACTCGGCAATACGGTTTGACGTGTTAATGTCTTTCTGATGGCTTCCGACAGAAACAAGACTGGAAAAAAATCTGCTATGATTTACATGACAGACTGTACTGCTTTCTTGTTTCGCTCTTTTCTTGTATTGATCTTGCATCCCTCTCTGTTCTTAATGTTTGTTGAATGCAGATACAAAGTTATCGCAGGCAAAGCTAATCAACAGCGCATTCTATAAACAGATTTCATTACATACATAATATATAGAAAAAAGTTTCCTGTTAAAACTACGTAACAATTGTGGTTTTCTGGGATGTGACAATCTGATTTCATTCATGCCCTCGAAGAAAATACTAGAACAGTATCTCTAATCAGGCCATCATCTCTTTTTCCCACATTCTTTCCAGGACATTATGCACTAATCATCCTATCTATCGACGCTATACTGTCGTAAACTGAAGTACCGTCAGTGTCGTTAAATGAACCATAAATGAATAAATTAAACATGACAGTTACAGGACTCCCTTTCATGCTGATTTATACATTTCGTTTTATCGGAGTTTACATTAAACTCTTTAGATCTACTTAATTAGATATTATTTACATTTTATACGTCATGTATGTTACAGCTCAGCTTCGTAGGTTCCATAATGAATTGAACTGTCCAGCTTCGGTGGAGTGCGTGCCGCTGAAATACTTTTTAGTTAAAAGTTTTAAAATGCTCTTTCTAAGCTTACTTAAAAGCATTTTATGCCCCGGACGTTTCCATGTATTCGTTTCTACGAAACTCTCAATATTGATATTTGGCAACACGACACTGGGTCCCGGTTTTGGAGAATTGAGAATGATGCGAGTGAAGCCTAATGGCAAAGCGGGGATTTATAAATGCGTGCCGGGTGTCATTAGGTAGCTTGAAGAGACAGTCTGGTGAGAAGGACGCTCTGACATTTTGGCATCACATACCGACAAATTAGATTTGAATATATTAACCAACTTCGAAATAAATTCCACTCAAACAAATAAATAAAAGGACTGTCAATCACATCTACATTTGGACTATATTTTTATTGTCGAAAGGGCTACATGTTTCGGCTTATTTATAAGCCATCATCAGGCACAGACCAAAAATATAGATGAGAAAAAGTACTTACATAAAACGCAGTTTTATTAAAATTACTGAGATCTCATCTTATATTTGTTTAAAATGTCTTTAAATAGATTTGTTTGTGGTACGTAAGTGCTTTCCTCATACATATTTTTACCCTATGTCTTACAGTGGCTTGTAAATAAGCCGAAAAATGTAGCACTTACGACAACAGAAATACTGTCCGAATACAGTTATGACTAAAAATATACATGAGAAAAAGTACTTACATAAAACGCAATTTTTATTAAAATTACTGAATCTCATCTTATATTTGTTTAAAATATCTTTAAATAGGTTTGTTTGTGGTACGTAAGTGCTTTTCCTCATACATGTCTTTACCCTATGCCTTACAGTGGCTTGTAAATAAGCCGAAACATGTAGCACTTACGACAACAGAAATACTGTCCGAATACAGTTGCGGCTGACGCTCTTTTGTTCATCTGTTTCCTTACGCATCACAACGGGATGTCTCACCCTAAGACAATCCACTTAATTACGTACAAAATCAGCGTCGTTTCTTAAGTCCTTCCAACATTCACGCTGAACCTTGATTTCAGGCTTCCGCCGCGATGTTGATAAGATCTGCGCTCTTCTGGGATATTACGCGGCGTCGTGTTGTAATTGTTTATAGACGTTTCGGGACAACGTATTGGCCCCAATGACCCTTAAAGATGGGACCGATACGTTGTCCCGAAACGTCGGTAAACAATTACCACACGACGCCGCGTAATATCCCAGAACAGTGCAGATCCTATTCACGCTGAAAATGACAAATATGTTTTCTTCCAAAACGGCGTGCAGAAATTGACGCCGATCAAACCAGAAAGGAAAAAAAAAAAAGGACAACATTCCCCGTCATATTTTTTGTGCTTATTTTACGGTGTTGTCAGTATTTCAGACTGGGTAGAATGGTTGATGCATTGTAAAAGGATTTGGAAAAAAAAAAAAGCAGTCATGGCCTAATCGATGTAATATCACAGATTTAATATATAAAATGAAGAAAATCACGAAGAGCCTGCAACGATATTGTATCAATGGTGACAACCGAACATGCAAACTCCCGAATAACACGTCTGCAGCGTCACCATTACACCAACCTGCTGGGCTCTTCTTAATTACTTTGTACTTAAAATCACTGTCAGTGGTTTCATAAATTATCATCGTTGAATTTAAAGGGAAAGCTAGAAGATGCGTTATTTTTGGTTGAGGAACGTGTTATAATCTGTCCGCCAGTGGGAGCATATTAGCCTTTCTAAAGGAGACAGAGCGATTAAATAATGACAGAGTTCGCAATAATCAGCACAACTATATTTTCGCTTGCTTCAGCTTCTTCTCAATACCCTTGTTATATCTCAATGAAATTAAGTTACCCAGCCCGGGGAACTGTATGATTCTAAGGTTACGGGTGACAAGAGTGGGGGAAATTCGGCAAATTTTGAACTTGAGTGGAAATTTGAAAGGTGCCCATTCCATGCATTTCGGAGCAACGAACTCGTTTATTAAACCCCAAAAAATGCACAATATCAAATACAAATAGTACAGACACTACTTCGACATGTTGCGGTAAAAGTGTACCATTCACAGGGAGCACCACAGGTTATGAAACTTTGTAGATATTACTTCACCATCAGTATCTGGTTTTAACCTTGACACACGTATTCCCTGAGGATGGTATACTTTTACCGAAACATGTAGCAGTATTCACTCTATTTGTATGTATTTTATATTGCGCATTTTATTGGTTTTATTAAACGAATACATTCAGCAGAAATAGTCAAAATTCTTGCACTATAAGCCTCGAAGTACCACCCGGCAGATTTACCTTTTCGCCAGATGGCGACGGTCGCCCTCACAGTCGTGTAGCTCACTTGCACTCTACATAACTGTCTTCACTTTAATTTCTTTTCATTCCTAATAAGTGTCATAGGCCTCGATCTGTAAGGAGAATTTGATATTAGAACAAATTACGTCGTATTCCATGCTTTCTGTTATGAGCATTTTAGTTTTGTGCATAATTTACAAGCTTCAGGGGGCGGGGGGAGGAAGCCTTGCTCCGTGTTTAATACTTTAGAGGAAACTCACGCCTCCACGTTCCAATTAGGCACCGTCGCTAATGCATATAACTAATCGTGTTTCACCCCGTAAATGATTCAAAAGTCTCTTCCCGCTTTAACACTCTATCGTTGGTCTCAAGGGAAAAGTCACTAACTACATTCTTGAAAGATCTGACAAAAATGAGCTTCATTTATGGGAATATTTAAATTTTTGTATGTTTTAACAAACTGGCAATCCCGAATATTGTTTTGGGGCACAGGAACTTACATCGAACATTTCAGCATTTAAAATAATAATCACAATATTAAAAATAGAATTCTTTTGGCTGCTGGAAAAGATGTCGCTAAAAATGTCAATGACTTTATCTATGGCAACAAGTCCAACAACTCACACAGTGTAACCGAAGCATTTAAAGAAAGAAAAGGGGCCAGTATCCCTCCTGTGCTTTATTCTCCCCACCTTCCCGTCGAACCAACGGCTCCCTCAGTTAATGTTTACCCATCCATCGGGTTGATCTCCTTCAAATCATCAATTTCCAACGCCCAAACCGAAAAAAGCAAATATTCTTACGATCGTACCTCACGTTCTTAAAGTATAGCACAACGATTACTTTCGTACTTTTTCAACTCACCTTATACAACCATCCAAACTCGGAGACCCTACAAAGTTTGTGTAACTGACAAAGTTGTTCCTGTGGTTAATTAAGTACTACGCCGTGGAGGTATACCCCCATGCATTTTTATCCTCTGTGCTAGATGGGGTAGAGTAGTCAGCTTCACGCCTCGGTCGCTTTATTCCCAGGGAAACAGCTCCCATAACCATTACAAAAGACGCTCTTTGGGCCCTAGAACAGGTCTGGACGCTCAGGAACAGAGAAAATCTCTCCTCGTGCCTGGAATCTAACCATGACTCCCCAGTCCTTCAGACCGTACCTTAGTCACCACATATTCAATGAGTTACGCCAGTCCGTAAGTGAACAAAGAAGCAAACATAACAACGTAAAGCAGTACACGAGAGAATAAGGCCAGACGCAATCTACAGGGTATAAACTCGCATTATAACGAGCTATAACTATCACATCACTTCTCATTCTGCGCAGTACATTTTCCACGATTTTTTACGTACGGTGGTTGCGGGGGGGGGGCACAGGCAGTGCTAATATTCTCCTTGCCCCTTTGTGAGTTAGACCCTTGGCCTATTCCACTTCAGAATTAACTTCTGAAACTTCGAATCGTATACATATTTGGCAGGATTTCTTGGATCCGGATGGGCCCATTGCAAGGCCTCTAGCTATATAAGAGAAGACAAAGATCGCGAACACGTTCATGTACCGGATGGGATTCCAAAAGCGATCCCAGTGTTCGAAAGTCGGACAGTACTCGCCTTAAGACAGTGCGGCCAATATGATAGGCTGGGACAGTTAATAAATTACAGTGTAGCACGCCTCTCGAATACTGAAATAGCACGTTCAAATTCCGCTCTGAGAATAAATGTCTATCCATCAAGTGATTCCTGTATTAAAAAATGGGAAACCGACCACGATCTAGGAAGGTGAATCAAAAAGTAAAGTGAATTTGCCTGTAGAAGGGCTGCAATCGACGCACTGCGAAACCCAGCGGTTGTCTCAGTAACTACATACTAGGCATTGTTGCGACGAGTCAGTGTCAGGTTGGGTTGGTGTTGTGTTTGTTTACAAATCCTCTTTAAAGATGGCGGCACCCTCTTTCGTGAGAGACCGCAGCTTGAATGGCGCTGTAGTGCCAAGAAATGCCCACGACACAAACTCGCAGAGCAACGGTTTAAATGTTTATAGGAACGGTACTTCAGCTACAGAGCTTTGGAATTCCGTTTTCTCGAGAAGTGCGTAATATAAAAAACCAAGTAGTTTTTAAATGGGCTTTCAGTAAATAATATCTTTCCTCGTTCTTCACTTTTACATCCCCGTAATTTCCTTCGCCACTGTCACCATCAAAATACGACTGTTACTTCTCGTACTGGTCGCTTTATGAAACGACACTTCCACATTATCACCACCTGTATCATTTGTGTCACTAAATCAATCCTTTATGGGTTTCTGAAAGCCTTTGTTATAATCAATGTGAAGCAGGACAGCTGTCAGTACGTTACAGTGACTAGCTGCGGGCCGGAAGACCGAGAAATAGAGGTTCGAATACCGGAAAGGCCAGAGTCCTGTCTCTTCACCTCCGATTTGAAACCCAACCAGCCTCTTCCCAATGGAGATCGGGACTCTTTTCCCGGCGATAAAGCGGTCGGGACGTGAAAGTGACCACACACCTTCATGAAGTGCCGAGTTTAAGAATGCGTGCAGCAATACCTCCACTTTCTATACGTCTTCATGGAGTAATGCCTAATTAAGAGAAATACCTTTCACGTAATATTGCATGGTCTTCCTCAGCCTCTCCAAACCACCGGCTTAACAGTACCTTCAACAAGACCACAAGCTCTTCCTTCCACATACCCATCCGCTCACCACTCACGTCCATCTTCCCAACGTATGATGCAATATAACCTCTCCAGATGCTAAAAGAGTCGCTAGAGAAAGCTACGAATACTGCACAATACAGATGCGAACAAGGATCTTTCTTCCACGTATTGTGGCATATTCGTGAGAAAAGGAGTTAAACCCCTACGTTTAATTACGGTTTTGGGTGTGGGCGTGCCTTAACTCAGAAGGGTAAACATTAGCACAAGTACAATATTTATCTTAAGCCAGTGGCGTACTGTGACAGCTCGAGGAAGTCAGCCTGTTTGGATGAGTGTATATGCACACATTAACATAATTAAAACCATATGATACTGAATTCCTTTAAACCCCAATTTAATTAAAACCTACGATACCCTACACGTTTTGGCACTGTTTACTTACCACCTTTATAAGTTCCATTTTAGCAAGTAAGCCATTAACATTTACGCAACATACTTGTATGCTACAATTGATAAAGCCCTACAGAACCTAAAACATATTTCAAGACTACATAAAACTAGCAAGAAAGTAAAAAATAATGTAAGTAGACCATCGTCAACAACTGGCATTCCGTTACCATGTGGAAAAAGATAATTAGAGGAACCTAAACCAACTAGAGTCAAAATACTTCACACCTTCCTAACGCACTTCCTAAGCCCCATTTCAATATTTTCGCACATTTTTTAAATCCAAGTGTTTGTCTCCCACAACATTTTCTCATTTAATTTCCATACACTCTTTAGTTTCTCTCGTCCATGCGGGCCATGGCGTGGCTCAGGCGATTAGGCACCAACTTCTCACCACGGATGCCCGGGTGTAATCCCAGGCCACGTGGTATTATTTATGGTGCATAAAGTGGAGCTGGAACAGGCTCGTCTCATGGCAAACCCTTTCGCAGTAGTACTTTATCCAACGCAAATATCCTACCACAAGGACTGACCCGGGATAGAGCCCGGGCTTCCGTCGAAAGAGGCAGTCGACTAACCGTCTCAGCCGCAACACGGCCTAAGACCGAGATTCGAGTCCCTACCAATCGAGATACAGCCTGCGAAATCTGAGGTTCTCACAGCGGTGATCCTTAAGATTCAAGTCTTCTGAGATGCGCCACCGTCGTTCGTTGTGACAGAAGTTCCCACATTTCGAAGAATAGTGGCGCCTTCATCTTCGGACTCCAGCGGCCCAACAAAACTTTTTCTTGGGCTACCGGACCCTGATTTTTCTTGAACGTCTGTATACTGAATATGAAGGCATCGCGATCCTTCGAAACGTCAAGAACTACTCGCCCGAGACGGTCCGACTCAAGAGACAGTTTCTCATTGCTAACACACCAGACCGACTCTAATATCCAAAAATACCTTAACCAACAGGCATCAGAAGATATTTTAACGAGAAAAGCGGCTGCAGCGCCAGTCTAACATTCAGTGTCCTTACACCGAAGGGTACACTGCGTGCTTGGATCAGCGATCTGTGTGCACCACTGCTTCGTTACTGTGCAAACGTTTCGTGCGTAAAGTGAAGTGTCTGCTGCGCCACGGCGACAAACAATTAAATGTTAATAAACAAGGCCGGAAATACAGTTCTACGATGACTGTCTTAGTTAAGCAACGCAGTTATTTCAGTAGCTTATAGCTTACATTAAAAAAAAAAGCCGGGCGATAGCATTAGGCTTAGAATATCTAATGGGTTCCGGCAAGGTAGAAACCTTTTCCTTTTTCCTCCAGATGGAGACACAATTAGTCTCCGAAACGTCGTATACGTTATTAAACAGACAATGATAAGTATTCAATAAAAATACATCTATAAGGATATTATTGCTATAAAGCTGAAGAAAAATAAGTCTAAAAATATTAGGAATGTTACTAAAATGTACAAACGTCTAACCCTATAGAATCCTAAAACGCATCCCATCTAAGACTGAATTTAATATTCATTCCCTTGACATCGATACCGTTCCCATACAGCACCTCCAATTCACAAGAAAATTACAACAGCAGCTGCTGTAAGTTCAGGGCACATCAGATGCTTTAAGAATCGAAGTAGTCCCCCCCCCATGACAAAGACACATAGGAATATGTTGCCGGTTTAATTCACAAAGGAATTCTATCTGCTCAGCTGTAGCATTCGTTATTTAAAGTAATGCAGTGTAAAAAGCCATACAGAACTATACAAACATCGTCAGCACAATAAAAAGGCAATAAAAACTGCACGTTATTCAGTGACGAATACATGCTAGTCTTATTAAAATCGAAAATTGTTACATTAATTAAAATTTGTTTGAACAAAACATAAAAACATTTCCTATTCAGACAGTCATAAAAAAAAGGACTGCTCTGTCACCATTCGCTTTAAACTTCGCTTCAGAATAATATGCCATCAGTGTAATCACAGCGACTGAAGAGGGACTGGAATTGATTACAACACATTGGCTACTATTTTATAAGAATGACAAGAACTCATTACGAGGATACAAAACGACAATAAAGAACACTATACAAACTCGCATACAGGAATAAACATTGGAGCATCCCAATGCTGTATAAATTTCAGCCTTCACGGCGACTGTTGCTTGTCTTTTGGGTATCTGCACCGTGTAGTAATTGAGCGTTCCAGTATTTCGGGGAAATGTAATGCCTCAGTGTTGAGGGTGACTGATTAAAGTTCATGTGGATGCTGAAGTACGTTGGGAAGAAAGTAATGTGTCAGTTACATGGGAACGTTGGAGGAAATCTGGCCAATCGGAGCAGTAGGAGGAACAAAAGTATAGTGATTGCTCTGATTGGCCAGATTTCCTCCAACGTTCCCATATAATCGACACATTACTTTCTTCCCAACCTATTTAAGCATCCACGTGAAGCAGAATCCGTCACCCCGAAGATGGAAGCAGTACGTTCCTCCAAAACGATGGAAAACCCATCTACACAAAAGAAGACCATCAGCTGATCCCGTTGCGGTATTTTGTACTTAACAGAAGTGGTATGTTACTGTCCAGCACAACAATTATTAACATTCCTGTAATAATCCTACCTTATGTTACAATAACATAACAAAGTAACAACACCAATTCTAGACTTTTCACAATTGTATATCACACTTAGCATTGCTCGGCTTCAGAACTTTTCGTCTGTTGTCTAATATTCCAAATAGAAACTTTCCGGAAAATGGAGTTGTTTCCGTCCTTCAGTTAAAAAAAATGCAGATAGATAGAGTTTCTGTAACGTTATTGTGAGTTCGAAGTATCCTGGACAAATTCGAGAAACTCAGTAACCTTAAGCATTAAAAGTCTAGACTTAAAATGGCGATCTACAGCCTTTTGTACCTAAGTTATACTCCTATTGCAAATATTTCTTTGTATTTGGTTTGTTTGTTACTTTATAAAAGGTGCTGCTCTACAAATAAATTCAATGAAACTACATACATTAATACATACTCATATCTCATCAAATAATAAAGGATATATATAGTTATAATGTAAGCCAATAAACGGTTTGAAAATATGGCAACGTGTAAGAATTTGAGAAAGACAAAAACAATTCGAAAGATTATTCACGATTAATACACAGAAGTTCCGAAAATGCGTCATGCTCTTCAGTTAAAAATCCTTTAAAAGTACATCATCAAAAAAAACTCCGTACGGGAATGTATAAAGAACACAAGTTCCGTCCTCTGTGACCGTCCATGTGCCGGGTCAGACAGATGAAACCCGAAGATATGACACGTGTTGCCGGTGAGTGTCTATCAAACACCTCGGACAGATGTGATAGATGGATACGGAGCGATGGCAGAATGATAGTAGCCGGGTGAAACAGAAGAAAAATCAAAGAAACCCCTGCTCGGAAGCTACTTCGTCCAGTACGAATTTCACGTAAAGTCACCTCGGATTGAAACCGGGTCTCCGCTACCAAAAGTGAGCGTCTAACCTTTTTCTTTCCTCGGACAGTGTCTTTATGAACAAAGTGCTGAATAATATCCGGAATTAAGACAGAGGAAGTAACAGGAGTACCATAACCGCTTCATGATTCGAACACTGAGCTTATAGAAACAAGCAGGACTTTTTGACGTCTTCGCTCTTCTGGGATGTTAAGGCGGCGTAGGATGGCAGTTCCTAACCTACACCGTCTTAAGATCCTAAAAGACCGAACGGTCTCAATTACACCGAGGCGGAAGACTGAAATCTCGCAAAGTAGGGCTCTTTGCTTAGAAATATTCAATGCTACATTATAAAACACACAGACATCCTCCTTCATTGCGATGTGTAAAGTTCAGAACATCACGCATTATGTATGTGACGTTTTTAGCTGCAATCGAAACTAAACCACATTTCAAGGTTTTTCAAATCTGTTATTTAATGACGCCGTCAACTCTCAAGATTGTACAGTCTGTGGTAGATGAATGAGTAAATGAGTACGCCTATGTATCATTGGTTGAAAATACTGACAGGGAAAACCCGCATTACTCGGAGAAAACCCCATGCCAGTGCCACTTTGCCCACCATAAATCCCACATGTACTGGCCTAGGATCGAACCCGAGCCTTCGCGGTGAAAGGCAGGCGACTAACCGCCTCAGTCATGACACGGCCGGTTTCAAGTAAACGTAATGTTATTCAAAACTATTTAAGCAGTTTCAAGTATGAAGTTGGGACCATTCCCCGTTCATGGGGGGGGGGGGGGGGATGCGTCAGAATAAGTACGCGGGCCACAAGTTTCATTTCTATAGCGTATCGCGTAGCTGGCCAATGTTTACTGCTCCAGACCTAAACAGATCAAATCCCTGGACCGCTAAATGTAATGTAGAAGTGCAATTCTTCTTGTCGCAGACATTCCTCACTCCAAAACGCCTGCATTTAAACGCCGTCCACAATGTGCTCCCGTCCGAGTCCGCTGCCAGTCGACGCTAATTTCACTTTGCCTTCTTACCTCACGCTTCATACCACAGAGATGGGCGCCAATTTAGTTACTTATGACTGATGGAATAGATTGTTGTGTGTTGTCAGGTAGAGGTCTCTGCGACGGGACGATCCCTTGTCCAGAGGAGTCCTACCGAGTATGGTGTGTCTACCTGTGTGTGATCTCGAAACCTCAACAATGAGGCGGCCTAGGACCGAGCAGGGTTGTTGTGCCAGAAGACAGAAAAAGATGGAATAGATGAGAGGTCGAAGTGCACAGCCAGTGGCGTAGATAAAACACCGCACACCCCGTGGCGCGGGAACCATGGAACCATGAAATATTAAAATTTTTTATGTTTTCTTTCGTGCTGGATTTCATTCTTCTGATAGAAAGCAGTATTCTGGGTCCCAGTTATGAGACCTGGAAGTAGCTTCGCTAATAATTATAGGGGAAGCCCGATTATCAAGTTGCGGGGGACCTCCCGACCGTTCTCCTACGCCACAATGTGCACATCTTTGCTCAAACAATGGAGGCATGGAATCCTTCGTCAAGGTCTTAACGGTTATGCCCTGCGGCGAACACACATATAGGTGTTATTGAAAGGCTGACACTTAATGAATCTACAAGAATTGCTTAATGGAATTAATAAAGTTACTGAAGTGCAGAGTCTAACACATTGTGATAGCTGTTTACAGCACTGTTGCAGCAGATGTATATTCATATAGCAAGTGTCTTATCCCCGAGTAAACAGCAAAATTTTTGTATGAATGCACTCTTTGACGTACGTACGATGTGTGATTTTGTCCGGCCTCTGTAACGATCCTGAAATGACTGTACTCGGCAAAGAAAGATAAATGTCCTCAGTACTTGACACACAGCGAATGACCGAATAAACTAGCCTCTTCTGTCATATCATTACATCGCATTCTAGAAGTGACATATCTGCCATGTGCTGTCGACTCCAGTTATTGGTCAGGCAATGAAAGAGGTCTTTCCACCGTCGGCTGACCAGTCTTTCTTACAAGACATTCTATAATCCTAATTAATTATATGTAATTAAAATACCTCCGGAAATAAAACGCCCTCAGCGAGAGACGTTGAAAACATCACATGTGGTTTTGGGCCTTAAGGTCAGTAGCCCAAACTGCTATAAATTTATAAGCCATAAAAACTGTCAAAACCGAATTTCGGATTAGTCCAAGCGTAACACCCGGATAGCCTCGTTTCGCCGAAAGAACAAAATGTCACAACAGAAACAAATGAAGCTTCAGAAGTTATGGGGGTCTTTCCTGTTTAACGTGAAGACCGAGTTGTACTGAAAAAACACCTGCGAAAGTCCGTCTACAATTTAGTGACCCTACAATGGGCTTCATTTTGACCACGCAATCTCCTTTTAAGTGTGATCTTGAAGCCTCGATAACGAGGAGGCCCTGGCCCACTAAGGGCTATTATGCCACGGAAAAAAAAAATCTCCTTTTATAAGGTCAACTCAGGAAAGCAAAAATACAGGACTGTGCATGCAGCATGAATAAAATTTTCCTTGTTAACACATCCATCTCGGAAGGCTGACCTCTGACACTACTCAGCAATCAAACCGATCAATAAACTTCCGATGGCCCTTCGGAACTGCAGCAAGTACCTATGTCGCCCTGATTTTCGTTGTGACCTGAGTGTGTGTGAATCACTTGCCTGCAGTTCCATTTCCATTATCACATAAATTGTTGAGTCAGTTTATCGACATTTAGTCTCTTAAAGGCTTAACCGCTTCCCTGACACTGCAATATGAGATCGTGAATCAACGTCCTATACTCTCATTTCCAATGTCACATACATTTCGTGCCAATACATTTACCATTAGTCCTTAACAGCTACACTTCCAAGGACTTTCTAGTACGAAATATGAAAAATAATGTTCTCACAACCCACGTGACCCTGAATTTGAGAGGTCTGCTGTGTTTTGGAACCACTACTCTATCACTTATAATGCCATATATTTATCTAGAGTAGACAAGACATAACACTTCATTACATCCCATGATGTACTCATACACTTGATTAGCACACTTTGTGGTATTTCGTTTCACTGCAGTCATATAACAATTGCACCTAGCCACTGTTCAGACATTATTTTTTTAAAAGCTTTATTGACATAACCAATTTACATCAATGGAAAATACTAGCATTAGTCAACTGTTGTGCCTTTAACCAACTGCCATTATCGCCTTAGGAGCAGGAACTTAACCCTGGCCGCCATGTAGAAGATACTCAGGATCGTATTGTAGTGAAAAAACCTTGTACACAGAAAAAACACTACCTTACAAGGAGGCTCTATTTAAAGCAATATGTGCTTTGGTCTCTTGTGTTTATATTTTTTATACATTGTGGTTAAGTCGTGCATAGTGTACTGTCAAATGGTCCGAATGAGAGGATTGGCATGATTAGGGCAGGTAGAGTAAAATCTGGTCGCTAGGTGGAGAATGTACGTTTGAATACAGTCGATGCAGGATAAGTAGTGAAAACATTATTTTAAAACTCAGGGGATGAAGGGAGGATATGTCTGCCACACTGTAACGCTATTTCACGAATAGCATAAGCAGTACCAGTCCTGCTATTTAGGACCATCGCGAACCATGGCTTCTCCACCAGGCTGCTCTGCTATTGATTTTTGTGTGAGCCCCAACCAGGCCCTGTGGGGGGGTTGTGGGGTGGAAGGGTGTTACATAGAGAGCAGAGAGGGTGCGACAGAGACAGCAAGCCTGTATAGTTGGATCTATATAGCCCTGTTAGAGCTAGGAATCTGCCAACCTGCTGCATCCTGCCAAAACTGCCAACCTGCTGGTAATATTGCCACTATCAAAATGGAATTTTGAATTCTGTCAAGTTACGACTTTACTTACAGATTTCAACGTACTATATGCATATTTATTTACTGGTGCATTCTCCCAGCTTTGTAATTTGCTGACTGCATTCTTATCGCCAGTGTGATTGCGATGTTTCATTGTTACTGGCAGTGTCCGACAGTATGAATCCCATTGTCAAGAAATGTCATATCAACCAAGTGACTTGTATTCTATGCGTTTGAGCTACTCCCAACCTCACAACTTGCTCGAGACACACTAATTTACAGGACACACGGACACCCTGACGTCGCAGCTTAGGCCCACATACTAAAGCGTGCAAGCACGAGCCACCCTGCACATCACTTGTGCCCTGCAGTTTGCATATTGACAACTACTCTGTATGTGTCCTGGTGTGTGCATTCTCACACTCTGTACACCAGATTCTGTCGTATTGTGTACAAGATGCTAGCCACCCTTCTGGTATCCTGGTATCTTAATTCCCCCGCTCTTCATAATTTCAGTTTTTGTGCCGCTGTGTGCATACTGCCCATCTGCTTGTAATCTGGCATCTGCCTTCTCCCACTCAGCATACCAGCTTTCTGTGCCGCTGTGTGCAAACTGCCAATCTGCTTGTAACCTGGCATCTGCCTTCTCCCACTCAGCATACCAGCTTTCTGTGCCGCTGTGTGCATACTGCCAATCTGCTTGTAACCTGGCATCTGCCTTCTCCCACTCAGCATACCAGCTTTTTGTGCCGCTGTGTGCATACTGCCCATCTGCTTGTAACCTGGCATCTGCCTTCTCCCACTCAGCATACCAGCTTTTTCTCCTGCTGTGTGTATACTGCCACTCCGCGGGTATCCTGATGCCTGCATTCTTTCACTCCACACATCAACTTCCGTCCTATGCGCACTGCTGTCCTCCAATTTGTTTACATTCTCCTAACCATTCTGCATCCCGCCTGTACGCAAAGGCACTCTCGCACATCGCCGCCTTGTGGCTGTCTGAATACCCCCGTCATCTCTGCGCTTCTGTACTCTCCCAATCAAAAGCTGTATCTCATTTCAAACTTGGTCTGCATACTCCCCGCCTCTATGTACCTCACGCCTTGTGTTATATACTCATATATACAGGTCTAAGTCACGCTGTGCTCACGTACATCCTACTTTCTGTGCCTCACAGCTTCATCATATGGGCCTACAAACTCACAGACTATCTGTAACCTACATCACATCATGTATCTCCTCTATAATCTTAGCCAGTACACTGCTGTTGCCATGTTTAACGTGAAGAAGCTTGCCACTTTTGAACACTGTATGGAGGTGCCTGCATCACTTGCTATTGGCCTATATGTTGCCTCCCAAGCCGACATGCTTAATTACTGCTAGCCGGCCTGCAGGCTGGGCAATAGCTGACCTTTGTCTCGACACTCTGTACACAAATTTCATCGTTAAAGAGGCAACCTGCTATCTGAACGATACTGACACTCGTTATTGTTTATAGCTTAAGCCCTAAAATGGATAGCGTCACCGACGTCAGAATAAATCGATATATTTAATCTAGCATGTTTTAGGATCGAAAGTAATAAAACAAATCATACATAATCTGAAGTGAGTGCAGATCTGAGTTATCAACGGTGGTGCATATGCAGTGGGCTCTTGAATAGTGATGACGTGTAGTTAGGTACGTTATGTACCAACATTTCGGAGAAACCTGCTGCCTCCAGCTACACGGCGAAGAGCCCTCATCTATCCTGAAGATGGAGGCAGCCGGTTCCTTCGAAACTTTGCTATCTACATACCAAACTACACAGTGTCATGCCTCAGAAGTCTGTACTATTTTTAAATGGCTGAATTTAGTTAAAAATGCAAGAACGATATATGGGACAGAAACTTCATCCCACATTCTCGAGTCACACTGCTTGAAGACCATCACCAAATATTTGTCTTCTAATTTGTTAAACAGAACATGTAATTCTGATCCTTTGATTCGTTTGTTCGTTCCTATCCTTCTTTCTTCTTCTGTTTCATTCCTTTTCTATTTGTCCTTCATTATTTCCATTTATAATTCTTTATTTCTGACTGCCTACGTTCATTTATTACTTACGTATTCATTAACTTCATTATCTTTCTGTCTTTTCTTTATTTTCATTGTTTTGTACAAGTGGTATTTAGATCGCCTCCGCGGCACTCGCATGTAGGCCAAGTTTGTTGGCATTGTTTCACAGCTGTACCACATGGAACACCATTACGTTCATACACAACTATTCTCAACCCCACACTTCTGTTTCCGTAGCAAGTATCACGTTCCAGCGGTTTTAGCATTGTTCCTGCTACTGCTGCTGCTACGGCTGTTATTTCTCACCAACTGCACAACCATCCGACTAATTACGAATTAAAATGCAGAATCTTCTTACATCTTAAAAGCGCGCTTACTATGGCATATACTGGGAAAACAGGATAACCAACTATTGGCTTCTACATCAGTCAGAATGCATTCTGGTCAGTGTTCATCACTACTATGACTACCGCTCATGAACGAACCAGACGCCCTTGATTATAAAGAGCAGACGTCTATGGCTTTTAAAACAACTGTTCTTTGTCCAAGCTTTGTACAGCACCAAGTATTGAACCAGTCTATTCTGGGAGACAGATATTACAGGAGAGCCCTAACAGAGGTGATTAAGCAAGAGAAGAATGTGGTGATGATCCAGTTTTGGGATGGTGGTGTCGTATGGAATAGGACTGTGTCGCCAACGTTTCGGAGGAAATTGCTACCTCCATTTTCAGGGTAAAAAGGTAACCCGAGAGGGATATGTTACGTAATGTGAGGAGGGATGAGAAGGGCCGAGGCTATGTGCGACTCAATGAACTGGTGGTCCTTGAAAAGGCTTGCGTAAGCCTCTCCGTCCATTTGTCCCCCCCCCCCCCCACATATCACTTACCATCATCCCGTTCGACTTCTTCTACTGTGAAGATGGGGAACGCAGGTAGTCCAAAATGGGGGCAACACAGCCCCGTTCCAAAAGGCGCCATCGCAAAAAATAGGATCAACATGGCCACTGAATCGCCCTGATGCCTTAAACCACATAGAAAATGCCTCCAAATGATTAGATCAAGGAATGTATTAAATCCGAATCTGATTAAAAAAAAAAAAAAACTTAAAGTTCATGTTTTTTCTGTGCCAAAATAGGCTTACTGCAACATGAAGGTTTACAGAGGACGTGAATATAAGCTCCACGCAATTGTACACGTCAGTACATACGAAGGTGGGTTTCATGCTCCGGCCGTTGTATCTCCAGTAAAACAACCCTAGGTACTGTTGGACAGGAGGCAGGTGGACACTAGGGCCAGTCTGGACGTCACAAGAAAGAAACAAATTCTTGACCCTGGCAGTAATGCAACCAGAAGCCACTCATCTGACTGAGGTACTTCTGTTCGACGCTGCTGTTTACCTGTTATTAACCACAACTGAGCAAGAAACGAATTCTCTGGCATTAGATGCCTGACAGTCGACACCGCTAATAGGCCTACTAAAATTTGTCACAGGACACGATTCTAAAACAGGTTCATATACCTCTCATCATAATAATTTGCTTAAGATTAATTTTAATATTGGCCTTAATTATTCAAGTAACACTGAAAGAAAAAATTCGGGAACATTCAAAAGAAATGTTTTGTTAATCAGAGGTAGGCGATATATATCAATGCCTCATATCGATACTTCCAGCCTTAACACGGTCGTGACGTCACTCAGAAACTACGTTCTGTGGTAACCATGGAAACCCGTGTGTTACTCACAAAGCAAGCGTATTATATAAGGCTGATTTATAGCCGTGGTGCCATATACGCTAAAAGGGTAAAAAGAAATGAAACAGCGGTGTACATACATCGCTTAACAACTGACATTTCTCCCCTGTTGTGCAACGGAAAAGCGGGGACATAGATCGCTTTTACATGACAGAACAAGACACGATCGTCTAGGAAGCCGGAAGAAAAAAAGCAGAACTTTGTATGGAAGGGTTTTATGAATAAGATTAAATAGACCAGTAAACTTATTTGGGACTTCCTAGTAAAAGACTGTCATTCTTGAAGTAAGAGTGACAGTTTTCCCATTCGACCAGAAATTCCTCTGAAAGAGAAAATTATGCTATACAGAAACACACACGGCAAGAAAGATGCGTCACACAATGTACAGTTTGTTCGAAACATAGTAGCCCAATACAGCTCTACTAACGACACAATTAACCACTTAAGGCACAGTGGTTACTAGACTATCACTCGCTTTAATGCTTCAACGCTCTGTATTTTGTTCACAGGACGTAGCCTATTTTGGATTACGTAAGATTATGCTACTCAACAGCATTAACATGTCGAGCTTTGTAAAAGCAGTGTGTTTTTGTAAGGCGCGAACTCCACTTCTAAATAATAATATAGGAAAAAAAACAGTCTATTACAACTAAGAATTTTATTATATATATAAAAGAAACTTTTGTTTACAACATGTTTCTGCTGAAATGGGCGATTGTGCGGTAATACATAATATCCAAATATAATAATAAGAATTGCTACACTATAAGTTGTTTGTATTTAATGAGATCTCATTTTACAATTAACAATTTTACACTGAAAGGTAATTTAGGATGTATATAGATTGTAGTGTTTCATGGAAAGTAGTTAAGGGGAATTTTTCTCTGAGCAATCTGTAGATTTTGAACCGTTGTAATCTAGGTAAGTGCTGATAGATGAAGAGTGTACTGGAAGAGGCTTGAGTTTTATGTGGTCTTGAACATCGACACTTCTAGGTACTATTCAGAGAAACTTCAGGTACTACAGTCTGCGTTACACACTTTTCCGGTCACACTCCTTGGAACTTTCCACATCGTACTAACCCACGTGAGTTAACCACACAAACAGATATTAGTTAGTTACTTCCTGTCGCTCCTTGCGGAGCATAGGGCCTCCTTTCAGAGGTTTCTTGTCTGGAAGTGTGCATTCTGTAGTGGGTGACCAGTCCACTGACTGCACAATTTCTACTCATCCTGATATGACTGCCAGAGCCATCTAGCAGTTAATCAGGAGACTTGGGTGAGAAATGGCCGCTGAATTTTGCTTACGAAACATCTCTATTCATGCCCGTAAGGTTCTTTTACATGCCGTAAATCTACGACATGGGACCGACGGCTTTACTTCCCCTCCGAAGGAAGTTGTGCTACGGATTTTTATCACTCTCGGCCAGGACTGAACCCGCGAACCTTGGGTCCAGTGGCGAGCACGCTAACCACTAGTCCACCGAGGGCGACACACAAACAGATATACCTGTCGCAAGGCAGCGCAGATGATGATGATGATGATGGTTGTGGTGGTGGTGGTGTGATTATATCAATAATAATAAATTTATTATTTATAATAAATTTATGAAATTTACATTTATTAACAAATGGTGTTGAGTAGATTCACTTGGCTCAGAATTGTGTCCGATAGCGAGCTTGTGAGAAGGCGATAATAAACAGCCAGGCTCCAAAGAACAGGAAATATCCTCAGCTGAGCATGAATCAATTTTTCCGAAAAGAACTCTAATCAGTTGGTTCTTATGAATTAATATCTTTACGCGGGACATCCCGTTGTGATACGAAATAAGAAAGGAGAAATAAGGGCAGTTTATCACAACAATGTTTGCAATATTTTAATGTATATTATATTGCAACATGTTTCGACTTTTTTAACAAGCCATTATCAGGCAATGTAAAATACTTACGAAAAATTATCAGACACATTTTACTGTGTTGTATGTGATAATCTTTCCTTAAGTATTTTACATTGCCCGATAATGGCTTGTTAAAAAGCCGAAATATGTTGCAATATACTATAAAATGTACAGTAATATATTAAAAACATTGTTGTGATTGACTACCCTTATTTCTCCTTTCTCGTATTAGGAATTAAGTTACAATTGTGTCTTCTATTCCGGTTAGTCTAGCTAAGTGGTTCTCAAACTTTTGATACTCGCGGCAGAATTGCGATATTCATTCATTTTCGTGGCATACTACAATTGGAACAGATAACTACGATTAATACTAAGAGTACATCAATTCTTAAAACCATTAAATTCATAAAAGCAACAACAAAAATACCGCGCAGCAGAAAGACGATAAAGTTTTCATACAAAGATCGTATAAGCAGTGCTTTCCAAACTTTATATAACGATGTCCCCTCGCCTAATCAAAAACTCCATCGAAACGCCACCCCGTTTCTTAACTTTGCGTGCGTGCGTGCGTATGTGTGTGTAAGTAAAATCGTAATGAGTTTTTCATTTTTAAAATTTCAATTTGCACGATCAGTTCTTCTATTCGAAGCCTCGCGGCAGACTTGGCGGAAGCTCGCGAAACAACGTTTGAGCCCAATTTCTGTTACACTCTGTAGTTCTGAAACATGATAACTGTGTAACCAAGAGGAAATGTCTAGTTGAATATGACCTCCATGTAAAAGCGTACACCCTCCTTGGCTGTGAGTGGGCTTGCTGTTTTGTAGAAACGAAATGCTTTAGTGTGCTTGCAATTTGGGGTCTAGGCTACCGCCCACACGGGTCAGCCTGTAATACAATGCTGATATAATTGCACCCCCTTCTTTCTCGCATAAGGTAAACCGTAAGGTTCTCACTATGCACGCCATTAAGGTATGGGAATATGGAGGAGTGCAGGTATGGTTCCACTCATTCTTAACCTTGGCATTAGATGGTGGCGAGTGGTCACATTCACACCCTGGGCCCTTCACGCCAGGGGAAATGGCCCCTATGCCCAGTGAAGAAGAGGATCAGTGGGCCCCAGAGCTGGTCTGGACTCTTCGGAGAAGAGAAAAATCTTGTGCCCCTGCCGGGAATGGAACCACGATTCCTCAGTATTCATACAAATGGCAGCAGCAACCACCCACTGCATCCCATGCCGAATGCTTTCTATTATTAAGAGTTTACAGGTATACTCCAATACAGTATACGAGTATACACACACACCAACTCATCAAAATGCATTTTTTTGCTCTTTCGCGTACCTTAATCTCCTGCATGCGCCCATAGTGATATTAGCTTCTTCGAGCAGCGTTAATAAACCCACAAACTCAGTAAATTATACCTAGCTTGTGGAAACGTATCAAACCCTTTCCATAAACGATCATAAACATAAAATGAAATTGAGTTAACCTTTACCACGACATCAGGAGGTGTATGAACGTTGTATTAGGGAAACGAGATATCCAGAATGTAATCAAATACAATCGAACTCGGTTATAACGTCATGAAAGGGACTGAATATTTTGTGTCGTTATAAACCAGTGTAGTTATAAGCGAGGAAAATAATGTTTATGGTTAACAGTGAGGAATTAATTGGTACTACAGAATTTCTGACGCTATAGACGAGGTGTCGTACAAACCGATGTCGTTATAACCGGGTTCGACTGTATATTGTTTTATTAGTGTAATGTTTAACTGACACTTTCAAATATCGTATTTGGTTCAATTCCTGAAGATTGGCATAAAGTTCGTTGAGACCACAATGGCAAATTATTAGAAACAACTTTACAAGAGGCACCCACTGTCAATAAACTAAAAAGTCCTAGAAATACACCATGATAACAATACATACTAAGCGAAGGTAAAGGTGTAAACTGCAATACGGACTAAAACGTACCTACTACTGTTCCCACTTTGTTCTTTTATTTGTACCCACCCACTAACATTCATAACGACATAACAGCGAAAATTAGCCTTCTATACACAAAAGTATAATTATGGGGTGATTAAAAGAATCTTGAGATGCACATGACGTTTTCTGTTACAGGGATCTGAATCCTGAATAATTACTTTAAATGCCGGAAAAGATGACGACTTTGGAAAGAGAGAAAAAAAAGAAGGTTGTCGTATCCCAAAAACATGCACAAATCAATACCCAAATGGTGCCTAAGTGTCTGCACTTTTTGAATGAGTCTGTGTCGTATTGCAGGCTAGTCACACTACATAATTCAGACTACAGAATCTCAGTTGTTATTCTTGCGCTTGCTTAAACAGCCTAACGCCACATAAAAATGTTGCCAATATATGCTGTAGCTTTCAAACAGGTGTATATTTTACGCCCTGTATAAATTTTATGTTGAATGAGGGATCTTCTGAAAATGGCGACGGTCAACATCAGTTTCGCCTACTTAAACCGAAGTTACCACAATGGACAGAGAGAAAAAAAACTTATAATTGGCCGAAAACATTCAGCGGACCACTAGTAACTCATTCCGTTTAAATCCGCTGTGAACACCACGAGACAGGAAGCTGGACAGCATGCCGGTGAACTGGGAAATAATTACTCCTGCACGGAATCTAACGACAGTCATTCCAGTGTCTGAATTATTCCTATAATTTAAGACAAAACACATGTACAGTACTCATACAATACAGTGGATTAAGCCGAAGCAATATCAGAAAATACCAACCAGCACCACTGCATTCCCTCGTTTCGCCACGGAATACATGTAAATTTAATTAAAAGTGAAGATACAACGCAAACTTAAAAAAATGCGAGGAAGATAATGAAAAACTGGACAACCTTTTATCTCATAACCATTGACATATTAAACTGTGGCCGCAAACGCAATTTTGAACATTTATTAAACATACAGTGTAATCGACATTGTGAATAAGCTATGTGTCTGACGAATGAGAAACAGTGTTTCGATTCCCGGCAGGGACAAGATATTTCTATCTGCTCCGAAACGTTCAGAGGGGCTCTTTTCATGGAGGCAAGGCGGGCGGCATCAGTTTCGTCTAGTGCCGAGGTTCAGAATGAGTGGAGCTATACCTCAACACCGCTACATGAGGACAAGCTACTGCTTGGCTTATAGTATACAGCGTTATACTTACATTTCTTCTATATAGACTTACAGCAGGCGCATGTTCATTCTTATTCGCAAGTTACAACAGTTATATCAACTTTAGAAGTTATGAGACGTGATGTCAAAGGAGACGAAATTGGAAGTAACTGACCGTAGAGCATTTCAAGGCATCGTCTTCATAATTTCCAAGGAAGACTGAATCAAGCCACGAAAGAGCTCAGACCCTGAAGAACAAGGTCTGCTAGGGAGTGAAGAAGTAAAGCTTGGTAGAAACGAACAGCGATTCTGAAGAACCTAATGCCTCCAACTTCACATCATATAAGAAAAGGAAAAGTTGTTCTTCACGTCATATGGCATATATGGGGTATAGAGGCATAGCTCCATTCATTCTTAACCTCGGCGCTATATGGAGGTGAGAGGTCAACCTTACGCTCCGGCCACTTTACCCCTGAGAAAGAATCCCGGTTGGGCCCCAGAGCGGGTGTGGACGGTTTCGGAGAACAGAAAATTTGTCCCTTCCGGGATTCGAACCCCGTACTGTCAGCCCGTATCGAGTCGCTATATCGACTACACCATCCCGGCTCCATCTTCGTATTATAATTCTACTCTGAAGATGGAGGCAGCAGGTCCCTGGGAAAAGTTGATAGCCATCTATCAAACTACACAGCATTTTATCCCAGAACACCAAGAGTGATATTCCGAGCCAGAGAACCTCACATCGCACACACATAGGTCCGATGTTTGTTTTGTTTTGTTTTGTTTGTTTGTTTGTTACGACTACCAGTCTTGATATGGCATCCGTTTGTATGCTGATGTACATTAACTAGGATATCGAATGGACTCGGAAATTATCCAGTTCATAATGACGAAAGGTATTAATACACGCTGACCTGTACGAAGAGAACATAATACTTTACATTTCACAGTTTAATGTGATTCAACCAGTCGAACGTAAATACTAACCCAACGGGATGTAGGGTAATGCTTACCCTGCGGCTCCAATTACTGGGAACACAACGTCAGCTTTATGTACCAACACGCAGAAATGGCAATAAAAGATCGGGGTTTCATTTCATGTTCATTATATATTTGCATTCAAAACTGCAAGTGACGAGTCTAATAACGTGCCTGAATGCAGGGTCTCTCATCTTTCAGTCCAACTAGTAGGTTTACAATGTCATATCTTCGGCCACTTGCCTTCACCCACTCTACACGTCTCTATACGTAGTCACACATCACGCAGTCTATATTGCGACAACACCACAGCCTCCTCCAAAGCGGCTTCTCCACAGAGTGCGATCTAGCTTCCTCTTTCAACTTCCAGTTATCTTCTCTTTTCCTTAAGGTCATTCAGACGCTCCTGACGTCTTCTTCCTCATCTTCTTGTCCCTTCCATCTTTCCTTCAATAACGTGTTTTAAAAGGCAGTTCCTACGCAAAATGTGACTAATCCAGTTAGCCTTCTTAATTTTTCAAACGATCCATCCAACTGATCTCCATCCTTCTCCAACACTACATTTCAAAACTTTCTGATCTATTACCCGAAGTGTCCAAGTTTCAGCACCACACAAAGCTATGCTCCAAATGTAGCATTTCACAGTTTCTTCCTCAAATTTAAGTGTAATCTCCATTAAATTACAAACCTCAGGTTTCAAATGTATTCCAGTTCCCCGTTTCTAACTACAAACAGGTTATTTCTTAACTGCATACAAAGCACACGGTAACGTATTCTACTCCTAAAATCACGCCATAAGTTCCTGTGAACATGGTCGCAATCGCTTACCCATTGACTCATAGTAAAGGGTGAATATGTACCTCAACTGCTGGCAGATGTACCATTGGAAGCGCGATCAACTATATGGTTTATGGATGACGGAGCTCGCGTTCTTCTCATCCGTGACGCAAAGCTTTTCCTGGCCCCTGTTATCCAGATCAATTGATAGGCCGATTATGGCCTCCACGATCGCCTGATATGACTCCCGCCGACTGCTACGTGTAGGGCCATCTGAAAGGTACAGTATACTCGAAAAGGGTCAACATCAGCGTTTTACTGAAGAGGCTACGAAAGCAGTAACATCAATGCTTGGCACCTTTCAGCGTACCAGAAATTTCTGACATAACGGGCTCAATTATGCGTTCAAACTAACGGAAAGAACTTTTTAACAGTTTTTATAAATATTTTGCCAACATTAAGAAGCCGGTATGTTAAAATCAAGTCTAACAAGTAAAGGCGTGCCTAAAACACAATTTTACTTCTCACGTAATTTCCTACAGTTTCCTATTCGCTAACAAAGTGATTGCGACCATATGTCTACAGGAACATTTGGCTTCATGTTAGGATCAGAACATGATCCGTATATTTATCGCATAAATAAAACCCTATATATTCACGTAAGCATCTTAAAGTTCCTATTTTCTCTCCAACTTTTCTTTTGTGTCTCTAACTCCGTATCAATAGCTTCCGCCAATATTGACAACCGGTTTAATCAGTAGGTATAATTCCAAATACACCTATATATGCGTTGACATTATTTTAAACAATGACTGTCAAATATTCCAGTTAGATGCTGGATCGTAACCTTTTGCATCTTAGTTTCCAAGTCTCTCTCTTCACCTGGGCTTACGATAATCTCTCAACATTTAGAATCACGTAGATCCTACTTGTTTCATTAGTTACATTATACCCATGCTCACGTTCATGGTGCCTGCGAAGATCAAGCCGACATGTCCACAGTGCCGACACAAGTGGGCACCGCCCAACGAACCCTCGGCAGTAACACGACAAAAATTCCTTAACGTAAGAAATTGAAGGTAATTTCGGTAACGCTCCCCCCCCCCCCCGCCTGCTCACAAAGAAAGAGACGACATTCCAACGTTTGAAATGGGCGTTCCCTGAAATTCTCCATAGCGTCACAAAAATAATGCTACAAATTTACTGTAAGACATTCGGAGCGCTGGCAAAATTAGTGCCCTCGAAATATTACGCTTGTGTGGACTGTATTTTGAAGTTTGAAGCAAGTAATTTTGTATTAAAACCCGCTGCTTTTAACATTACACTTTTATTTTACGTATGTGACCAGCCAGTAAATGTTTCTGATTGAACGGTTGCGACATGGGATTGCGATCGTCTAAAATGTAAGGGTGAATGTACCGTCTTGCGTGATAAATAGGAGAGTGTGGGAAAGCGCGAGTGTTACTGCAGAGAAACGCCTGGAGAATACAATGTTTGTATGAATGGTGAACTTCGACAAATTTTGTGGAACTCTGACGATTATATCGTAAAATACTTTACAGAAGAACTTCTGAGCTTAGTTTGCTGGGCCCTTTTGATATCAGCTGCCGCCATTTGTGGCACACTACATATATCCATTGTCTTGGATGGGGGTGACGTATCCGATAAGTCCTAACGAAAATTTAGTGACTCCCAATATATCAGAACCAAACAGTATTGAGGAAGCACAAGGTGACCTGTGTCGATCGCATGGTTGTGAGTAGGTACCTGGTCAAATTCACTCTCCAGTAGTCTTCATCCGGAAACTAACTACCTAACTCCAAGAAACAGAGTCCTTCTTGAGAAGCTAATAGGTCCTCAGCTAGTCAAGAAATTCCCCGCGTTTTATGGAACCCGAAGGTTCATTACCGCATTCACAACAGCCCGCCACCTGTCCCTATCCTGGGCCAGATCAATCCAGTCCGTGCCCCCATCCCACTTCTTGAAGATCCATTTCAATGTTATCCTCCCATCTACGACTGGGTCTTCCAAGTCGTCTCCTTCCCTCATGTCTCCTCACCAAAATCCTGTATGCACCTCTCCTCTCCCCCATACGTGCTACATGCCCCATCCATCTCATTCTTCTTAATTTGATCACCCAAATATTTGGTGAGGAGTACAGTTCATTAAGTTCCTCGTTACTTAATCCGGAAAACAGAGGGGTAAACTCCGCGGCCGTTAAAGTGACGGTAAAAAAAAAATTTAATTACCTTAAAGAGCATGAAACCCATTCATTCTAGTTCGCGGACATGCCAGATACACATAACCATAACAAACATGGTTTGTCAACACTTGAATGGATGTCATTAGGGGCGACGTCTTATCATCACGATATTTAACCTCAAAACAATGTAAGATAAGGTGTTCGCGGCGGTGGGTTCACACTGTGATCTTCGTTATGGCACCGTCAGGTATGTGAGACCAAAGTTTCGGGGGAACATACTGTCTCCATCATCCTGAAGACGGTGTCGTAACTGACAAGATAAAAATACACACACGCAGAACCACCAACATTCACTCCTGGCAGGTAAAGATAAAATCCTGGCTTCCTATCACCCTACGGATCAGGAAGACTACACACACATGTGCGTTTCGGGCGATGTTTCTACTGATTACAGCAAAATATCAGTAAATATAATGGGGAGTCAAGTTTTAGGGAGTATTTGGAAAAGAAAAAAGCTGGCACTATACTCGGGGAAAATAGAGTAAATCAACTCAGCGTGTTTCAATAGACGCTTATATGGAAATACAAAACAAGGAGGAAGGATCTTAAGTAATTCTCTGAAGAAAGAGCAAAGTTAGGAACCATGGAACCATCTTATAACTTTACATTTTAAAGTTAATGGTACGACAGTGGAGAAACCAAATTCCTGCAACCCATATGTAGGTACAGGGCGGAAAGTAAAAGTTCCTTGACTTGTTAAGTACTAACGAGATAAAAGCCATCATCCTTCCCCCTCCTACTTTGTATGCTACTGCGTAAGGCAATTTTGTTACTCTACTAAAAACAAGAGTTCACGACGAACAGGAAATGGGAGGAATGCTAATCTGGGCGGTATTTTCCTCAGTTACTTCAAGCGCCTACTCGCATATATATAGCTCTATGGTCTAGTGTCGTTCTCCAAAGTATATAATTGCTCAGGTGCTTAATAAATTACTTGCATTTACACAACCTACAAAATCCTTATCCCACCACTGGATTATGTCATGATGAAGTTCAATCCAGTCTACAGCATCCAGAGCGTCCCGTTTGGTTCTTCCATCTGGTCACAGATCTCTTACGTAGCCTCTTTCCTTAAGTGTTCCCTACCCACATTTTGTACATTGATTCACTTCTCTTCTTAACTGAATGGCGTAAATAATATTAGACAAACAGCACAGATCATTAAGGTCTCTATTACATCATTTTCTCCATCATCGTGTTACTGTCATTACTCTGTTAGCAGGTAAGTATTTGACCTAGCACCGAGATGAGATTCTGATTACGTTTCTGTGAAAGGAAATAGAAGGCGCTGTAATGAACTAGAACCACGTCTCTGGAATGTTACGTTATGTCGACAAGTAAATTGTTACCAACGTTTCGGAGAAACGTTGTGCCTCCCTCTTCAGGGACAAGCAGTCCAACATCCCAGAAAGCTTGAATCTTCATCAGCACCGCTGCGAACACTTCAAATCTCGCAGTAATTTGGGCAAGTTAATCTAATATTCTACAATGTGAACACAGAATGGGTATCTTTACTGTTGGCAGCCCTTGTGTTACGTAATAAAATTCAAACTGAAAAAATATTATATGCATTATGGAATGAGCGTGTCGAAAATAATGAAAATAAAGATAATTTACACCACAGAATAACCACATCCAAAAACACCCACTGAACGGACAACACGATCAATATACCACACCACAGCAGCAAAATACTTGAAGAAGGATTAAAATGTAACTAGTAAATTGCAAGCATAACAACCACAAAAACAACAACAAAATCATATGTAAATAACCACCGAGAAGATATTCTGTCAAAACAAATATAAAAAAACAGGAACAAAAAATACAACCCCATTAACAGTATAAAGACATCGTGAAAAGAAAACACAACCTCGAACGCACTTAACATAAGAACACTACAGTACACAAATCTGCGGTCTTCTGGGGTATTACGCGGCGTCGTGTGGTAATTGTTTACCGACGTTTCGGGACAACGTATCGGTCCCATCATCACGGTCAAGAGTCCTTTCCCACACGGACTACTCGGACTCTTGACCCGTGTGGATGGGACCGATACGTTGTCCCGAAACGTCGGTAAACCATTACCACACGGCGCCGCGTAATACCCCAGAAGACAGCAGATTTCATCAACATCGAGGCGGAAGCCTGAAATCAAGGTACAGTACACAAATTCAGCATCACATGTTGCCTACTACCTTTCTACGTTTGTAAAACAGACATCGCCCAAGGTGACCTACACAGTCGAAACACGTCGTAATTTTCGCCCAGCTATTTAAGATACAATAAACAGGATTGTTCCGACAGAAAAAAAAACCCCTTTTCTTTTCAAACTGGAATTTCACAGGCTGAGTACTTTATTAGTATAGAGTGTTCAGGAAAATACTATACAGGTAGGACCCGTTTTACGACGGTCCATTTTACGACTTTTCAAATTAACGACTGTTTCAAAATATTACCTTAAATATTAGTACATACTTGGAAAAATTTTAGGAATTTTGGAACCTATCTCATTCAAATACTTTATATTTTGGTCTCGTTTTACGACTTTTCATTTGACAACCCTGTTTTGGTGGAACCTAACCCTGGCGTAAAACGGGTCCTATTTTGGTCTCGTTTTACGACTTTTCATTTTACGACCCTGTTTTGCTGGAACCTAACCCTGTCGTGAAACGGGTCCTACCTGTATGTACCTAGGACGAAGAAAGAAAACAGGAAGCTACAGAAAACTGCTTAATGATTGCTTCATAAATTGCACTTTCCTCCATACATATTCTTAGAGTAATAAAATCAAAGAGTGTTTAGCAGGCATGGAAGACATCAGAAATTCATACAAAATTTTGCCCGGAAACCTGAAGAGAAGAGACCACTTGGAAGACGTAAGCGTAAAACCTATCGGTCCCGTCTTCAAGAATCAAGCCGTCCATCGTAGTAAACTTAATATTTCCGTCTAAATTCCAATAGTTTAACAACAGAACAATGTGATTTTTATTTATTTATTTGTTTATTCATGGATAATTAAAGATATTACCAGCAGCTCATATACCAGAACGTGGAATGGTGGGATTATCAGAGAATAAATTGGAAGGACTGCGAAAGCTAGGTGGTCATAGACAAATGTCAGGCAGCTCTACTACCCACATTTTAGGGGAGGTACTGCAGAAAATCACAACGTCAGTCAGGACGATTTCCCGGTCGAGTTTCAAACCGGATTCTCCTGAATGTAAGGCCGAAGAAACGCATGTTGCAAAAATTTGCTCCATACAAAATAAGAAAAAAAAAAAATCATTACGTCTCATGATTTAGAAACGTGCCTTCAAATTTCTTGAGAACAGGAACGCAAAAAAAAAAATGTATTCGAAGGGGGCGCATTTAAGAAAATGGTTCCGTGGCCTGTCGCATCGCCAATTCCATTCCATTCCATAAAGTATGCACTGCATATCTTACCTCGATGTCATTCTGCATGCCTAATTGGTATTTATGTTCTTTTACAGCAGAAAGGCCCTACAAATATACGTCTGCAAAACCAATATACTCTTACCGCGAATGTTACACAGCATCGAACCATTATTATTGATGATGTAATATCATTATTATTTGTTTAAACACAGACCACATAAAAAACAGACCGTAACAGTACACAGCGTGCTCTTTAATATTCGCATTCGTAGAAGAAATTATGAATGACCCGCTAATATACATGATTTTAAAATTTCTTTTAACAGGGTAAAATGAAGCTAATGTGAGAAAAAGAAGTGGTACTTCGTAATTCCAGAGGTGATTTCTTTTAGCAAATAAACGGTGGTGATTGAAAATATAAACAGAAAAAAATACTGAAACACGAATTCAGTCTTCAATGCATTAAGAGTATATAAGCACACGGAGACCTGTATGCATAAGTACTACTCAGTACATATATTTTGATAATGAATAGTTCAGAAAATATTTCAGAGTGAATTCAGCCTTCATGCAGCACTAAAATATATTCTCGTGACACCGAGGTTGGCTCACTTCTCTTCCATTTCAGGTTAGACAGTAATTGAGGCGGTACATTCGTTTAAAATTTAACAGCTCCTCATAAAGTCTGTGTTTATATGCGAGCTCATAACGGTTTGTGGTAACTGAAGTAACTTTCCTAGACTCCTGCTTGCAGATCAGTTGAAAGGAAAATGGCATCTGTTACTTTATTTTCATTTATAGCTGGCACGGCTTACAGCGATCTTCTGCTGAAAAAATTTAAGCATTATGTTTTAGTGTACCGATCCCAGTGGCCGTGCGGTCTAAGGCGTGAGGTCTGCGGCCGCTCGCTAGTTGGGATTGCGGGTTCGAATCCCGCCAGGGGCATGGATGCTGTCTCTTGTGAGTGTTGTGTGTTGTCAAGTAGAGGTCTCTGCGTCCGGGTAATCATTCAAAAGGGCGGGGGGTGGGAAAAGGAAAAATTATTTAGTGTAGGATGACCTATACACTAAGAAACGACGACTGTAGGAGCTGAAGACGTGCCTGGAATTAACGCAGTCTGAATGTCCGTCTTTATCAAAGAAAGCTAAAATTAAACCGTTCACGCAACTCTTTTTCTGCTTAAAGTATTTAATTTTCAAGGAAGCAGACATTGGTCTACTCAATTTTTTTTAATGGCTCGACAGCCCCTTGGGGGCCTAGGCAGCCTCATTTTCGAGACTTCACGATCACACACCTTTTAGACACACCACAATCGGTAGGACTCATCTGGACGAGGGACCAGCTCGTCGCAGAGGTCTACTCATACGTAAAGTAAATATTATTGTTCAATCTAATTTAAAGCTGAAAGGGTTCGACCGCTTTTTGCAAAATTTTCCAGCATCAAATTAAATCAAAATTAGTTTATCTGTTCTCGAGTTTTTCCATATGGACACAGGTAGAAATTTTAATAGACACTTAGCAGAAATGCTAAGAAGTCTAAAACTGAAGCTTCAAGTCGTCTGAGAGGCTATGTCCTGTCGACTGATAACTACCGACGTTTCAGAGGAGCGTGCTGCCTCCATCTTCAGATAGATTGCTAGACCCTGACCAGTCGACTAGGCGTAATATTTCAGAAGACTAGAATCTTCATCAACACCTCTGCGAGAACCTCAAATCTCACAAACGTTCCTAAAATTACCCCAGATAAAATTGTGTATTGCAATGGGGTCTGTACATGATATCTGCAAGTTTCAATCAATGATGCATTTATCAGTGCAGTGTTTGTAAAGTTTACTACAAACCGTGTGAAGTTATTGCTGCTAATTTTAATGACAGCATTACCTTACTCAACATTCAAGGCTAACAGTATGTCTGATGTTAAGACTAATCAGCAACACAACTTCAGGACGGCGCTCACAGCAAAAGTGTCTATTTCTCGGACCTTTCCTTCGAGTAGGGTGTCAGTCGGTAATGGAACCAGATGCAAGTGCAGGCCTACTAATCCAGCTATATGGAAACCTCGCCTTGCATTATTTATCTACTCTGAAAGTGTTTTAGCAGTAGGCCTCTGAGAGTATGTGGCATAATCTATGCTATCGGTCACGTTCGGAACTAAAACTGCTCTGTAGCCCGTTCGAGCCTTAAGTTCATCCACCCCATTGAAAACACTGCGTCTCCCTTCAAAGACAAAAGGGCTGATAAAAATACTCAATGTTTGTTCCGAAAATCATAAGAAACACACATAAATACGCATACTATATGGGGAAAACACATATTTGTTACATATTAAAGCAGGAGGAAGACATAAATTAATAATACATTCTAAACGTTCTACTTCTTACAGAAAGGTACCTTAACCGAGCCGGTTGGTGCAGATATGATGGGATTGATTAGCATTTGGTAGATAGTGGGTTCGAGTACCGAACGGAGCTTTAGTTTGACGCCCAGTATGTGCCTGAAGTCTTTACGGTGTAGCCTTTAGCACAGAGATAGATTTACCTCACATATTTCCATACGTTAATACCAATAAATCTGTTAAACAAAAGCATAACAGAAACATGCTAAAGGTACAAGTTAAAGTGGTCCCTGTCCACATCGTGAAGGCGTATGGGGACAGTAGAGGCACAGCTTCAGTCATTCTTAACTTCCGACATCAGAACGAGGTCAGTGGTCAACTTCATGCCCCGACCGCTCCGGTACCAATTGACCAGGAGGCTAGGCGGGACCCACAGCTGGTCTGTACGGTTTTGGAAAAGTGAGAATCTCTTGCCCTGCCGGGATTCGAATCTCGGACGCCCAGCCCGTAGCTACCGGCCATACAGATTACACAATCCTGGCTACTGACAGAAACGTGAACTAATAAAATGTAATATTTTATTTGCGGATCAAACAATTCTGAACACTTTTGTATAGCCACTCCGGTTAGGAACAAAATAATGATTAGCAAATGCTTCCTTGGGGTAACGTCTAGAGGGCGCGATTTCTT
>JAJKFL010000002.1:11732500-11915000 GCA_021186555.1 Reticulitermes speratus
CGGAATAAGACTATATAAATTAAAAATGTACGGTGAAAATAACATAAAGTTTAATGTATATATTTCTTTTGATCAGTTCTATATTGTGCTGTTTCAATTTTAAGATGCAGCTGCCTAAGATAAATCATTCGTAACAAAGAATGGTTAAAGCAGACGTTTTACTTTTCGGTTACCTACATACACAATCCGCATGTTATCCACGTGTAAACAGTCCAAAATTTTGTACCTTTTCCAGGAATAACAAACACCATAAGTATACACCACAAGTTTCTTTGTTTTCTGACGCAACTTCTGTGTACTTGAAATTATGACGCTGTATATGGTGTTATGCTGATACAGACATCCGCAGTGTAACGTAACACGTCTGTACATTGACCACTGACTACTGGCATAAAATATGCTGCTGGCGTCTTGCAATGTTTTCGTCTTCTATGTTGTTATTTCATACAGTTTCGTAAACGACGACACAAGTAGTTAATGCATGCAGCAAGGGCTCCACATCATTAAACGACGTTATATGCTATGCAGCAAGGGCTCCATCAATTAATGACGTTAAAGGCATGCTAGCAAGGGCTCCCAATTAATGACGTTAATGCATGCAGTCACAATGGGCTCCATCAAATTAACGACGTTAATGTATGCAGCAAGGGCTCCACAATTAACGACGTTAATGTATGCAGCAAGGGTTCCACAATTAACGACGGATAGAACTAAACCACCTCACCACCTAACAAAGAACTCGTGCAGCTAACAAACTGACTCCGTAACATGGAGCCTGTCTGCAATAAACTTTTATCAGACTGACAGCCGCATCACGTGTTCAATTCTTGCATGAGTAGTTCACACCATTCACGGGATCAAGAGCTTCCGTTTTTTATGAATCCCAAAAGCTCATAACACATAAAAGTCTTCGTAAAAACAAAGGCTAGCAGTAAGGTAAAATTGCAGTTGAATTTTTGCTGAATTAAGTACCACGCAATAAATACGCGGGGAAAAGTGTAGGAAAACTCCACGCACGCTTCATACCCCAACCATTTACCCCGGCACATCCGCTGGCTAGAAGACTGGATGGGTACCTACAGCAGGCCTGCACGCTGTGTAGAAAATAAATCTCTGCTTCTGTTGCGACTCGAACCCGATTTCCCGGCTGTCCAACCCCTAGACTGGTCATTATACTGAGCTATCTCGGCTCCCCAAAGGTAGCGTTCCTCACTTATATTTAGGAGGCACGTGGTTCGATTATGGACAAGGCTATTACAATACGCATCGCCGACCAAAGAACTTACCACACCTGCAAGGATATTTTCTCCAGAATTCTTAATCGTAACAAACCGACAGAAAATAATAAATTTCTTTCAGTAAGAAGGGGTGGGAAGATAGGAATCTGAGCTAATTTTGTTTTGAATAATGCATACTGTTATTGTTTACGGGGCTGAAGAGTAATTAAGAGAAGATAATCTTAAAGCGGCAAAACGAGAAACAGCTGGGCCGTGAGGATGCAGGCTATCATAAATTTAATCTCACACATACAGAAGTAATTCAAATCGAAAGCCCCTTAACAGGCAAGTTTACTCTTAGCACTTCACATCCCACCTCTCTTCCCTCTTAACATACATGAAAAGCCGGAGACAGCACCAGACGGTGAAATTTTATTTGCTATCTGCAATACCAGCTGAGAACATCAAACGTTCAATTTTCACGCATACATAACACACAGTTCTGGCAAGGGTTTAAACTGAGCTAAAACATGGCGTACAGTAACTTCACACATAGGAGTCCTTCGAAGCTACGACATATTTAACTTCTGATTAACACTTTCACTAGAAGTGTACGTTATGCGACGAACTGTAGGAAGAAACTACTTCAGACACAAATCATCGCCGTAAAAACTTTCATCCTAAATTAGTAAAGTTTGCCTAATATTAAAGTTTACTAGCTTCTTCGGCGCGTTGCAGCAGTTTCGAAATAACCTGCTGCTCCCATCTTCAAGGCAATTACCAAACAACATGTCGGTCAGAAGATATTAATCTTCAAGGTCGCGGCCACGTGGTGACCTGGGACTGAAAAGGGGTCTCCGCTGTTTAAAACCGATAATAAGCCGTCTGAAGCTAACAGGCTAGTCAAGACATTTCCGGCATTTTATGGAACCCGAAGGTTCATTACCGTATACACAAGAGCCCGCCACTTGTTGCTATCCTGAACCAGATCAACTGAATCCATTTCACCCCCCATCCTATTGCTTAAAGATCCACTTTAACATGATCCTCCCATCTACGCCTAGATCTTCCAAGTTGTCTTTTTCCCTCAGCTTTCCTCACCAAAACCCTGTATGCCAGTGGTTCCAAAAGTTCCCAAGAGATCCGTGGATACATTTCTGTAATGGCTACTTTGAAGTTTGATATTTTTTTAAAGATCATCGCGGAACTTCTTTAATTGGCGATATGTTTATTTCGTATGACCATTAAAATATCTAATTAAGAAACCTCCTTACCCACAAAGCGAGCGACAATCAGTAATTAGGGTCAAATCATGCAATGCAATATTACGTATGCTTCTTGCATCTATTCGTATCTATCTACAATCAGTTCTGAGACATAAATTTTTAATTTCGGGTACCTATCATCTGGACACACTATATTTACGTGAGCAAGGATAATGAACCTTGGTTATTTTTCAAAGCCAAAAGGGGTCCGAGAGCAAAAAAAGTTTCGGAAACACTGCTGTATGCAGCTCTCCTATTCCCCATACGTGCCACATGCTCCGCCCATCTCAGTCTTCTTGATTTGATCGCCCAAATAACATTTAGTGAGCAGTACAGATCATGAAGCTCCTTATATGCAGTCTCCTCCAGTCCCTGTTACCTCGTCCTTCTTAGCTCCAAATATCTTCCTCATCACCCTATTATTAAACACTCTCAGCCTCCAGTGTTTCCTATTCATGTACTCGTGGGTTTACCCATGTTTATCAGTGTTCGTTTTATTTCCATTCTCTCTCTTTATCATCATTTCGCATCCCATCCCGCCACACGAAAACCCACCTGTTTCTCTTTGCGTCTTATTTTCGTTGTTGCTGCATTTTCGTCATAGGTCCTCATTTTCGTACTCAATAATCGTCGACCAGGCCTGTCCCTACCTGAAAATGTCTTCCTCCTTCCGCTTCATAAATTACCTTTAACCGGCTCTTCTTTTTCTTCTAACTGGGCTTCCCCCATTTTCATAGGTTACTTTCTCGCAGGCCTACTCCGTGACTATCAAAACATTCAGTCCTCTCCTTCCATCGCTCTACCAATTCTTGGCACCTTTTTTCCCCCCCGAGTAAATGAGATGTTTCGGACACAGGGTTGTCACGTTATTTCTGCATGTCCATACCTACTGCAAGAATATTATCCGCGAAATAAACGCAATGATACAGTTACGCCCTACTCGTGCTTTATCCGCGGAACTGCTCAACTAATGCTGCAGAAATTCGGCAGGGTATGTGATAGTATAAACACTACATATGGAGTGAAATTATGTTTGACTCATATCGGTCTAAAATAACTCCTGCTTTACATGCAACTCAATTTTTAATCGGATCACTGTGCAACGAACTATTAAGAGTAAATAACATAATATGCACGGTAACTGGTGATACTGTAGAGTATAACAGGTGTTGTATGATTCGCTTTGAACAATAGGCTGGTTTGAAACAAATGAACATAAGGTGTGCACTTCAAGGGTTTTATCATTTGCGCTCTACTCCTTTACCCCAATGTTCATCACTGCTTGCAAGGCATATACAGCTACGAGTGTTGTGTTTCACACATTCAGGAATTCTTATAAACGGGAAATTGAGCGGTCAACGTAAGTAGCTCAGAAGCTGTCTGTAATGTTTCCCGTGATGGAGATGACTGTAGCGGGGGGAGAGGAGGTTCAAATAGGAAGCTGGCCAAAAGAACTGGACCAGCCTGGCTTCCAGACAAGTGAATGCGACGACGACGTGACCTGCAGCTCAACAAGCCATCTGCTCATCCGGGACCGTGACGTCACCAAAGTTTCGACTGGGAGAAAAATATTACACCTACATCAAGTTTCGTCGCATAAATAATTAACCCCACGTCACAGTCACTTTACTGAACCAACTAAATGCACAAAACTATTCACACATAAATATTACATGCATCGCTGCAGCTTACCTAATGTGGAACCATAAGAAAAGTGGCTTGTTTACTGAAAATAGGTTTTAAACTTGGCATCACGTGCTCCCTGAAGATGGTGTTTCGAACGACGAAACATGCCGGAGCGATATGTGTAATATTTATATGTAGATAGTTGTGTGCATTCAGTTGATTTAATAAACTGACTATAATTCATCAGAAGAACGCACATAATGAACAGCCTTAATATCTACGTCACAGGTTATTCATTGCTATCCAACCAATGAAGAAGCGCCCTATAGTTACATGACTGGAGGATACATACCGTGATATCGAAAACACGCCAATGGACCAGTTCCATTCCAGTTCGCATTTAAGTAATTCCATACTACACAGAGTCTTCCCAAGTCAATGCTTGTTATTCAGCCGGTCAAGGAACGCTTTGTTCTTACTGAAGCCAAAGTTTCTTTGCCCTCTTTACAAAAATCCGCCACTGGACCGTATCCAGAGCTAGTTTTATCCAGTTTCGCATCTAAGCTACAATACAGATTCTTGTTGGAAAAATTCTGTAAACATATTTGGTCAGTAAATCAAGAAATTCCCTCTTATTATGAACCCGAAAAGATTCGCCCGTGGTAACAAAGTCCTACTCATGCAGCTCTGTCCAAATGTCTTGAAGGTCTGTTCCTCTAATATCCATTTTAATATTGTCATTCATTTCGTTCCAGACCACAAACGGTCACTTACTTTCAAGGTCTCAGTAAATACTTGTTACGCACTTCCTACATGCTGCATGTCCAGTCGATTTCACAATTCAACTACGTCATCCTTTGAAAATGGAAATATTTGACGAGTGACCTACTACAGCTGTGTCGGTAACGTGGCTGGCTTCCGGCTGGACAAACGAAGTTCTGTTCCCAACACGACAATTCTTCGTTGCAAGCTATAAAAATGCTCTGTTAGAACCGTATCACAGTCATACAGGATATTCGTGCCAAAGCCTTCGTGCTTCATACCTCAAATGGTCTAACAAAACAGAATTACGAGTGTGCGCGGTCTTTAAATCTTGTCTGTGTGGACCACGACAATGGGGGTGGACCACCCTGGCCTATATAATTCTACACGAAGAAAGTAACAAACCAGACAAAAAGTTCTACTATTCAGAAATTTCTTCAATAACCGCGCCTCCCCACACCGTTATAAGCCTGCGACCGACACATAACTTATGAGACTTATTCCAGATTTGCTATTTAACATGTGGAAATAGAAAAAATAACGGCAGAAAATAGTAATAAATAAATTCAAAGATTCTCCATTTATTGGCCTTGATATTTCACACGTGACGGACCTGAAGAGGGGTGGGGGTTTTGAGCCCTGGTTGCATATCATTTAACCCTTTAAAAATTAAGATTAACCAGATTCATATTTAAAAATTCCGTTCGTATGGCGCAGTAGATACAAAAACCAGTCATTTAATACTGTGTATAGGAAATAATCGCTGTTTGTTCTGAGAACCACACAAAACTCATAAATACACTGTGCAGGTAAAGGAAGGTGAAGTCCCACTCCACGCAATGAAGGCGTATACGGGGAGTAGATGTATAGCTCCAGTCTTTCTTGACATCGATGCTAGAGGGAGGTAAGTGATCAATATCACGCCATGGTCGCTTTACGCCCCAGAAACAATCCCGGTACCCATTGAACAGAAGGGTAGATGTGTCCCAGAGCTGGTCAGTACAGTTTGTAAAAGAGATAAATCTCTTGCCCCTGCCGGGATTCGAACCTCGGGCCAGCGCTACGCCGAATACAACTTAGAATCTTTTAACGTTAAATCTGTTGGTACAGGCAGTAACAACTGGACTTTAAAGGGTTACAGGATGTAGAAAGAAAGCCACATTGAAGCAACAATGTCCAAACCACGATGATGACAATAATTCATAACAGTTTTACACGTATAATCATATTCCTTGCATACAGACATCAGGACAGTGATAAATAAATATGTTGATAAATTTTCTCATCTAAAATGCTGCAGTCGCGTGGATTATTCATTGCCGAAAATACTCCCGCGGCCCGCATCTGTACAGGTTTCATCACGTAGCAACAAACTGCATACTGCTCTGACACCCGCATTAACTACACTAATTAGTGAGGGGTGTCTGAGAACAAGTGCTTTGTAGAACATTTAGATGTGATAATTGAAGTAACAGAGAGAAAACGCAAAATTACAGAGTGAGCTACTTCACCTAATACCCTTAGTGTAATTAAATCTATATGAATAATACAACAAGGAAGCACGTGGAACATAGGAGGGAAGTCCTAAATGCAGACAAAAAATTTTAATCGAAAAACACAAAGTGAAAACTTCACTTTGGATACCAAGGATGAAGGGATAACATTAAAAGGAGCTTGAAAAATGTGGGTGTGAATGCGTGGATCGATCCAGCTGGATAGGTGTAGGGTACATCAGCGGGCTACTGCGAGTACAGTAATACCTTGAAGTTCAACAAAGGCCCGACTGAGCAACTCTTTAAGGAAGACCTCATACTCGTAAGTTAGGTAAATAAATACTCGTTTAGGACAGTTGCGTAACTGTTTACATGAGGAAGCTGTAACTACGGTGGGTGAATCTTCCTCGTTAAGTGTTTTGGTCAATAATCTGCCTGATACGGTTATCCAGTCCAAAAATATTACACTCAATTGATTTTAAAGAATTCTGGTACGTAGGTTGATGGATTGTTCAATAACGCTGTTTCAGACTCCAAGCGTTATTCACTATAGAAATCGGCAAAGAAGAAGAATACAAAGAACATATAGCATGATAACAAATGATGCAAGGTGTACACGTGAAATTAAATCCATAATTGCCATGGCAAAAGCAGCATTCAACAAGAAGAAGAAATCTTTTCACCAGCAAACTGGACTTAAATTTAAGGAAGAAACTAGTAAAGTGCTCTGTATGGTGCTGAAACGTAGACACTTCGGAAAATGGATCAGAAGTATCTGGAAAGTTTTGAATTGTGGTGCTGGAGAAGAATGGAGAAGATCAGTTGGACCGATCGCGTGAGAAATGAAGAAGTATTACACAGAGTCAAAGAGGACAGGAATATCCTACACACAATAAAAGGAAGAAAGGCTAACTGGATTGGTCACATCTTGAGCAGAAACTGCCTTCTGAAACACGTGATTGAAGGAAAGTTAGAAGGAAGGATAAAATGACGGGAAGACGAGGGAGAAGACGTAAGCAGCTACTGGATGACCTTAAGGAAAAGAGATGATACTGGAAATTGAAAGAGGAAGCACTAGATCGCACTCAATGGAGAACTCGCTTTGGAAGAGGCTACGGACCTGTCGTAAGACAAGACTACAGAATGAATGAATAAGCCTACATTCCTGTTTAGCTATCGTTTCCACAGAAAGGAGGTCACGTGATCGAAAGGGATATTTAAAATCAATACTCAGTAGATGCAAAAGTTTTGAACAAAAATTGTGACCTCTAAGAGTTACGTATAATTTGTTTCTGTATGACGTGTCGTGTTAGAGGTAATTCTTACAACCCACCAAACAAAGACATGCACTTTTGTTGTACGTACGCCTACATAACTGTCAGCTTATGTTACACAGTGTACTTTACCAACCTTGTTATAGAAAGTATGGCGTTATGTGTAATTTTGTTCCCACATGACATGTCTCCTTAGAGGTAAGGCCTAAGAACCACAAATACGTACGTGGACTTCACGTACGTACACGTACGCCAACACGACTGTCAGTTCTGATGCACCTTGCACTTCACCAACGCTGATCTTCAGAAACAAAATTTTACAATCCTTCATAAGACGTACCTAAGTAAAGTTTTCGCTGTGCTTAATCAAGCAAGCATGGGTATATTCAACGCATTGCGTTAGAATAAAGTTGCGACACTCATGAAAGAAAACAGATAACTTTACGCCCATTTTTAGTGTACCCCCTTTAAAGAAAGTGTTGTTGCAGGTAACATAGGGCACTGCATACCCCCAGAGGACAAGCTTTGGTTTTCACGCATTTTTAACGTCTAAATTAGGTGCAGCTAAGTGGTCAGCTTAACGCTTCGACCGCTTTATCCCCGCAGAAAGAGCCCACATTACCCATTGCTTGGGAGGTTGGGTGGCCCAGAACTGGTCTGGACGCCGTGAAGGAAAATATCTCTAATCCCTGGGGGCATTCCTCGGTCGTCTAGCCCGCAGCCTATTCACTATACTACCTGAGCTATCCCGGCCCTCCCAACTAGAACATATACTTAGGTTTATTTCCGTCCAATATGCCGTTAATGTAAATGTAGGCTACATGAAGCTCACATCCGAGTATATCATCTTTATCAAAAATGTGCTCAGCGTACAAAAGAAGTGCACACAACACAAAATATCGACGAATTAAATAACAGAAATTAAAACCAACAACACACCGTATTTAGGGAGAAACACCTAGTTGTACTAGTGTTACACTGAGGCCTTCCACAAGGCCACCATAACATACACTCAGGTCCAGACCGCATACAATCCAGATATCAGCACTTGTACTTACAAAATTTACACATATGTGTATATATAAATTCTAGCTCGATTTTGAAACATAAAATATTTAATGTTTGCACACAATACCTTTAATTCAGGATTGGATATGTTCATGTCATTTACATAAGCCTATTATGTCCAAGTACTACATGTGAAACTGCACAGTAATTTTACATAACGCAGCCATTTCACCACAGACCTGTTAAATTAAAAAGTGTGTTGAATTTCATTCTGTCGGATACAGACATAGATATTTTAATCAACTATAGTCCATTTTATATTGTTTATATTTGTAACTGTTTACATTGTTTATATTTGTACATGCATTGGTGTTTTGTTGAGGTACAAAGTAACTGGACTGAGACAAATAATGTACAAAATGGTGTAAACTGGAATGACACAGCTGATATCCAAGATGGTGTGAACTGGAAGGACGCAGCTGATAAAGATGTTGAACTGAAGAGAGCATGATATTAGATGGTGTGAACTGGACAGAGACGCATGATATATAAGATAGTGTGAACTGAACTGAGACAGATGATGTACAAGATGGTGTGAACCGGACTGACACAGCTGATACACAACATGATGTGAACTGGACTGACACAGCTGATATACAAGATGGTGTAAACTGGACTGACACAGCTGATATACAAATGGTGTGAACTGAACTGAGACAGATGATATACAGATGGTGTGAACTGGACTGACACAGTGATATACAAGATGGTGTGAATTGGACTGACACAGCTGATATACAAGATGGTTAACCGACTAACACAGCTGATACAGACATGGTGTGAACTGGACTGATACAGCTGATATACAAGATGGTGTGAACTGGACTGACACAGCTGATATACAAGATGGTGTGAACCGGACTCACATAGCTGATACACAACATGGTGTGAACTGGACTGACACAGCTGATATACAAGATGGTGGAACGATGTGATACAAAATGAGTAACGGATGACACAGCTGATATACAAGATGGTGTGAACTGGACTGACACAGCTGATATAAAGATGTGTGATGGTGAACACTGATATACAGATGGTGTGAACTGGACTGACGAGCTGATATACAAGATGGTGTTGAACTGGACTGACACAGCTGATATAAAATATGGTGTTAACTGAACTGACACAGCTGATATGGACTGACACAGGTTGTATCACACAGCTCATGATATAAGAGCCCAATGGCAGAGTTCTGTGAATGTGATAATAAATCCTCGTGACATAACAAAGGACGTCTTGATGAGTTTAATTAACCGTTGTTTAACCGTTACCTTGTACGGTCTTTTCACATAAAAGAGGTTCACTTCTTTTGTTTGTATATTTCCATGGCAACTGACGATTTCCATTGTCTGTAAGCCACAAGTATTAGTTAAAACATAAGAACATGACAGCAAAGGTTTCAGTTCACGGGCATTGTTACACAGCAAACACATTCATGGCTGCAAGATGGCAGTCAAGTTCCTAATGCGATATTTCGTCTTTAGCACTTATGGTGTTAGAGACCGGTCAATTATGGAATTCATACACCATTAATAACAAACATGAAGAATTTTAAGTGAAGAGTAATTCACAGAAGTCTTAGGCACGGCGTACAGGAAAACGAGACGTACATAAGGACATGCACTGCTAGAAAACAATAAAGGCAGAGAAAAATGAGAAAAATGGGATGGAAGAACCACAGAGGCCAGCAGAGATGACGCCATAAAAGAGGAAGAAGGACAGGAGTTTAGGTCAGAAAGAACAAGCGATATGAAAATTTCGGATATGCAGCGCTAAACAGCTACAGTTTGTCTTGAGTGAAGCAGCGCTCCAGTTGCCTTGACTCACATATCAGATGCTGCCTTACAACGCTGGTGAGCTACGACGGAAACAAAATATTGTATCGTCGTGGAATGCAGTCAGACAGATATCCTCAGCCAGCATCTCAACATTCGGGTCATCTATGAAGGTGGACAAAATTACACGTGTAGTGGCTACAAATAACTTAACTCTATGGAGCAGACTCCTTCTTGAGACCCTAGGAGTTCCTCAGCTAATCCAATTCCCCGCCTTTAATAAAGCCCGAAGGTTCATTACCGCTGTCACAAGAGTCCGCCACCTGTCAATCAGATTAATCCAGTTTACCCCCACCCCATACCGGTACTTGATCCATTTAAATATTATCCTACCATCTATGTCTAGGTCTTCCAAGTGGTTCCTTCCCTCAAGTTTCCCCACCAAATCTCGGTATGCACCTCTCCTCTTCACCATACGTGCCACATGCTCTGCCCATTTCAATCTTCTTGATTTGGTCACCCAAAGAATATTTGGTGAGTGGAGATCATGAAGCCCCTCTTCATGTAATCTCCCCAGTACCGGTGTTCCCTCATCCCTCTTAATGTAGTTTGTAATCATTCTTAACCAAATTAAGTACCATTCACCTACGATAGAAAACAAAATCACATGTGTGGAGCAGTGGCGTATGCAACTTCGCGAGTTGATAATAACAATTATTAGCGAAGTGATCGCAAGATCCCCCAGATCGGAATCCAGTCCTAAAGAATCCACAGCAAAGTTTAGTATCCTGTACTTTGGGGCACCCCTGACAGACGGGGCCTCCACGCCGCGGGGTCTGCGGGGGCCTTATCTACGCCACTGGCGTCGAATATAGTTAGGAACTGTAAACCAAATTCAGTACAGGCAGGTATGAAAGGAAATAAAATCATAGTTGTGGAATGTAGTTAGCAATTATGAAGACTACAGCTTTCTGGGGCGTGAATTTAGTAGAAAACAGCAGACGTTTCCGAGGAACCTGCTGCATTCATATTCAGGATATAAGACGGAAGTAGCAGCACTCTCCAAAAGTCGGTAAATTTTACCAGGCTACAAGGCGTCACATCCCATAAGACGGTAATCTTCAAAATCTGGCCTAGTTAGGAACTCTTCCAAAAATATGTACATAAATCTCCACTCAAAGTGCGTCGACTTGCCGTTCTGATCTTTGAATAGTTCAAGCTACAGATATACGTACAAATTAACGCATTACGAATGCAACTTGGAAGACCTAGGCGTAGATGGGAGGATAATATTAAAACAGATTTTCAAGAAATATGACGGGGGGCGTGGGCTGGATTGGTCTCGCCCAGCATAGGGACAGGAAGCGGGCTCTTGTACATACGGTAATGAACCTTCGGGTTCCACAAAATGCGGCGAATTTCTTGACTAGCTGAGGAACTGTTAGCTTCTCAAGAATTACTCTGTTCCATGGAGTTAGTTAGTTACTTAGTCAGTCAGTCAGTTGATACATGCCGCATGATGTTTCAAAATTTTAATAAACCCGTAAAATAAAAATTCTAAACACGTCATAAATTCGCACAATGCAAAGTTCTTCATGAGGTTGTAAATCTTAAAATAAAGCAGGACATCTCAGGGACGACATCAAAAGACCATGGATGGGCAAACTTTGGTACAATGCTTATTCTCCATTCAAGAAAAACCCAACTGAAGTAATAAACTCTGAGTCAAGCAGTTCTGTTTACGTGGTAAAGCAACTGACATGCAGTCAAAAGGTGTCCAGTTCGAACATCGGCCGATAAACAGGCGATCATTACTGAAGTATCGAGTAGCTTTTCCTGGTTCGCCAAGTTCACAATACGATGATAACAGCACGGAGAGCTCAGTTTATTGACTAGTTCAGTTACTTTAGTGACTAGCTAAGGCAGGTTAGTGATTACATCAGTCAATTCAGTGACTAGTTCAATCACCTAATTATCTCAGATCAGTGATTTTCTCAGTAAGTTTAGTGACTAGCTGAGTTAGATTAGTTTCTCAGATCAGTGATTAGCTCAGTTAGATTAATGACTAGCTCACTCACCTAATTCTCAGATCAGTGATTTTCTCAGCCAGTTTAACGACTAGCTCAGACTAGTGACTAACTCAGTCAGTCAATTATCTCAGATCAGTGATCAGCTCAGTCAGTTTAGCAACTAGCTCAGTCACTTTATTGACTGGGTAAATTTACTGATTAGCTCAGTCAGTTTACAGACCAGCTTAGTTTATTGATTATGTCAGTTTCTTGATTAGTTCAGTTATAAGAGTGATTAGTTCCGTGAGTTTAGTTACTATCTCAGTGAGTTTATTCATTAGCACATTTATTAGTCATTAGCTCAATGGGTTAAGTGCTAGCACAGTCAGCTTACTGGTTAGCTAAGTTTTTTTACTAGCTCATTAGATTATTCATTGGGATATGGGATGGACGACTGGGGACTCGGGTTTCGATTCCTGGCAGAGGCAGAAATTTTTATCTTCTTCGCCGCAACCGTAATCCTAGGACCCACCCAGCCCCCTACCCAATAAATACCTGGGTTTTTTCCTTATTGATAAAGCGGCCGGGTCTTGAAGATGAGCACTCACCTCCATCTAGTGCACCGTTAAAAATGCGAGAAACCATAAACCTACCTCGACTCCCCAACACTTCCTCATAGCACGGTACTTAACAAAGTACACGCACTTTACAACAGCACAGTAACTTTAACCTTTTAAACTCCTACGTTGCCAAATGTGAACGCCCACAGGAAAAAGCCCCAAGAAACTAATTTTATATATTTAAGCAACAAGAAAATTGTACTGCCTTTTAAGACATGCTGCATAATCTCTTTTTTATTTTCCACAAAACGCTGTTTACTTCATAAATTTATTATTTTCTGTTAAATAATACGTTTTTCATAACCCACATGCCAAAATTAAATACCCACCCGTGGTCTAAAGGTTAAATACGCCAGGTCACTTCCTCCAGAGCAGTTTCACTTTAATCCACTGAAAGTAACCTAAACCGATACAACCTACAAACTTTGCTTGTTTTTTACTTTATTTAACGACGCTTTAACAAGGTATGTTATAATATTACATACCCTCTGATCTCCTCTTCGGTGTTCTAAGTGGTCAACTCCCAGAATTCTACGTCCATTGTTTCTATCGTGTTAACCACATGCCCAGCAAGTGGCAACTTCCATATAGCGAGTTTCGAATCGTTGTGTCGGTAATATTTAAAGGCAGAAAATCAGGTGTCAGTACGATATAAATCCTGTTCATTTTATGATTACAGTGTTGGCTACGTGATTTATTAGAAGAGGCTGACGGGAGTTTTATAAAATCAGTCACTATCACAAGCAAGTAAATTTCCATTAGAACGTCGGATTAAATTATGAATAACGGCATAAAATGTTTTACATTTTTATAACGAACATTTCCATATTCTGTCGATAAACATTCCGACATGCTGTGTACAAACAGTATCTATAAAGTATCAAAGGAATAGTGTTACGTGCAGTCGTATTTACAGCAGGGGTACAGACGGCTGGACAGTTAAGCTGGCTACTTAACTCCAGTACTGCCGATGTTAGGAAAAAATGGAAGTATCTCATACTCCCCGTCCGTCTTGACGCCAAGGGACTTCGGTCCAAGACAACTTTACGTTAGACCTAAATATATGTAACTGGAATGGGTATTTGATCCTGTAGAAATAAAAAAAAGTGTTGCGCTGGTATGGACATGCAGAAAGAACGAAGAAAGGACTAGAAGTAGCTAATTTGTTGGCCACTAGCCAGAAAACGTGGAAGTGGTTACACAGAATGTATAAAGTGATTGAAAGGGAACTGGAGTGACCAACAGTTATTGGAGTACAAGAACAAGCAAACTATGGAAGTGATGAAAATCCAAGAAGGATTGGGAGAAGAAAAGCAGAAAAATGTCGGTTTAGAATTTGGTATCCCAGTGTGTTAAAACATCTCTGCAGTAGAGTACGCCAATTTTATTATGGCAAAACTGGCTGGATCCGCTACTACACATCGATAAGCACTTCCTCCCTACTGCTTAGCAGACATTATCTTTAATTAAGTGGTTCCTGAACAAAGAATATTATTGCCCCCCACTTAAGTAACAAGGAGTTAACTATGAACCTTTCGCAGTGATTTTCTTTAGACTTACAAGTCGAACACGGTTACCTGCGAGGTATGATGGTACGAGCCGGAAGGAACATTTCATTTCTACCTTACAGCACGTCACAACTAAGAAAGTCACTGCAACACGACTACATTTCTTATGAAGTCAAACCTCTTAACGTTAATTAGGACTGTATTCCGAAAATGCAGAGTGAAGTTGTCTATGCCTAAGAACTACGTCACGAAGGCACTACGAGGAGTGGAGGTACAGGTCCACGCGTTCTTCATTTCGGAAGTGAATAAACAGCGTCGCGCTCTGATCGCTTTAACTTCGGGAAAGAGCTGCTGGTAGAATACTTGTTGAATGGAAAGCTATATGAATCTGGGGACAGTCTGCATGCGCTGGCGAAGTGACATACTCCGCGACCCAACAGGAAATGATTCATTTCATGGCCACTTATTGTGTATTCCGGCTGACAAATGACATAGTGCAAGTAGTAACAGTAGTAGTAATAGTAGTAGACGCCCAGTAGTAGTAATAGTAGTAGTAGTAGCAGCAGCAGTGACTGCAGCAGTAATCTACCACAGCAGCAGCGCCAACAGCAGTAATAATCTCCATACAAACACTAACCAATTCCTGTCACGTTATATTGTAATGCCGTGGCTAGGATAAGGAGAAACCTACAACAGCGACTGTTGTTAGGATAAGGAATAACGATAGCATGGGCAGATAAAGGGATGGGAAAGGAATATGGGACACGTAAGGCAAGATAAAGTAGATCTATTTCTAACATAAAAACGGGTTCAGGGAAATGTTTTAACGTCAAGGAGAGAAAGGGCACAATGGGGAGAGAAATGAAGATAGGATGCACTAATAAAAGAGATGGGGAAGCAATAGGGAGAAAGAGGGGAAAGAGATAAGGAAACTAATAACATAAAGGAATAAAGAAATTGTTTACACCGTTATCTTTGACACAGAAAAATCAATCTCCTTTCTTAAAAAATATAGGGAGCCTTCCAATACGAAAAATTAAGACATTAATGGAGTGCTATAAGAAAAAGCAATTTCGAAATAATACGTCTATAAGCTGTCACAAATTACCGACATACTGTAACGAATTTCAAGACGGTAATAATTTGGTATGGTCTGTCGGACAGCAACAGCAACGCGTACCAAACAAGTAGGCGTACAGGGACAGCAGAGACCTGCGGACTTGCAACGAACTTCGCTGGTGCGACATGGGAAAGCTTCGGGGCGGATTATAACTACTTGACCGTGCTGACGTAAAACGGGAACAACTTACGGTGAGTTGTAATCACTGGCTAGGCCATCTTGAAGGAAGGTCTACATTCAGATCGAAATATCACTCTGCCATAGCATATAAAATGCGAAGAAAGGAGACAGACAGCCTGCCTCTCTCTCCAACCACATTAAAGTCCCGTCTCTCTCGTATGTGTGTTAAGACAACAAAGGCCTGTTTTTTCACGCACATACCCGTTCAAGTAATTCCGAAACATTTATTCCAATTCCGATAACCCATTCAATCACTGTGTTTAAATGTACCGCCTGCTCTAACATTAAAACAATTGTCCATTTTGCACACAGACAATTATTTCCCTAAAAATGAACGTTTGACATGTATATCGTTATATATGAAGTTTGTACGAATTTGTTAGGATGAAATGCTTTTGACGAAACCTAATTTCAGGTTATATATCATCTACTGATGCTGGAACGAACCTTTTAGATTACAGGGCAGAGCTTATCCTTCGGGCAATCCTATCTGCAGTACTTGAAAGGATCAGTCACTATGAATCAATTTTTTTGCTACTGTTAAGATATGTAAACAAGTTAATCCGTATACAAAGTTACAAATGATGTTATCATTACTTTTGAAACACTCTGTAATTTTCAGAGAAGCAATGAACGAGGATGTACAGAAAGAATGACGAAGGAACAGCAAAGTAGAATGACTTGAAAATTTTATGTGCCCAGCCTTGCCACTACCAGAGTCAAGGCAACAAATAAAACAAACGCTTCTAGAAAGTTCTGAAATTCTAGTGATTCAAGAGGACAGTGGTACCTGCTAGCACACAAAAACGCAGCTATATGCAGGTATTTGGTAAGAAACAAGAATATCAATGTGTGCCTGTTTAATATTTGTAAGAACTGTGTGTGAATTAAACTAATTATCTAAGCATCGGGCGGAAGAGCAGAATGATTACGCCTACAAATTGGAAAGCATGTGGGCTGAACGGGCGCAGATAAGGTCAAAACGCAGGGGGCCCCGTTGGTCCGGCCCCCCTCCCCCCACAAACGTACTAAATACTAAAACTTTTTGCGAGTTCTTTCAAACTGGATTCCATTCTTCCGACAGAAGGCAGTATTCCGGATCCCTGTTTTGCGATCTGGGAGTAACTTCACTAATGATTATAGAGGGAGGAGGGAACGGATTATGGAGTCGCGGGGGACCGCGACCGGCTATCTCTGCTACTGTGTAGAAGTCTAACTTTATCGGACTATCGCAGTACTTTCACGGAGAAATGAGAAAATTCACGACACGTCAGTCACAATTCTCCGTTTCCAGGCCACATTCCGACCTTGGACTTCCATTCTATAAAGCATCCCTATATGAAAACAAACACATCTGGATAAGTAAGACAGACATTATCTTTCTGAACACCAAGAAACCTCTCTATAACATGCAGGCTTGTAAAGGAAAGTAAAAATTCAGAGAAGGAGAAAGGAACTGGCCCCATAAATACAACAAACATACAGAGCACAATTTATTTCACCCCTTAAATGTGTTACGACACTTTCTCAACAAAAATACATCGGAAGATTCAAGCCTTCTGAGATGTTAGGCCGAGTCGACAGGTGAATATTTACCGACGTTTCGGAGTGCTGTAGTGCCTTCATATTCAGGATCAAGCGTCCGAAATCTTGTGGTTACCCAGTTCAAGAATTTGGACTACATGGCCGTGACGATAAAGGCACTACGGATCTCCGAAACGTCTGTACCTATTGAATAACGACGGCGTAACATGCCAGAAGACCTAAATCTTCAACACTCTGAGTACCTCAAATCCCTCAAAAATGTATATCTAGCGTTAGGAGTTTTGTTTTCGCTTTGCCATAATCTACCCTACGCATACCTCCAACCCATTAAATTAATAGCTTATAAAATACCGAACGAGACTCAAACTCTCCGTGACATTTAAATGATGAAAACGTTCCAACCAATATTTATAATTCACAGGAATTTCAAAATCAATGGAATAATAGCGTGAAATTATTGGAATATTGAAATCAGAAACCGCCCTTCTTGGAAAAAGTTTCAGGGGTAAATTTATTCCTGGTACGGTCCACTTAAGTAAGTATCAAGGCAGTGAAACGTGCCAGGGAGTGGAGGAAAAACCTACGCACTGATGTGCGGTTACATGAATTCGAACCTAAATAGAAGTAAAGGTAAAACAAAATTTGGCGCAAAAGCAGCAGTGCCATTTCAAACAGTTGCCATATTCTACTTTTTTTTAGAATTGCCTAAACTGGCGAACATCATACCGCTTGCGGATGCAAATCGGGCTGTAAAAAGACAAAACATGCCATGCAAGACTACTGAAGCCACGGTCCGATGCGGTGTGTGGCGCCATCGAAGAAGAATAAGAACTCATGCAAGGCACTACCTGACTTAAAACTAAGTGTTATTTTGCGTCACCTAGTGTATGTCTTCAGAAATGTAGAAAAGGAATTGGCGTTTAAAACGGGAACAAAAAAAGAACAAAAAATTCTGTAGAAAACTTACCAAGCCCACATTGTTTAAATACTTCCACCTATACACGGCGGCTAGCAAGACTTATATACATTAATAACGACACAATTTAGTGGCCTATTTCTGTCCACAAGTCCCATTGGTATGGATTCCCGCCATTTGAATGTTCCCAGACATACCTCAAAACTTCGAACCGTTACATTTTTCGTTTAATAATCTAGACTTACTTCAATCTAGTGTCAAGGTTAAGAATGGGTGAAGCTATACCTCCACTCCCTCACGTCTTCATTGCGTCGTACGTAATGCTGCACAGACTGAATTGTACATTTACCTTCACTCGCAATCATCTCTTTATTGTTTTTTTCTTTTTGCATATCGATCATGGACGCGCCATATCTACACTCGACATTCGATCCCCAAGAAAGGTTACCCCCGCGTGCATCATGTAGGTATATGGGGTAGTGGAGGTACAGCTCCACTCCGTCGTTTTCAATACTATCTGTAGCAGGAACACTCTACCCTTAGCTGATTGAGCTACACCGGTTCACAACACGTTCAATACGATACGCAGCCGAAACGCGATTCTACAATGTAGGGTTCAAAACACTTCTCAGCTGTATTGTATGCAGTCCTTGTAGACATGTCTGGCCTTACCTGGACTTGTCTGCCAGCTGAGTCCCCCGATGAACATCTTCCTGTAATAGAAGAAACACGTTTTATTAGCCCGCGTCACAGCTACTTTGTGTACTTTGCGAAGTGCTGCAACTCAAATAAGAAGAATGCTTCTAACACGAGAGACACGGCTATGGCAAGTGATGCAAGTAACAAAGACAGAAAGGGGAAAACCATTAGGTAAATTATGTTCTTAATGTCACACGCAGAAAGATACAACTTGAAACTACAATTTAAATTACTGTAACTGTCTACCTGTCCTCTTCATCCCATCCATTCAACTATCCATCCATCCATCCATCCTTCTCTTCTCTCTCTCTCTCTCTCCAGCCACCAAAGATCTATCTATCTATCTATCCAGCAATCTCTTCATCCACACAACCTTCTCTATCTGCTCTTCTGCCGATCCATCCACCTCGCTATCTACCCGTTCATCCAACAATCTAACAATTTTATGGTACACACTTACTCAGCAATATCGAGAAACGTGTGCACTTTTGAATGTTTCACAAATATGCACCAGCATTAACTGGCTTCAGTGTGCACGTATGTGGACATCAACAGTGACACCTTACTGCACTGAGTTGATACATTCGGCCTACGTAATACGGAATATTTAAAGTAGGTTCTATTGCTATACAGCATACATATCACGTATGTTACCATTTCAAAAAATAAGCCTTTCTTACAAACATTTATCGATTTATGGTTTATGTAAAATATGATCCAGTGTGGACCAATACCAAACCAAAAAATATAGGCAATGTACTATATCGCAACACTGTGGGGCGGTCGTGTAACCATTGTTACCACGGACACTCAACAATAAGTTCCATTTGTACTGCTCTGCTATATAAGTCGCCGTTAACAATATATAATGTACATAGCTCTCTATGTAAAGTTCCCTATATTTTTGTCCGATTTTACCCAAATCTGAAGTTTCTCGACAGATTTTAATAAAGTTCGCCAATACCAAATTTCACGAAAATCCGTCCACAAGGAGCAGAGCTGATATATGCGGACGGACGGACATGACGAAGCTGGTGCGCGCTTTTCGTGACTATATGCAAACGCACCTAAAAGTAATTAGCTGAACACCTCCAACCGCAGACAACCCACACCAAACGTCATCAAAGCATCGTTAAGTCCTGGATAAGAAATTATTAACGAGGCAATAACACTGATATTAACAGCTGTGATAACCTGAAGAAAGGTTCCTTAGACACCATCTACCAAACTATATGGCGTCACATCTCAGAATACCATAATCTTACTTCAGCACTCGTTTCCATGCACCGTATGTCCAACTTCAGCCCACTCTGCATGACTGCCCTACATGCACAGGGCCTGTCTATGGCATTTCTGTAACTATTATAAGCACCAAGATTTTGGGGAGGAGTTATAAAAAATGGCTAAGTTAGTAGATATCAACGACTGTCAACACAACTATTTATTAAAAGACTGTTAAATCACAAATATTACAGCAACATTTTATATATTATATGTACCGTGCATTCTGTCATAAGTTTAAGTCAAACCACCCAATGCACAAGAATTATTTGGAAAGTATATATGTAACCCCTACATACGTTTCGGCAATCAAGTTGCCATCCTACACGACACTTTACCGGACACCCAACATCCCAAGCCACAGGACGAGATCGACTATATGATTATATACAAGGCCAACAGCCAGTAAAACCCTTTAAAAAACTTTTACATATTTTAGTCGTCTAGGTCGAGTCATGTAACAGCATTTGAATGTGATAATTTTTACTGTGTTGTATGAAGTGTCGGCTTACATCACTGACTTAGACACAATGTGTTGTTTACTCTTAACGTTTGGTTTTGTGACCGTAGACATCAATTCATTTAAATGTTGTAAGCGGCATGTATGCTTTCATTATAATGCCGAGTGTGTGTGTATGGATGCCATGGATGTTTGTGATTCTTTGATGCGCCCCCTGAGGATGGAAACTTGGTTTGACTTAAACTTATTACAGCAACATGTTTAGGCTTATCATTATTGTGCCATCTTCAGGCTGTGTAACAAAATTATGTAAAGAAGATAAGCACAATTCAGTGAATATACGCTAAATGCTAAACTGAGATCTCAATTTTACAGACTGTCGACATATATGTCATTTTTAACATTAATCAGGAACACGATAAAAAAGTTAAGATTATAGATATTAAAATTACAGTGTCATTGTTATATCATGATGGCTAGGCGTGGTGACTTGGCCCCCCCCCCCCCCACCCCTCCAAAGTCCGAGATGTTTTCATCTTGTGTTTGTTACAATTAGTGGGCGGGATGTATTTCAAAACTTCGTAGCTACATGTTTTTATTTTAACGTTTACAACACATCAGTCTCGTTTTCACGTTTTTATTCAAGGTGGCAGCATTGCTACTGCTTGTATAGACTGTGTTCCGGTTTGGGATCTTCTTCGGTCTACAGTTGGCTATGTTCGGACTAATTCATACAACGACGACTGATAATCTATTCATGCCGTTTCAAATATCAGGTCCTATGGTGTAAGTAAAAGATGCGAACGAACATCGATCAATTCCGTTTTCTTATAGCAAAGTTATGCGAATCAGGACGCCTACTTTTCTGTTAACATCTCAGAGCACAGGGCCTATTGCGTCGAATGGAGGATTAGTGAATAATAAAGGGGAAAGGAAAAGGGTGTGACTTAATATCAGGCACTATGCCGGAATTTGCCTGGAAAGACTGAAGAAAACCACGAACATCCTCAGTCAGGATAGCCGATCTTGGAGCCAGGATTTGAATATAATAAAAATAAATAAATAAATAAATAAATAATAAATAAAAAAAAAAAAAAAAAAAAAAAAAAGACACAAAAGGGTCACCCACCCCGCCGCATGAAGACGGCGAGGGATACGATCTTATCATATTGCATTAACTTTACGCCATAGGCGCACTACTCGGACGCCAGGTCGCCCGGGCGACTGAGGTTTGTACGGTGGCGACTAACATTTGTGGGTCCTCAGTGTGGTACTTTCTGCAGGTCACCCTTCAGGCACCTAAAATGTTTGGGGTGGTTTCTAGATTTCTGGAAAATCTGTGCACCCCTGATGCACTTCGTTCAAAGAATGCAGAAGGAATGGCGTAGCTACATGTCTGGACAGAGAAGGTCCTTTAAATGTTGCAGTGGCTCTAACTTAAAGAAATTTTGCTGCAACTGGAAGACTCATTGCTATGTTAAGTGTATTCCGCCATTACAAAACACTGGCGCAGTGTCTACCACTCTCATGAACGTTATCTAGGTCAAAGGTCGGCAATTACTCTCATACCGCAGACCATCTTGACCTCTCCTGTGACCACTGCTAACTAAGAAAAAAGTGAAGAGGAGAAGGGGTTTATGGCAAAATAAAATGTCAAGTTTTTCTTGTTGACGCGGACCCTATTGTACACAGACCTACACGATGCACACAGAACCTTAACAAACCCGTTCTGTAAGAGTGGTCTTAATTGGGGATTCTGACAGTTCAGGGAGTAGCATCACTGGTACTCGCGAACCGGCTAATGCACAGAAACTGCGAGATCTCGACTTGTAATTAACAGAAGAAACAGTTTTCAATTATTCGTACTGATTGAAACCACACTCTACACCAAAACTCACACAAATGGTGTTGATAATTAAATCGGCAACGACATCCTGAACTAAAATTGCTGTCCACAAGTGTTAAGATATACGAGTACGTTAAATAGAATGTGGAATGGACCCCAATGCGCTTTCTTACACCCAACTGCCGGGACGATAACTTAAAATTGTAAGCATCATTTTCGCCCCAAGAAACTCTAGATTTGTAGGCGCGTTCGCAGAAATTGTGAAAAGTGACTATTAGCTTCGTCATGTCTGTCTGTCTGTCTGCCCGTCCGTCTGTCTGCATGGAACAACTCGGCTCCCACTGGACGGATTTTCATAAAATTTGACACCTGAGTATTTTTCGAAAATCTGTCGAGAAAATTCAAGTTTCATTAAAATCTGGAAAGAATAGCGGGTACTTTACATGACGACCTATGTACATTTATTATAATATCTCGCTCATTTCTTCTTAGAATGAGAAATTTTTCAGATAAAAAGTTGTAGAAACAATCAAAACACATATTTTATATTTCAACAATTTTTTCCCGATAATCGTGCCGTTTATGAGACAATTAGCAAAAATATGGTAGAGTCAGACAGGTCACAGACGCCAATATAATACGGCGCATGCGCATTGCGCGCTGGATAACTAAGGCTACACACACACACACACACACACACACACACTCAGACATGTAATACTTTTCCACAGCGACAATGGTTACGCGAACGCGCCTCGATGTTACGTTATACTTACATTGTCTATCTTCGTATTTACTTAGCCACTTTCATGTTTACGAGACTGTTTCGGTACCATGTATGATAACAATTGGTAAGGGCCTATATTAATAACAGAGAACACTTGAGTATTGCGTCGGAAGGGACTGACTTGTAATACCAGATACTGCTGTGTGCACTTTAGAATTAGGCTCAGTATATGCAAGTGGTCTCCCAAAATTTTGCTCGCTTTAGAAGAATCATTAAATATTTACAAAAGGGACAGACACAGGTTTTCGTTAAATTTAATAGCTTAGGAAATTTACCGATCCAAGCAGCAATACTACTTTAAAGTACGGCACGATCGCTTCATTCAACCTTCTTTTAAATTCAGCAATCAAACATCTAACACTGCACGATCTCTGCAGTCGAAAAAGCGTTGTTCAACAAACCAAGAATCAATTATTTACAACCTCACAAATCCATTCCCTTAGAAATCCCACTCTACGTACCACCACCTAAGATATTTCCCTCACAATCCTACCAAACACCCATTACGCCTCGCTTACTGCCACACAATATTCAGAAACTGCGGAACGAAACGAAAGCTCGTGTACACAATATATGAGGTGCTCAGAGTGACGCTGCCGAAGAGCCCAGTCTTCTGGAGTATTATGCCATGTCGTTTGGTAAGTAGTTACCGACATTTCGAAGGTTCGTCCAATCCTAGAAGACTTTCTTTCGACTGTTTTACCCTGAAGATAAAAAGGCACTACGATCCTTCGAAATTTCGGAAACTACTGACCCGTCAACGCGGCCAAAAACCCCTCAAGAACAAAATCTGCATAAGCTAGCATACCTAAACATCTGGACTATGTAACCGGAAGAGACTAAACAACACTCCACAGCACAATTAAACATGTAAGCAATACATATATAATCAGGTGTCAACAAATGTTGACTCAGTTCACTAGTCGGATAAAACTTCTACTCGCCAGACATTTGCCCACAAACCGCGTCTACCCACGCTGCTGTAATTTCTCTGCACCAGTCCACATAAAATTATATAACACATAACAGGTCTATATATAGAATATCCAAACCGACTGTTTGACGTTTGTAGGAAAAGAAAAAGGCAGGAGAAAACAATTAACTAATAAATTCAAGGAATTTCCGGACGTCGGCTTTGACTCATTTGTCACGGACAAGCAGAAGAGAAAGTTTAATGAGCCTCGAATACACACGGCTTTTTTTTTAACTTTCCTTCAAAATAACACCGGCAAAAAAAAACTACAAGGAAGTTTCCAAAAATAAGGTAGCTAACACTGTGGTGCCAAGAACTTTAACTTCGATATGCACATGGCACAAGTGGTACAAAACAGACCACCATGCAGTCACCATTGACATTCAAGCACCTGTGCCACGGGGGCACCAAGGTTAGTATTCCGGCAGAGAAGTAACATGTGTCAAGTGTTTGTAGCCGGGACGTGACAGCTTACTTCACGTTGGCGTCTGCTGCAAATCCCTTACCAGCCACGTGCTTCTTAAGTGGACCGGAAAGAATAACTGTCAACAACACTTGTGATGTGCTACGGCGCTACGGCTGGGAGGTTATGGACCAACCTCCCTACAATCCCGATCTCGCACCTCGTGATTTCCACCCCTTTGGACCCCTAAGAAGCACCTTGATGGCCAGCAATTTGCAACAGACGCCGATACGAAGCAAGCTGTCACTTCCCGGTTACAAACAAGTGACACCGATTTCTTCTACGTCAAGATACATACCTTTGTGCCACAGTGAGACAAATGCTTAAATGTTAATGGTGACTACGTGAAGGTCTGATGTGTACCGTCTACTACCTCTACGCCATATACGCTTCGAAGTCAGAGTAAAGTTCTCGACATCAGAGTGTTTGTTACCGCATTCTGCGAAGCTCCTGTGTATTTATACCCACGTTTCTCTCACGAACCCAGTGAAACTTCACGCGTACGTACAGAAGATTCGCCAAACACTGTTCGGAAACAACTTGACCAATCATTCCAACCTACATAATCCACTCATCTGAAAATGAATTCAGATTTTGCTTACTAGACCTAAAACAAAATTTGAAACCCATCAAACTTACTCCTTTTTAACCGTGATAATATACAACTAGTAGCATATGATTTAAATTCGATTGTTCTGCTATAATTAAAACTCATTTAACAACATAAAGTCTGAAATGTTACATACAATATTAAAAGTTCAGCTCTTATCGCAGAGAAAACAAACTACCTGTAAGGTAAAGTTCTCCCCAGAACAGGCCATGAAGGCCCAGAGGGGGAGTAGAGGTATAGCTCTACTCTTTCTTTAACCCTGGCACTAGATGAGGGTGCCGATCCCAGTGGCCGTGCGGTCTAAGGCGTGGGTCTTCGGCAGCTCGCTTACTAGGATCGTGGGTTCGAATCCCACCGGGGGCATGGATGTCTGTCTCTTGTGAGTGTTGTGTGTTGTCAGGTAGGTCTCTGCGACGAGCTGGTCCCTCGTCCAGAGGAGTCCTACCGACTGTGGTGTGTCTCAAATGTGTGTGACCATGAAACCTCGACGAAACAAGGAGGCCCAGGCCCATGTAGGGCTGTCGAGCCATTAAAAAAAAAAAAAAAAAACCTAAATGAGGGTGGGTGGTCAACTCCACGCCCTGGCCGCTTTACCCCCGGGAAAGAGATCCGGTACCCATTGAATAGGAGGCTGGGTGTGCCCCAGGGCCGGTCTGGACGGCTGCGAAAAATCTCGCCCCCACCGGGATTCTATCCCCGAACCGTCCAGTCCGTAGCGACTCGCTATACCGACTATGCTATCCCGGCCCACACAAACTACCTGTAACTTACAAACACCAGCGGGTTACAGTTATTTAGAGAAATAATGGTTGTTGTTGTAAGGATCACATAAATACACTGTCCCTAAAAATGCAGTTTTTTAATCTTAAAGCATGCAGTACATCTAGTTAAAGCCGCGCTTTAAACCAGAAGTACAAAATTTTTCAAAACTCTAAAAGACACACCAAAAGGATGACATGAAGCAAGTTCCAGGCTGGGGACCCACAAATATTAGGCGCCACCGTATAAAATTTAGTCGCCCTGGATTTGAGTACCCACCCCCCTTTAAAGGTTCACTGTATACAGTTACATAAAGCCCACAAAATTTATACATTCTAAATATAGCTATCTACATTGCTTGCAGCTAAATTCTGTCAGATTATCAAGTTCATCATCCTAGACATTTAAACAAATTATTCTGAACCCAATAAACACTACTCCCCCTTAGAAGCCACTCAGCACAAAATGCAGTATGACTTAGAGAACACTCAAAGTGAAATAAGTAAGCGGTCTACGTCACGGACGGGGAAAGAGTCCCTGGCAGCCTCTGAACAGAGAGCTGTGTGGTACCCAGGGACGGTCTGAAACCTGTGGAGAAGAGAACAAGATACGCCACGTACGTATAACGTAATGCGTTCACGTAATGTTTACACCTCCTCGGCTATCCTAATAGCCTGATACTATTTCACAAGAACAGAGCGCTTTTATGGCGATTTAATGTCGCCGGCAACAATAACACGTACTGTCTTCATACAAAATGCCCGATATTTGTACCCGATTTCGATCAAATTTGGAATTTCTCGACAGATTTTCATAAAAGTCCCCAATATCAGATTTCACGGAAATCCGCCCAGTGGGTGCCGCGCTGACACATGCGGACAGAAGGGCAAACAGATGGACGGACATGATTAATGTAATAGGCGCTTTTCGCGACTAAGCAAACGCGCCTAAAAACCTCTCACCCTTATAGGAACGCAAGAGTCCTCGGTCGTCCAATCCGTAGCCTCGTCACAATACTCACTGAACTATCCCGGCTCCTACAGAAGATTGGAGCAGAACACACAAAGGACTTCATATTGAGTACCCTCAACATGTTATCCTCCCGTATTTTTCTCTCTTCCGAGTGCCTGCCTCCCAAGAGAGTTTCTCCGCCAGAATTCTGCCTGCATTTCTTGAGTCAATGTCCAGATTAATCAAAATTACATGTCCATCTCGTAGTCAAATTTGTATTCCTAGCAACAAAATGTGAACTATATAAACCATAGAAATCCACGTTACGTAATACCCGAAATAGCTTACAGTACGACATTCAGGTATCTTAGGTCCAAACATTTCCCTCGCCACTTTGTTTCATACATTTGCAATTCATGTCATTTGTTCAACTAAGAAACGTCTTACACAAGGGGTGAACAATTGCTGGGCGCCAGGTCGCCCGAGCAACTAGATTTTGTAAGGTGGCGCCTAATATTTGAGTCCTCAGCATGGAACTTGCGGTATGTCATTCTTACGCACAATTTTGAGGTGGCTCCTATGTTTTTTTTTTTAAATCTGCGCACCACTGTGTTACACCCATAAAAAACTGACAAACTATATATGTCCACATACATCAATTCGTGTTGATTTAGAAAGTAAAACTAATTATGCCTTTAATGAATACCATCAAGCACGATAAAACGAAATATTAAACCTATATCATCCAATAAAATACTAACCACTCTCCAAGAAAAAATACGCAATGGTAAAACGACAAAATTAAGGGTTTTACAATCTCCGGGGAATCATGCAAGACCTTACGAATAACATAACGAAGAACACTTAGGAAAGTGAATGGATTCATACTGAAAAATAATACAGCCTGTTATACGAATTTTCAAATCGCCATTAACTTAAAACTGTGTTCCGAACAACTTTTTTAAAAGTATAACGAAAATGGGCACTTCCATAAAAACAGTACAATACAGCCTGTTACAAGAATTTTCAAACAATCTACTAACTGTATTCCGTACGACTTTTTAAAGATAACGAAAATGGGAACTTTTGCAAAAATATTACAAGATCTCAATGACAGAAACACTGATAAACTGACGCAATTCCGAACCTACTTCGCTTTATCGTTTATTTAAAGCAGTTTACAGGCACATTTTCAATAGTAATAATTTTAGAGATAAAAGAGACAGTAGTGGTAGGCATTTTCATTTCCCTCACTTGGCAATACTAATAACAGACTCGCACATCTCCTAATGACGTTATCTGCGCACCCTTTATGACGGATAACCAGCTATACCAAAACTTATCAGAGTCAAACGATATCAACATTTTTAGTTTCGTCTGTTGACAACACTGATCCACCAGTATAACTGAAAAATATATAACATCGTGTAAGTGTCGTTTATGTATGAAGTATTGTCGTCAAAACTCGTTCAGTAGGAGCAAAATTGTTCCGTGTGGACAGACGGACACACACAATCTTGTGATTGCGCCTACAGAGTACCTCACCACGAGTCCTCCCCCTTCCCGAATCAATCACACTGTAGAACTATACCTCACAACTCACTTAACCTTACATAGAATTCGGCTTCGTCCTTTCTGAACCCCAGAAATGTAACCATTCATAGAAAGACAGGCCATCCCAACTCGGGCTCTTCACGGGTTTCTTACGAGACAATCTCTACTTCGAAAATTCCTGATAATAATCACCGTGATTTGAAATTGCATGCAACATAAAAATTTTAAACCGCGTGATTAAATGCATCAAGAAACACGGCGATGATAAGCAGAAAAGCATACCCTAAAATTTTCATTCAGTGTTCTGAATAAACTGAAAATATGAAATTAGGTAACCCCCAAAAAATATTTAAGTTCGCAATGACTTTTAACCCTCTGACACCTGAAATTCATCTAAATACACTATGTCTTGTTTACACAAACCAATCAGTTGATGCTGAACAGGGAAATAATCGCCTCTGTTCAGGGAATCATACAACCACAAATACACTGTGTGGGCAACATTTTGTTTCTTTTCTGTAAACCAAGTACTAGATGACTCGAAAAGAAACCCATTTTCCTCTAACGGCACATTACGTCTATCAAATTTAACATTCTGTGTTGTGCATTTCAGCACAGTAATTTTTCCCCCCTCCCTTTTCACGGGTGGGAGGAAAATGGTCCGACCACTTTCACACTTTGTGACGGCCGGTAACTACAGCGAAAAACAAAAGGCAACAACCTTTTACACATCACCACCAATTCAGCACATGCATCTTTCCTTAAGCATGTTAAATTTTTATGAAGTTATTTTCAAGTGTTCACGCCCTCACGATATTACGCATTACAATAATTTTAAAACCACGTACGGTACGACAGTGAAAGAATGCACAATACACACAACGCATGGATTAACTTCACAAAGACACTGCAAAGTATGAACATTGGATTAGATGCACAATCCAAACTCAAAGTCCATAATATTGTGTATGTTATGCGGCGCTGTTTTCTGATATGGATAGAAGCACGAGTCAACACGGCGTCCATTAGTGGCTACTGTTTCACGATATGGGCCTTCAGAAAGCCAAACAAAATAAATTATTTCCATTAGTCTGCGTGTGTACGTTTGTAATTGATCGATTTGAGCAAACAGTCTGATACGTAATTTTAGTCACCAATACCTCTTTAAGAATTAATCGGGTTCCGCTCAACACTAGGGGTAGAACTGAGATATTTTCTGCTTATGGATACAATTATAACCTTGTCACACGCCATGACCACAGAGATAATTCAGATACCAATAAAAACAAGAGATGTGAAGATCACATGTTTTACCCAATGTGGCACACCATTCACAGAGATGTAATGAATAATAAACACTTCAAAAGTGGTGGACGGTAAACAAAAAAATTTGCAAGCAGCAATAAGTTTAAGATTAAAAAAATAAAATTTGATTCGTTAATAGGAAAACAACTTGCTCTAGATCCAGCACGCAAACTGTCACCTGTGTTGTAGGTTAATATACAAGCTTTTTTATAGTGTAGTCTGCAACATTAAGAATACTGTACGGAAATAATGATTGATTTCACCCAAACACGGTTAACAAGCCTGAGAATATACACGAAACGTCTGCCAATGGCCATGACTTTTTTTTAGGGATGAAGCTACCGCCACCCCCGCTCACTCCGGGCCGGCCTACACAAAGAGGCTCGCAACCAGCCGGCACCTTGCTTTCCGTCCGGCGTCCAAAATGCACAGTCACATCACATCCATTGCTGTTATTCACATCAGACGAAGCAGCAAACTTAAACACGCACATAAACAGACACGTAACTCACGAAAAATAATTGTACACAGAAGAGATACAAATCACACAGATACACAAAACCTAAAAAATGACAACGTACCCTGGATCGTTAGGTACTTCCGCCGGTGAGCCTCCAGCCACACTCTCCTGGGTTTGAGACTCCATTATGAACTGTATTTCGATCGTTTACTTCAAAACTACGACTAAAACTAAAGGAGAATAGTGAACCCGGTTAGGAACAGCGCCTCCCCCTGTCTAATCGTACGATCGTACACACTACCAACACGATACTGACGGTTTCTGTTCTTAGCGGAGTGCGACAACGCCAACTTGGGCGAAGGGGGCAGAGGAGGGTCTGCGAACGCACTTATACGCTGCGCGCGCTGCCATGTTGATAGATGACCAAAACATCGGCTGTGATTGGATACAATCCGTGCGCCTCTCGGTGCGGCGGTGACGTAACACGTATACATATTGCTCATGCGCGGAAACATTCACAACGCGGTTGTCTACATTTACATAAATGCCTAGCACAGTAGAACGAAAACAAACATCGAGCCCCGGTAACTGCGGTGAGAAGTAATGAACACGAGTGACATCTGTGAACATTTCTTGAAAACGATGGACGTCTTCCCTCAACAACGGTTTTCGATGTAACAGTTTTAAAGCACTTTACTATTTTGGTTTTTCCCTCTTTACATGATGTATTTTGAGAATACTTATGTCACACAACTCTGTAACCCATCTAGTTGATACGTGTTTCGAATACGGCAGTAGTTCTGACGTGCTTGCTTGCGCAAAGATGGCGTTAATAACCACACGCATCTCTCCATCTGCAGTACTTGTACATGTAGTTATGCAGTCTGCTATAGGTGGCAGAACAAACTACATCCAGGCTGCCATCTTACAACCCTCGGCACTAATAGATGTGAGCAGAACAAAGAAAACACATTTTTATAGTCTTACCTGGTTTTTTGATACCAATATTGTTGACATGCACAATTTCGTAAAACAGATCTCCCTCGTCTGATGCAACTATCACAGCGGTAAACAACCGGTTTGCCGCAAGGTTTTTAATATGTAAACAATTATTTAAAAATTTTGAAGTTTAACACTGATAAACAAAATACGGTAGTTTTGTTAATAATTGTTGGATTTTGATGAAACTTGAGGCAAAAGATTTCAGAACCTCTAAGCTTTTCGAATATGCAATAAAATTTTACCTTAAAAATTTAACTTGGTGTGTAATGCCTTGAAACAACCTTTAACACAAAGGTCAGTCTGACAATCGGGGCACCAACACACTGTCTCCTTCCTTTTGTTGTGTTTGTAACACACTACACACCTCTTTGTTGGCCTGGCCTTTTTCCCTGTTGGTGGGATTCTTTCGGGGAAATGTCTTTGAAGAAGTCGTGGCATATTTTTGTTGGTGGAATGACGGCCTTCTGCTTTCCTTTAAATTGCACTCCTATGTTCAAAAAGTACAGCCTGTACCAGATCTACTCTAAATTTAAAATTGTCTATTTTGGACTGGCCTGAATTTGCAGGGCATATTCATACTACTTAGAATGGTAAAATTGAGTAATCTCCTAAACATTTTGTTGTACCATTTAGTCATTTTCTTTCTTTCCAAAAGATATGGTTGAAGAAGTTGGTCTTTTAGATCAACTCCTCCCATGTTTTCATTGTAATCTATAACTGAAAGACGCTTTTCATTTTCCTGTCCACGTTTTGTTAGACTGCTTCTTGTTTACTCCCCATGATAAGTTGAAATCATCCACAATGTGCAGCCCTTTTGCAGCAATGGCCCCACAAGTGACAACACAATTGCTGCGATGTTGTTTGTGTCACCTGAAATAAATACTGTTTAAAACACAGTGCTTTGCCCATATAAATTATAGAACACCACAAGTACCATAAACTGGACTCACATAGTTCCTATGACTTGATTCCAAATTTGGAAGCCTTTAGGGGAATATACTGTCTGAAAGAAAGTCTTCCCCTCTATAGCATTAGTGACTCATATATTGCGATATTCTGCCCGGGTAAGTACAAACTCTGAAATTTTTTGTTGAGATGGGACAGGACAGGATAGATTTTGAAAATGTTCCTGTATGTTCCTGTATTCTCACTGTTATTGAAAGCACGAAATTGCAGATTGAGTCAAGCTGATCCACAGAAATAACACAGTCAAAGATAGGAGTTGCCAAAACAAAATTTTTTGAAAAATATGATCGTAGTGTAGGTTTCTGTATTATTCTCATTAGCATGAAAAGTGCTATCATAACATGCATTTTATCTTTAGTGACAGGGTTCCAGTCTCACATCCTCGAATGAAATGGAATGAGACATCTAGCTCAAATTTTTTGTTCTGCGTGTTTGTTTCATGCACTATTAGTTCCACCAGTACAATACATTTTGAACACTTTAGGACAGTGAGTTTCATTTCGAGCTTCATTTTGAGGCACAAAGTTAGCAACAAACTGTTCCCTTTGCCCTACATAGTTTGTCATATCCTCCCATGTAAACGCAGCACTCGAAGCATTAGGAGCACTGGCTGCTGCAGGACTTTGCACAATGTCATATTCATCAACACTACATTCCAACGCAATTACTTCGCCTACAGCCAAATTATTGGTGCCACTTGAGCCATCATCTGAACTAGAATTACCTGGATCAGAATCTGGAAGCTATTCTAACAAAGCTTGTCCAATTTCTTCCTCAAACAAACCCTTGCTACTTGATGCCATCACTGCACCACACTGCAGCCTAAAATAAAATTAATGCACAGTATCAGCTGTGAAGAAACAAAGAAGCTGTTGACATAGAAGAGTCATGTCATATGTCATTCGAAAACTCCAGACCTCAGCTTCGTGATGACAATAACAACACTGGTTTTCATTTTAATTTCACTGTTAGAGAGAGGCACAAAGCAGCTCGTGCATTTAAAGACTGCAAAAAATCGACCCACATTTTGAGATGAGAGAAAAAAGATAAAGAAGTGATTTTTCGGAACCGTCTCTCACACCATATGGCAGCCAGCTCATTTATGAACAAGAATAATGCAGCTGGATTACATATGCTTCCCAAGTTTTTAAGAGATAGTCAAATGAGTCTGAGCATACAGTATGTGAGCAGAGATCAGCACTCAATGGCAGGTGCTGTTTACATTTGGTGAGCAGGCTTGGCACCCACACACTGGGGGGTTGCAGTACGTAGATTGGAATGGTTTGGGAATGCTGTAAGAATGGATGACACAAGGGCAGGAAAGAGGTTACTGGAAGGCAAATCAGGAGGATGAGAAAAGAAAAGGGAATACCTATACTACAATGGATGGATGACGATGTATCAGACCTGAGGAATATAGGCATAAAAATATGGAGAACAAGAGCTTTGGACAGAACAAAATGGGAATCTGTCACGAATGAAGCCAAGGCCAAAGTTAAAGGGTCATAGTGATAAAGAATAAGAGGTGGGGGGGAATCAATAAAATAACAATGACTCAGTGAAAACAACCCTGAAATCTGTGTATTTCAAGAAAAATTGATAAGTTTCAAAAAAAGGTGGATGATATGGCACCATGCACATTTACCAGAAACTTCTGTTCATAGCATATAGCACTTGTTTTTATATGATGGAACTGTTCCATCAGTAACATGAATGGGTTATAACGGTCACTTCTCATCACTCTCTTCAACATATATCTGCAGTTTGAGTAAGCCTGTGTCCAAAGTTTTGATAGGCAAAAGGTTTGCACTCAACACTTCGTTTTCTTGCTCATCACTTTCAATCCATGGGAAGTCCTGAAATAAAATCAAGACGTTCTGGGAACAAATTACAACTCCTATTTTCCTTTACATGCTTCAAGCTATCCCACTTGGTAAGCCCATCAAAAACTATAGAGTAATAATAATTCAATTTAGTGATCAATTTCTGTCCACAATTTTCACTCCAAGGACGTTAAATTTTCTGAGTTACAACCTGAAAGCTTCTCATCACTGTGGTATTTTGTTATCCTGCAGAAATAGAATACAGTTTATACAAACTCTGTAAGTATGTTGATGACCTATCTACACAAAACATTCATGTTGTGTTATATTTCAACATCCTATTTAGAATGTGGTCTTCTGGGGTGTGACACTGGAGGAACATACCAACTTTTGGGAGTAACATGCTATATTCTTAGGTCCACAAACTTATTAATTCCATTTGGAATAAGTAAAAATGCCTAACAGTACAAGAAGTCTACTACTGTACCTTTTTAAAAACTGGGTAATAAAAGTAATTGTAGTAATTTTTGCAGCATATCACTGCATACAAAATTTTATACAACATTCTTCTCTTATGGTTAACTATACATATAGATAAAATTACTGGGGCTTATCAGTGTGGATTTTGAAGTAAGAGATCAAATACTTATCATATATTCTGCATTATCAGATACTTGGGGAAAAATAGGAATACATTGTGACAGTACATGAGGCTGTTTATAGACTTCCAATAAAGTCTATGATTCGGTTAGAAGGAAGGTTATGTACAATATTATTTTTGAAACTCCTCTGAAACAAGAAGACATTTTATTACCATTGCTTTTTAACTTTGCTTTGGAATGCCATTAGGCAGATCACAGAAAACAAGGAGTGTATACAATTGAATGGAACACATCAGCTTCTGACCTGTGTTGATATGTTAATTTATTGGGCAAAAACATAAATATTACAAAAAAAGGAACACAGAAGTTTTATTAGGCACTAGTACAGGGACTGCCCCCCGGAGGTAAGGTATTTCCACCTTGATGTGGTGGGGGGGCTTGCGTGTCCTGATAACCCTGAGAGCCATGCTGGCGGTAGCATAGCTACCGGTAGGGCCTCCCAAGCCGGACAGGTCAATACGGGTAGGGACCAGACAAAGAGAAATACCCTGGTCCTCCAGGTTGGGGGTTGGGCGTGAAGCTAACGACCTCACCCCGTAAAACACAAATTGTTATGAAACAAAGCCAACAGCCTCGGATAGATGGATCTACTGGATTAAGATATGGGCAAGGAAGAGGACAAAGAACAAGGAAAAATGATATATCTCTAGCAACTTGGAATGTGAGAACCATGTTAAGACTGAGAAAGATGACCGAAATAGGAAATTAAGTTGTTAAATATAAACTGGATGTGGTAGCACTCCAAGAAATACGATGGCAAGGACAAGGTCAGATAGATAAACAAGAATACTCCCTATTCTATAGTGGACCTAAAAGGAGAACTGGCCTATACAGAACTGGGTTCATAGTACCAAGAAGAACACGAAAGAGCATACTGGAATTTGAGGCAGTCAACGAGAGGATCTGTAAGCTACGGCTAAGAGGGAAGTTCAGAAACATATCAATAATATCAACACATGCACCTACCAAAGAAAAGGAAGAAGAAAAGAAAGAAGAAGAAAAAGAAGAATTTTACGACCTTCTAGAACAAACTTGTTGGAAGATACAGAAATATGATACGTTAATACTTATGGGCGACTTTAATGCTAAAATAGGGAAGGAAAACTCTCTAGGATCAGTTGTGGGTAAATACTCACTTCATGAAACTAGTAGTGAAAACGGTGTGATATTAGGACAGTTCGCAATGAGAAATAACTTGGTTATTAAAAGTACATGCTTTCCACACAAAAAGATACATTTAACAACATGGAAGTCACCAGATGCTGGAACATTGAACCAGATAGATCATGTACTTATAACTGCAAGACACTCCTCTTCCATCATGGATGTGCGTAGCTGTAGGGACCGAATTGTGATACTGACCATTATTTGGTGAAGACAACGGGCAGAGAGAAACTAACGAATACACAACCGGCGCACACAATAAGGAGAAAGAGATGGCATCTGGAAAGGTTGAAGGATGAAGATTTAAAACAACAGTACCAAAGAGAAATACAGAGTAAATTAGAAGAGGAAGAAGAAAGAGAAAGTATTGAAGAGGAATGGAAGCGACTAGAGGAAGTACTGGGAAAAACAGCAGAAGAGAAGATAGGAGAGAAAAGACTAGTAAGAAATGAATGGTTTGACCAAGAGTGCAGAGAGGCCATAGGCGAAAAAAATAAGGCAAGGGAGAAGATGATATAGAGAAAAACAAGAGGGAATTGCGAAAAATATAAACAACTAAGATTGAAAGCCAATAGAAAATGTAAAAGAAAGAACAAGAAAGAAATAGAAGAAACAGAGATATTAAATCAAGGGAGTGAAATAAAAAAATTCTATTCAGCTATGAATAGAATAAGAAAAGAATTCCAACCTAGAGAAAGAAGATGTAGAGATAAGCATGGGAAAGTGCTTGGAGAAGAAAAAGTAACATTAGACAGATGGGCAGAACATTTTAGTGACTTCCTCAATAAAAGCACAGTTCCTGGGAATGGACAGTTAGACTGCTCTAACCCAACAAATGGACAGATAGTAGAAAATCTGATGAATCCCTACAAGACAGGAAGTAGCAGAGGTAATTAAAAAGATGAAAAATAATAAGGTGCCGGGGGAAGATGGGATAGTGGCAGAGATGATCAAATTTGGAGGAGAAGGATTGGAGAATGCTATACACAGACTGATATGTAGAATATGGGATGAGGAAACCATGCCAGAAAGCTGGAAAATGGATATGATATGTCCCATTTTCAAAAAGGGTGATAAGCTGGCATGTGAAAACTATAGAGGCATCACACTACTCAATGTAGTGTACAAGGTAATGTCCAGCATCCTGAACAAAAGAATGAAGAGATACTCAGAAGATTTGCTAGAGGAATATCGATGTGGATTTAGACCCCAGAGAAGCACAACGGACCAAATCTTTATAATTAGGCAAATGATGGAAAAGTTTTATGAACATGAACATGATTTACACATGTTATTTATAGACTTTAAACAGGCATTTGATAGTTTATGCAGAGATGAATTATACAAGGCTTTAAAGAAAATGAACGTTCCTGGAAAATTAATTAGAATGGTACAAATGACTATGGAAAACACCAAAGCACGAGTCAAAATAGGAAATAAGTTGAGCAACGCATTTACATACAATGCAGGTGTAAAGCAGGGTGATGGATTATCAACGGTACTCTTCAATCTTGCCCTGCATCAAGTTGTTAATAAAATAAATCAAAAAGGAACAATATACTTTAAATTTAGCCAAATTTGTACATACACAGATGACATAGTAATTGTTACCAGGAATATATCAACATTTAAACAAATATACTGAGAATTGGAAAAGGAAGCCGAAAGGTATGGTCTAGTGGTGAACGAAGGGAAAACGAAATATATGGTCATGTCCACATCAAGAATACCACAAAACATTAACATTAACATTTGAAGGGGTGAGTCAGTTCACATATCTGGCAGCCCTGGTCAACAGCCAAAATGAAATAAGTGACTGTATCAAGGATAGGATACAGAATGGAAATAGAGCATATTATGCTAACTTAAAACTTTTTAAAAGCAAGCTGCTAACAAGGAATACTAAAGTTAAAATACATAGAACACTAGTGCGACCAGTCGTCACATACGGATCGGAAACGTGGACATTAAAAACTGGAGAGGAGAATGCACTGAGATGTTTTGATGAGAAAAAATATTACGGAGAATATTCGGACCAGTCCAAGATACAAATGGCTGGAGAATAAGATATAACCAGGAGCTTGACAGATTGATAGAGGGTCAAGACATAGTGAGATTTATTAAGGCACACAGACTAAGGTGGCTGGGCCACGTAGAACGAATGCCAGAAACGCAGATGCCAAAAAGAATGCTGAAAGGAAGACTCGATAACAGAAGAAGAAGGGACGTCCTAGGATGAGTGGATAGAAGATGTGGTGGCGGACCTGGCAACAATGGGAATCAGAGGATGGAGGATAAAAGCAGCCGATAGAGAAGTCTGGAGAGCAGTTGTCAATGAGGCCAAAACCCACCAAGGGTTGTAGAGCCAGCGAAGAAGAAGAAGAGTACAGGGACTGGCCTAGAAGTAAATGCTGAAAAACCAAAGTACATGTTGATGTCTCACCAACTGCATGCGCGACACAATTAAATTTGGGGAATGCCTGTTACCATTCAGTTTAGAATCCTTTGTCCTTCCCATTTGCTTTCTACAGACATAAGGGTTAAAATGTAAAGAACTATAGTTTGCTTGGTGTTTTGTATGGGTGTGAAACTTTCTCTCTCACATGAAGGGAAGAACATAGGCAGACAATGTTCAAGAACAGTGTGCTGCAGGATATATTCAGGCCCAAAATGGAGAAGGCAGAAGGAGACTCAGAAAACTGCATCATGAGGAGCCCCATAATTTGTACCCCGCATCAAATGTTATTAGGCTGATCAAATCAAAGAGGAGAAGATGGGTGAGGCACATGGCACACAGGAGGGAGAGGAGAAATTCATACAGGATTTTGGTGGGTAATCCTCAGGGAAAGAAATCACTCAGAAGACCCAGACAGAGGTTTTATTTTATTGTATTTTAAAGAAATGGGATAGGAGGGCACAGACAGAATTTATTTGGCTCAAGATAGGAACAAGTGTTGGGCTTGTGTGAATATGGTAAGATGCAGGGACATTCTTGACTATCTGAGGAACTATTACATTCTTAGGAAAAACTCTGCTGCATGGAATTGGTTTGTTAAATTAAGTACGAATCAAGTGTACCTGATATCTAGGGTCCTCTGCAAGGGAAACCGACACTGTTTCTATGGTATGAATTTGCACTCTGAAAGTACTCTTGCTTGGGAGAGGTCTCAAGTAGCTTGCAATTACTGCAAGTTTCAGGCAAAATCCCCGAAAAGCTTCTTCACCTTTAATGAAATATGGATCATCTCTGTAAGAGAGAATATGTCACATAAATTCCATGCAAAGAAATTAACAGCCCAAATATGTCCACCACCAATCTTTACATATACAGTTAAAGTACAAATGCCACACAAAGCCTTTACATCACAATTGTTTTAACTGAAAATGAAACAACGTTTCCTATCAAACTCTGACTTTAAATGTTTACTGATAATTCAACTTACATAACTGGACAAACAGTTATTGTGGTTAATGCCATCAGGTATAGTTTTTATCCATCATCACAGTGTCTACCCACCTCAGATATGTACAAGAACAGTGTCAAAGTTGTCCCTGCACACGCCATGATGGCATACAGGGGGAGCAGAGGTATAGCTCCACTCATTCTTAACCTTGGCTTGGCACTAGATAGAGATATTAGGTCAGCTTCATGTCACAACTACTTTATGCCCACACTGAATATGAGGCTGGACATTCTAATGAAGAGAAAAATCTCCTGCCCTTGCTGGGAATCAAACCCACCCATCCATCCAGCCCATTGCCTAGTCACTATATCAACTACACTACCCCAGCTCCCGCCATGGTTCGAAGACCACAATTACCTGCAGGTACCCTCTGCCAAACCTGAATACATACCACATCCCATTGCTCTCATTAGCTGAATATGAATAATGAGTGTTTTCATATCAGGAGTGGTCTTCTTCTACAAATATTTCACACGTTTTTACAACAAAATAATGACATATTTATACTTCTTGTTCTTGCACAGTGTTTTGGCACAGTCACAACATTTACCAAGAGATCTATGTATTATTTGTGAGCACTAAATTCACCCCTCATGACAGGCAGGGATGGTGGCACTTGCTACTGCCTGGCTCAAAAGCATTAACCCGCCTACTCCTCTTGGTTACCTCAATGGCCAAGTATTTCTGCTATCTTCATATATTCATTTCAAGACATTCTGCATTCTAATTAGTCTATGTTTATCCACATACAAACAACCAATTCTCTCTACACAGTGGACCAGGGATCCAACCTGAAGTGATCACCTACAATTTTAACCATCTTTTATCCATTTTATAGTCTCAACATGTACATATATTGTTGGTTTTAGTTTATGTAATTTATACTATCACAAGTGTCCCTGATGATGATCCCAGAAAGGGATCGAAACATGTTGGACTGGTTTACAGGGATTATAATATATAGTATCTAAAAAAATAATAATAGTGCATTTGCTTGGTTGAGTGTTTTGTGTTTGATTGATGAAATTGACAGTATGAGTAACATAAAACTTCATGAGGAGTTTGGAAAGAAAAAAGATCTGAATTAATTTTATTTCAACAGTCCCATGGATGAGCACAGAATCACTGCATCCAGACATCAGATAAATCCACATTTCCTCAACTGCATCCTCAGAGGAGACAAGTCTTTGGTGTGCCAGAACAAAACATCAGAGCACAGAGCGCAGAACAAAATCATCACCAAGGCCCAAAAGGTTGCTTACAGAAGTTATGGATCTAAATAATGTTGATCACTTTTTTGATAAACAGGGTGTGACTCACAAAGAATCTGGGCTGAAGAAAAAAAATGAACAGTGAATTCTATGTGCGGGCGCTTTGGAGATTACTGAAGTGGATTTTGAGAGCCAGATCACAATTTCAAAAAGCAGTTGGCTCCTTCTGCCATGAGAGTGGAGTGCTTCCCGGCATATCACAATGTGACAAACAGACCTTGTGCCAGCAAACTTTTCCCTATTTCCTAAAGAGAACACTGCCTTCAAAGGAAGAAGATTTCAGGAACATCAAGGACATCCAGAAGAATGTAACTGCTGCATTAAATACAGTAACTCTGGATGCCTTCAATGACTGTTCTGTGCAACTATTATAGAGATGCGCAAAGTGTGTTGCGGTTGAGTGACATATTTTGAAGAAAAATAAAATAATTTTCTTCTTATTGCATGTGTATCTGTCCCTATAGATCAAGTCACAAAACTTTATTGTCTGACTCCATAAGGCATATATCTTGGATGAAACTGTGCAACAGTTCATGTAAACAGGGTTCATGCCAAAGAGGCTTATGTAAATGGGCACTGTATCGGAAACATTTTCCATAAAAGCTGACATTATGTTCCAGATTTTAGTTTCCATTCCATTACAAACCTTCCGGTGACATGAGGCACAAACATAAAATATTTCCATGTACTTACTGGTTCAGTGTTTTGTTTAGATCCAGAATATCAAATACAAATCTCTCAATTGCTCTCTGTGTTTCATCATAAAATGTGACAGTTACTTTTCTCACTTCATTCTTCTGCAGTAGGTCCCTTATGGTTTTAAGACATTCTGTTATGTACTCATTTAAATAAGGATGGGTTGACATTTGAACCGGAACTCCATATTTCTTTCTTCTGACAAATATACTTGCTGGATAAATGTTCCTTACATACAAGACATTATGCACTGCAACTTCCAGGAACTCAATCAATATATCAGATGCTGTAACAGACAATCCCAGTACACTCATAAGAGCAGTTAATCCATACAATAAAAACCCCAGACTACTAAGCATATTTCTTCACAGAGGGTACAGAAGCATTATGAATCTATAAATCATTACCTGTGCATACATACATTATTACATACATTCCATGGATACAAACAGTGGTCAGACTGTGGAATTAGTCATAAAATACAAAACATACTGATAAGTAAAATCCAAAGTACTTAAATGTTCCATTAAATTCTTGCATATATAACAGATGTATAATACCATTGATTGATATTATAAACAAACAAAATCTTTCACAGGTTTAAGAGTCATTTTTAAATATTAAGAATTAATCTACACTAAGTACAGGGAGTGTGTCAAACTTTAGGACTAGTTAGCAGACTGTTGAAGATTTTGAGCTGGCATAGCAGGCACCTTTCTGAAAAGAGACAAGGCTGTTAACTGGTCTATGAAGATTGTAATTATTCCTTGTGTTAACACTGTGTAGAGCTCATAAATCAAAATCATTCTTCCACATTACGTAGTCATTAATCGTAAATCATGGAATTCTTTATTTACTAATGCTTCCATATACGTGTACCTTTCATTACATCCAGTACTTAATACATATTGTGGTGAAACACTCATAATAAATGTTAGTGTTTATTTTATCCAGATTTAGGCTCAGCCTGTTAGCAGAAAAACATTTAGCCCATGGAAGAAAAGTAGATTCTCCTCAGTACAGAAATCAATATTATTTTTACTAGCAAGTATAACATGGGGTCATCAGCAGATACTTTGTGTTCTTGTATGGTAGTCATTGCTGGTGGAAGATCATTCACATATGTTAGAGAAAGCAAAGGCCTTAACGCTTGAGGAGCTCTGTATATTACTGTCCCCCAGTCCCTTGAATACCAAGAAACTGTAATTCTGTTAACAAGTTAAACTTTATATTATTTTCACCGTTTTCTGTTAACAAGATTTCATGATCTACAGCCAGAAGCTTTTTCTGCAGTCACTGAATATTTCTCTAACATCAAATTTTTGTTATCACCTTTTACTATATTGACTGTTAGCTTGAATTCAGCATTTTCAGTGGATATGCCTTCCCTGAAGTGAAACTGTTCTGGGAATAATGGGTTTGTTAGCATGTATAGAGTGGCTTAACCCACTGTAAAAAACTTTCTCTAATACTGTCAAGAAAGCACTTAATAGTGCAAAATGGACCTGTCTTGTTTAACACCCACTTTTCTAGTAAAGGAAGCTGGGCACAGTGTTCTTATGCCATGTTTGATCAAATATAATAAAGTTTAGTGATGGTAAAAAGTATTCTTACACCTATATGTTTTGAAATAAAGCATGAAATTCATCTCAACAATACTTAAACAGTTCAGTTCCCGGCTCACAAAAAACCACATGCCTCAATTACAATTAGAAATTGGTTAATCACTACATTCTTAAAATATTAGTACAAAACATACAATAAAAACTGTTTACACCACGGAATCCATAGTTACAGTATAGATTGTTTTACAGTGCAAAGGAATAGGAAAGAAGATAATGGACAATGTCAAACATACTTACAGTAGTGTCTTTAAATTTACCTGAAAATGAAGCACTTCAGAGGTAGTCAATAAATAAACCTCTGAAGTTAGGACACCCTGTGGTGTCCCTTGGTACAAATTGGTAAGGAAATGATGCACCCCATGTTTTAACATGCGCGACACCAATATTGGACAGGGTTTTGATATTGTTTCTTCCGTGCAAAATTAAAAAAAAATAGACAAGGTGTTTATAGTCCACGACATAAGCTCATGAAGTTTTAACGAACAGCTCTACACATTGCCTTCTTTGTGGTACGATCATGCAGAACGCTCTTTTGACTATCGAAAGCTGTTTATTATTAGTTCCACCAGTATAATTTCTTAGGTTAGGTTAGGTTAGGTGACATTAGCATTCATTTTAATCACTTGGTAAACTTTAGGAGCCTCTACATTTGACTATAAACATCCGACACGAATTTATTTTTACCTGCGTTTCCTGATCCTGATGCCATGCCTCATAGACATAATGTGTAATCTTTTAAATGTTCTAATACTCTGCATTTGAAACACTTGTATCCCATACAATTTTCGTGGCCAGCGACAGTTGGTACGCCGATAACCAGGGATCCTACATAACTTCGACAAGCCGACATGCGCACGTACAAGCATGAGTCTTCAACATTGCCAATAAAATATGAAGGCGTGTATATATTTCTACTATAAGAGCATTATGCAGGTGTCTGTATAACCAGTGTTAATAGTATTTATAGACCTTTTATCAGTACGTTCTTACAATTATGCTAGTTCCTGCTTGGCCGGCAAGGAGTTATACTGGATATTTACGATCTGAAGCTTGGCACAGCAGCCCCATCTGTGGCCATACGTTCAGGCACACAGTCTACGGGGATGGTCTGCCATCTCTTGGTCACTCATTGAAACTTCGTATCTGAAATGCGTCGCACTTACGGTTGTGTAGTACAGCAGAAAACCCACCTCCAAAAAGTGCTAGACTTGTCTGCATAGCAGGTATCACAGGCAACAATGGAAGCTTTTTAGATATCCCATACAAGGGACAGAAACTGTTGCGTTTATATAAACATTAGTAGGGACGGTTATCATATATGGTAAGTGGAAACAGCTATCTCACCAGTAGACAGGGGAGGAATTAAAATAAAATGTAAAGCTTAGAAGCTTCTATATACTCAAAATCAGGCAGAAATGTAGGTGTTTATATAACTTGAGCACAGACAGGTCTCAGTGAATAATGGTCAGTACAAGGGGCATGTTGGATGCCATTATACTTGCAATGTAATTGCAGTATAAGAACCCTCTTAAACATGCATGCTTACACATGTATAAAAGGCCGACATGGAGGCATCTATATACGAGGTATAATAGGAAGCTATGGACGCGTCAATTTAACCAGCATAAGAGGTATTTATCAAGGCATCAATACAAGTAGCCTATATCAAGCATTAAAAGGTGTCCCTATAATTTATTTTGTGTGCTACACATTAAGCACTACTGCATTCTGCACAGTCTCACTTGGTCAACTTAACAATAATTACTTTCTGTGCATTATATACCAATGGGTCTGTATGTCAGACTTCTAATATATATTTTCAAATGTCCTCAAAAATACATTCGAAAATTTTTGATGGTGTCTTTTCAATTTTAACACCACATACAGGCTTTAATCTTTTTACTCTCAATAAATTTATGTGTAGAATGTGAGACCAACAGTAGGCTACAGGTCCTTGGAACACCTACTGCTCTTTTGTGAAGCCATAAACTAAATATGTTTTAAGAACCACCAGTCCACATTAGAAGTCCGGTCACAGCATGGAGAAAACCCACTTTGCATGTAGTAATATAGTTATTACTGTGATTGAAAGACCTGCAAGTCTTCAGTAATGAGCTGTCTCTAATGGAGATACTGGATTACATATGAGAGGAATTTGTTATTTATTATCAATAATAAGCAAGATACTCAGTGAACTTGTACAACAAACAAACAAACAAAAACAAATTGAACTCGTTTTACGCATAACTGAATACAAAGAATAGATAACCATCAATATGTTTTAATTTCACTATTACCTCAACTCTAAAAATTCTCTTTCCTGTTTGTGCTTCATAGTGTACCCCTCTGGATAAAGAGAGAATTCACAAACTGTGAGACACAATTAAAACAGAAAGAAAAAGATGACATCAACTGACACAGGCGCCATCTATGATAAAAATGTAAAGGTGACGAAAGAGAACAGTTTGTCTTTTACATTATAATTGTAATTATTATTATTATTATTCCATAGGAGAAAACACTTTCGGCTCTCATGGCAGTGCCTATATATAATATATAACATTAATAACTAATAATAAACAAGCTTCTCACACATTCATCCCCTATACCCTTAGAAAACATCTACAGAGTTTTAAATCTGTTAAGATTTTTTATTTATAAAACAAACTGTGGGCAAGGGGATGACTGATAAAATGTTTTATTTATACAAGATGAAAAATGATAACGTCTTGAGAGGGTGGTCACACCAAACAATGTAGTAGTTTTCAGGTGACTGAGTTGTTTTAAGTAGTAGCCTAAATGAATCTTGTGAACAACTACTTTTACAGAACATAAATGAGTGTAAAACACATTCAGTATTCCATTTGTACATTAGACCACAAAACAACAAGATGAAATCTGAAAAACATGGTACTTCAGCTTGGCTCATCCATTATCATAAAGATTTAAAACAATTAATACTTATTACAGTAATTATCAAGTTAACACATATTATTATTACATGGATGGTTTTCAATTCAAAGGAAACATTCAAAACAATTATCAAAACTTAGTTTGCAGGCTTTCAAAGCCATTGTCTTGAAAATTAAATTTAATGAATTTCTAAATGACAGTGCACTTAAAAATCTAAGTTTTATGGGTAAATTGCTTTGCTCTTATTCATAAATGTTTGTTTCAGTTTTCTAATAACGAAATCCTTAAAATGTTAAAAAAATTGTGATTTACAATTACTTTAAGGGCCAAATTTTTATGCCACTTTTAGCGCAAAAGTTGCTTTTGTGAATTTTGTCAGGTCATATATATATATATATATATATATATATATATCAGGCAGCCTCATGCTGGGAGCAAGACTGCTAGGCTTGCCCCTTTTCAGTGACCTGATTATTCTGTTTCAAGGAAATATCATTTGCATGCAGGCTTTGACAACTAAAGTTAGAAATTTCTGTGTACATTTCTCAAGCATTTGTACTTGAAGGAGCAACAAAGACATTAACAGAATTAAATGGCATATAACTATAATATAGGTCTCATTAGTGAAGTTATCGCCAGTACTGCACTGTAGAAAAACATGGAGGGGGGGTTCTAGTTAGACATTGTAACAGAAACTGTAGAATTACAGTTGAATCCTAAGTTCCTAATCCACTTTTTTCTTTCTTTTTTACAAAACGTAAATAGGCAAGAGAGCATGCTAGATTTGTCGTAGATATTTGTTAAAATGCACACACACACACACACACACACACACATACACACACAAACACTGAAAAGATTTTTACATTTACAAAAATATCACAGTTCCTTTTTAATATTTTCACTGTCATTTTTTAAAAAAGGTTTTGAAAATCAGTACATCTATGACTTCCAAATAAAAACGCATATGCTACCCTTTATTTCTAGCATTGCTGTGGCAGTTTATCCCTAATATTTGAAACCACATTCCTAAATTTAAAAAATCATGCCTATGTTGCGTTTTAATTAAATTAGTATTTGATTCATATTTAAGTACACATATAAATTATTATCCCATATTATTTTGGAATAACCTTAGGGTAAGGGAAATGTGAAAGTAGTCGAAATACTTAGCAGATTCCAAACATTTGGGACAAACTGCAGTGTACTCATCCTTCCTTACATAAAACTTCAAACTTCTATGCCACACTTAATTCCAGCTCAGTATCATACATAAACGGACAATAAGATTTTAAACTCCCAAGACCAGCACTGATAATTCCTTTATAATTTAGAACAATATAAAAACAATCCTTCATCTTTACAAAGACACATATTCATCTGTCTTGACCAGTTGTGTGTTGAAGTTGGCAGCCCTTAAGTTGATCTGTTTGTCAAGCCAAGCTCAAGTTTATTGCTTCTGTTTGGACAGCAGGGCAGGATGATTCATATATTAAGCCACAACTCAAAAGGCTCTGCACATTCATTCATTACTGTCAGATGTATTCACAAGAGTTAAACATTACAACTTTAAAGTTTATAACCCTACTCATTTCAGTAAAAAACGCCAAGTTCTAACTTGCTTAATATCACAGTTCGTAAGTACCAAAATACTCTTCTCAGCTATTTTTATTTTATTATTTTTCGTTTCATCAATTTTTATTGTTACAATCTGGGCTATCTTATAAGGTATATTTACTGTTTTTCAGTCTAAGGACATCCAGCACCATTGTATACGTATTTTTGCTCCCCAGAACATTCAGTTTCTATTTTCTTAAAAAAATACCACGCCGTTCTATCTATAAACAATGACATCCTAGCAACAAAATGGAGGGAAACTCTACACCTATGAAAATGTCTACTTCATTATTGTTTAATTAAATATTATGGAATAGTTACATTAGATTTTTGAAAGAATGTGGCAGAAGACAATATTCATGAAGAACAAAATGTCCTTAACAAATTTTAGCATTCCCAAAAAACCTAATTAACAATATTACAAAGCTTGAAATTTATGTTTTTTCTAACTACAGAATAATTTGGAAGATGAAGAACAGACAGAGCCAGACTAATTCTAATTTGTCACACCCAGAACAACAATGGAACCATCAAATTGACAAGGAATTTAAGACATGTTTAACTTCAGACAGTAAGGAGTGAGATTACAATTATGAGGTGGTCTCATCTTCAAGAAAAGAAATGACATAGATTAGAGATACATTCAAACATTTAAGTGTTTAAAAAATGTGAGCAAAAATGCGATCACCATGCCATATTGAGGTGCATAATGTAGATCTTGGAACAGTCTGTTTTCAAATGTTATGTTTAAATAACCTCATTTCATGTTGGTCCACACTTTGAAATGTGTTGATTCACAAAGATTTGCAACAAATTGTTATTTGACAAAGCCTAAGTGCAATTTGCCCTTTCATGTTTCAGGTGAAATCTGGGGAAAAAATTATCTATCATTTGAATATGAACAATCAATCTTTCAACAGGAAATTAAATCTTAGTGGAAGACTACAAAACAAATGAGAAGCATGGGTTCAACAGTTGGAGTGATCTTCATTTAAAAAAAATGGTGATTAACTTTCATATGAATGTAGCCAAGTAAAAACGTTCAGTTTCTCCATTATATCAGACACAGAAAACATCTAACATCCAAATTCAGATACTGCAAATTTAATTGAGCTTTCAACAAATGAATCCCAGAAAAGTGGACGGCATATGGAATACAAATATTTTGTAAAGGTCATACATAGCTGAAACACATAAACCCTTACATGAATAAATTTAAGCCCATTCGAAATTTCTGTCATTCACTATAAAACACAACTGAGATACAAATACCAAATTGCTTATCATTTGTTTTTATTTGATCCCAGACTTCATACATTACTCTAGTCTAAATGAAGGGGAAATAAATTCAAATAACTTATATAAATTATTGGCTTACTCTTTAACCTGGCAGTGTGTCAGAGGAAAAGGCAAAGGAGCCACTTGTCCGAGGGAAATTTTTGGCTACTGAACAATGATAAATTTAAAATTATGCTGCACCTTATTTATGCTGTGGGTACAGAATACGAAATTGCTAATTAAATACACATATAAGACAGTATGAGCAAATTTTAAAAGCAATACAGATCACACATTTTCAAACCAACTATTTAAAACTTGTGAAGTTTTCTTATAGTATGAACAACAGTTTAAGCACACTTTACAAAAACTAAATTTTAAATCAATTTTTAATTTAACCTGAAGGCAAGACTGAACCAAGACAGAGCACAATTTCATTTGCTTCCTACAATTTGCAAACCTTAAAAACTCGAAACAACAAAACTAATTGTTAATTGTCAGGATGACTGTTAGTACACATAAGTCATACACTGTTTCTTCTTGAATGTGGAAATGCAATGTATTTGTTTAAAGAAATTTTATGAATTACTGCTGTCTTTCTGTTAAATTAATGTCTGCAGACACCAAGCATTAGTGTTTTAAAGTAATTTATCTTACACTTCTGAAAACACAAACCTGATATACAGGCTTTTGTACTGCACACTTCCTTCATTAGCTATAATTTCATATTTAATGTCATTTAGATTTTGTTTGGGTTAAAAAAAATTATTTTTATTGCTGTAGATACAGTAAGTAATGCAATCATTGAATTAAACACCTGGACTGAAACAGTAACCGGGGCTTCATTAGTAGCATGTGGCTGAGTCTTAAATAGTAGTCTGATACTAGCACAGAAATTGTAGATAGTAGCTAGGTCTCAAACAGCAGTTTGGAACTGCCATGGAAAATATAGTAAGCAGGCGCCAGATCTTAAATGGTAGTCTGGTAACAGCATGGAAATTGTAAACGGTAGCCAGGCCTCAAATGGTAGTGTGGTACAGTGCTAGCATGTAAATTGTAAACAGTAGCCAGGTCAGAGATGGTAGTCTGGTACTAGCATGTAAATTGCAAATGGTAGCCAGTTTTCAAATTGCAGTGTGGTACATCACTAGTATGTACATTGTAAATAGTCTAGCCAGATCTCATATGGTAGTCTGGTACCAGCATGTAAACTGTAAATAGTAGCCAAGTCTCAATTGGTATTCCTGTTTTAGCATGTAAATTGTAAATAGTGGTCACGTCTCAAAATAATAGTGTGGTACTAGCATGCAAACTTTCAATTTCAGCCAGGTCTCAGATAGTAGTCTTGTACTAGCTTGTAGATTGTAAATGTTGTTCATATCACAAACAGTAGCCAGGTACTACAGGAGAATGTAAACATTAAAATGTGTGCTGGGAAACTCTTAAAGCATTAAGATGTTATATGGCATAACACTTTCACTTTTGTGTTTTGAGATTCATTATAAGCAATCTCAAGTGGCACTAAAATTTCAGCATTTTTATTTTGTGTCACTGGTTACAGTATTATGTTACAAATGTACTTTCATTTTGGTTGGTCTGGCCTATTTCTTGAAAAGAACTGATGAATTACTGTCGTAGAAACCGAAGTTTTCTCTCTAATCTGACTAGGCACACCAACTGCAAGTTCTGTTGAGTTGGAGGAAATAAGCTCAAATTACACATATGTATGGATGATTAGTACAGGGTACAGTTTCTGTCCCACAACATCTGTGTCATCACTGCATTGCAATAAAGGAATATATGTAACTCTTATATAAAAGCTCTTAAGTAACTGTGATGCCTTTCACGTTGTCGGCTCTGGACCAGTGGTAAATCCTGACCTGGAGGTCAGGTCTAATCGAATGGTACAATGCCACTCTCTGTACCCTTCTGCTAGACCTGACCTCCAGATCAGAATTTGCCACTGCTTGCATACGTTATATTCTTCCCTCATATGAGAAAGACGTATGTTATAAAAATTATTTATGCATGCTTAAATCTCAATTTCAAATAACAAATTAAACCAAAGTGTGCAGAAGTAATCATATTTTCTAGGATATGTGCAATAAAATATGTCACACTTCGGTGCTAAATTTAAAATACCAATTAAGTAATGTATTAAATTGAAATATATAATAGTTACACTAGGCAACTGATGCATAGGGCTGACAGCCTTACCATCTTCATGTGCCGATTGTCTAGAAATACTGGGAGCCTCAACCTCCTGCAGCCCTAGGGGCCTGTCCAGGACTGTAATGGGATAGCTAAAAAAAAATACACTGCATGTTCATATCTCTTAGAACATCTTCAGAGGCATATTTTAGTGTTTACATTGGTCGCTGAATTATACATTTATGCAAATTTAATTGAATTAAATTTAATACCTGATTTATATCCAAGACTGCCCTTGATGATGAGCAAACGCTCGAAATATGTCAGGCAACTATTAAGTATGTTGCATTTTGATGATTTAATATGTCAGTTAATGTACTGAAAGGGAACAGCATGAATTCAGACAGTAAAGTTAAAGTACCGAATTTATAAAACCCAAATAATGCTGTTTCGTTTTTCATATTTTCTCAGACACATACTACATATGCAGATATCCTTTCTGTACAAACAAAACCATAGAACAGACCTCAATCTCATACCATGAAGACATATTCCTCATACTGGATAAAATTTTAAATTACTGTACACAGTTTTATTAGGCAGATATTGTTGCAAAATCATGCCACACTGTTGTGCTGCGACGCAATGCCCAACATGCAATCAAAATTTAAAATTCCTATAATAATCACCAACCCATTCTCACCTGTATGTCAAAACCAAAAAAATTAGGTAACAATGCTACATGAATGCAGAACAATATATGGGCTATTCATGAAATTGGTGGAAACATACATTAAACTATGCATATTCAAAATATGTATGCTGAGAGATAACATGTTGATGATACAGTGGGTACATAGGAAAAACAATATTAAACTTGGGCATATAACTCAAAAGAATAATGACATAATAAACTGCCACCATTGTAAAGCCATTAATACGATATACTTCCTTCAGTTTGTCCAGACCCACAACATTGAATACTCATGTTTTCTATTTCTATGCACACAGAAATTTTGGTGTGTTTCACCACACAGATTGGTCAACCACTTGATACATCTGTTCTACATGTTTTACTAGAAAGAAAAATGAGTCTGATACAGTTATGTATTCTACTTGTTACAGACATGTACAAGAGTTTAATTTTGGAGTGTTAGGAATTCTTTATAAACACAAACAAAGAAAAATACAGAAATTAAGAAATGTCTTAAGTTGGTTGGCATACATACCAGGAATTATACCATCTTTCGGGGTGATAACCACGTCAATTTGGAGACAAAGTCAAATTTTCAGAGACCATCTCTGCCTTCATAATCAGAAAATGAAATCATATCTTCACATTCCCTGATGACAGAAATAGTGAGGGTCTTCAAAGATTGCAATCAGACTCTGAACTGATGCATCTATCAGCACAAGAACATTTTATCACATTTAGAAGCTTCAGTTCTTCTGAGATGTGACACTGTTTTTGGATGTGTAGTTCCCTGCACATCCAAGATGTTATCACATCAAAGGAGAATTAAGTATTAAGCAACACTGCTGAGAGAACTTCAAATCTTGCATTATAATTTTTAGTTGGTAAAAGGCTTCAAATCTTATAAATACAATGTAATTACACAAAATGTTTTGAGCGTGTTTTAAATAAATATCACTTCCTAAATGTGTCAATCAAAAGAAATGAAACATTTCAGATTTTCCTGTAAGTCTCAGTAATTCAAGTTATTTCTTATTTTATTAAAATATGATAATGGAATGCTAAAGATAAGCACAAAAATAAAAGTACCACTTTAAAAATGTGAGATATGACCATATCATTGTTTTCCTGCCAACATGCATTTCACTGCTGTTTGCAATTCATAAAGCAGCCATTGTTTTAGTAGATGTTACTGAAGTGAATTATTCGAAAGAGAATGCATTAGCCTTAGTCAGAAGTGACATATGTTACTCTTTGTCTTCTATCCATAAACACAAACTACATAAACAATTAATTTTTAATCTTAATGTGAATCTTCCCCATTGTGATTATGACAAACTAAAATTGCAGGTTTTCTCTGTCAAAACACAAATTTACTATTTAACAAATGAGCTACATGTTTCAGCTACTGTTAGTAGCCATCATCAGGCCGATCCCAAGAATATAAAAAGAAAGAAATAACACAGCTGCAATATTGGTCGGAGATCTCAGACCTTACAAATGTGTTATATAAAGTATATAATGTACATTGGACAATATGGATATAAAGGCCTTTAATGTCCATAACAACAAGACATGCTCAAAAACATCAAGAAATACTTGCGGAAGTGAATTACATAAACACATAAAAAACAAGAAATACATGCTCAAGACAATAGCCTTAACTAGAAATCTTCGAACCTGTTAAACATACATGAATCTGCTTATAAACTATTCATATGTCTCGCTTACAGCAAAGAGCATAATTAAACAAATTCTTACTTCTTGAGAAAAATTAATCTACATTCAAACATATCACCTCTGCTAAAGTACAATTGAGAACAGGAAATATATACTAGCATCTCCATAATTCTTGTCTACTCTAACTTCTTATTTTAATTACAGCATTTTTACAATTTTAATAATAGTGTAATTAACACACAGCTACAACCATTCAAAGTGTACAAAGTTTTACAATTACATATGTAAACCCCCATTATTTAATTCTTCCTAATATATGATCATGTACGTTATGTACTTTATATAACACATTTTTAAGCTCCAAGATCTCCGACCAGTATTGCAGCTGTGTTATTTCTTTCTTTTTATATTCTTGGGATCAGCCTGATGATGGCTACTAACAGTAGCTGAAACATGTAGCTGATTTGTTAAATAGTAAAGCTGCGTTTTGACTGAGACAACCAGCATCTTTAGCTTAACTTTTAATATCCAGAAGCATAAAGAAAGGTTTTGCAACAGACCAGTTGTAGTTTGATTCCTAGACATACTTTCCTAAGATGTAATGCAAAACTGTATAATTTGGTATTCAACCTTGTTTATGAAGAGGAAGGACTGTAATTAGGCCTTTTTATGGGAATGAACTTTCTCTTTTACTTAGCTGACATTTGATTAATTAGGAGGTATTACATTATGGATTTCCAAAAACTCTGTTCTGCATAATCTCATATGACACCGGATACAGATGCATAACATACGAATCCTTCATAAATAATAAGTGAATGTTTTAACATTTTAAATGTGCTAATCCATGTTTAACTATTATACAAGTAAAACAGGATCTAATATTGCCACATGTAATGGTTTAATAGTAAAATTGAGATCCCAGTTATTAATACCATCTAATACAATTGCATAAAATACTTTTATGAGTTTTATATTAATGGCCCGAAGATGACCAAATTAGGTCGAAACATGTTGCCACAATAAAGTATATAATATACATTTGTTCTGTTTGACTGTATTAGTGCCTTCTTTGTTTCAGTTTATTCAGTCATGTTTCATTACAGGTGCACAGAAATGTCTCTGCACTAATTTCAAGTTCAAGTTACATTTAAAATCATTGTATATGTTGAAGTTAAGTCAATTGTTTAACGGCATAAGAAAGACTTTATGAATCATCTAGTGTCAGTAAATGTATACATAGATATAGTAAGTTAACTGTAAAATGTGTACAATAAAATTAACTGGGTTATCTCGAGAAGTAGGCTTCTGGTTTATATGCAAGAGGTATTTGGTTCGAATCTCAGCTGTGACAGACTGTCCTGAGCGAGGTTGTACATGGTCTTTCTCACTCCTACAGACAAATTTTTGTAGAGTACCTCAAATTAGGCCTTGACTACTTCCTTCCACATTCCTTCCCATTCATTATTCTGTCTCATCCAGTCATCTGACTCTGTATAGTCTGCTACTGACGTCAGTAAACAAACTAAAAACAAATTAAGCAAATATGTGTTTATGGCATTTCTTTTATAAAATATACAGTGTGGCGACATTTTATGATTTTGTCACTTTTATATTGTGTGTTGGTGAATTCCCTGAAACACCGTGGAAAATTACATCAAATGAACATATTTTACTGCCTTTCAGACGTGAATTGAGCTACATTACAAATAGTATCATGTAATTTTGTAATTTCTTTAATCAGTGAAGTTCAAAAAACAACAAAATTACAGAAATAAACTGAAAGAAGCATGCCAACTTCTGAGAAACAGCAGCACAAATGTATGGTACTTAATGCTCATGGCCATGTAGAACAAAAGACTTAATGCAGCCCAAAATGTTATACAGAAACATTCAAAACAGGAGTAAGTCTAAATGTCATGTACTGCATCCTCAAACTCCACATACCTTCAAAGCGCAACAAGCTTTCAGAAAGTAATTTCTTCTTTTGCTCTTCACACCACTTCAAGAACATCTGGATAATAGGAGGAAATCGGAGACTTAAAAGAAATGTATGTATATATGAGTAACAGTGGAGGGGGGCGACTGTGGGTCAAAGTGGCCCCCAAACGTAGGCAATACAAAATTTTTTTTGTAGGTTTTTTGGTATTGGATTCAATTTTACTGACAGGAAGGTTGTATTCTGCATCCCTGTTACAAGATATGGCAATAACTTTGCAATAATTACAGGAGGGCCTCCAATTATCGAGTCCCAGGGGGGCCCCCAACCGGTATATACGCCACTGAGCAGTACCACGGAAATTTTAAATTATATCTACAGATATATTTCTTTCCTTTCTTCAGACTCGATTTTTCTTCCTCTTAAGCTGTAACTTAATCTTCTGTTTTATATCCGAAGAAATATACAGCAGCTGGTCAACAGTTTACACACATTAAATGCACCTTACTCCTGAAACATTAACTTGAGTGCAATAAATTTAAATTTCTTCAGAGGAACAAAATATTCGGGCTATTCTACATTTCAGCACTCCTGTATTTAAATTCCATAACACAAAATGGTGGTATATATAAACAACGAAAAAAAATAATGAAGCCATCAGGTTTTTATACAAAAATCGACAAACACTTGTGACTGAAAGACAATGTACTAAATTCTTTTTATATCTATTATGGGATGAGAAACGTTATGCAAAAGAAGAGTCTTGTTTGTGGTAACTTACCATTGTATGGGAGATCATAAATATATGAAATAATTGTGTGTCTGCTAAAAGGTGTACTGAGCAGAAGTCACAAAACGTGTCATGATGTGCAAGCATAAAACCAGAAGATGTCTACATTAAGTATTCATCAAACATGAACAGAGACATTTGGAAAGAATCAAAATAACCTCAAGCACCACTATGAAATTCAACCTAGACCCAGGGAAAAAATTCCCATTAGCTGTCCACATGTAATATTGTTACTACTGGAACGTTAAGCAGGTTTAAGAACATTAGAAACTGTAGATTCTCTTTCAACAAGGCATATGGAGCTTGAGGCATTCTTTGGAACAGATGTGTTCTTTCCAATCTCTTTTCATCTGATTGACAGTTATACTGATAGAATGTTTCTAACTCCACATTCGCCTAAAAATTTTTTTCCTTTATGAATTCAACAGTGGGCTTAGCAGAAACTGTGATTCACTCTAACCGCAAGCAAACCTTCATGTCCCATGTGTCCTACTTGAGATTACACAGTAACCTTCTTATGAGTCCAACACTATGTATTGGTTTCATTTGTCATTTCCAAGACTTGGAAATAAGCATCAGGTATAACAATAATGTAACACTTGTTCTTATGACACAACGGAAATTATGTAACACGTCATTTTCATCTCATAACAGATAAATATCTCTCAAATTCTGATTTCACTTATAGTGAGTCAACTGCTGTCTTTCACCGGTTATTCTCTTTTGAGCATCTTTCTGCTCCAGTGAGCAAATGGGGAGAAATTGTCTTACTTTTCAAACATGTTAACGAATGGGTCATCACTGTCGGTGTATTGCGTTATTGAGACCAACAATAGTTTGAATAATTATCATTGTAACAATAATTGTAATAGTCACTATTCGCTGAATTCGCAGGGCCGGGGGCGTGGCATTATTGGCCCTTCTCTTTCAACCCTAAGAGGTGCTCGCTTGCCATGAGGGACGATGTTGGCTGATGGGCATAGTTCCTGATCTGGTGGAGGGAGATCAGCTGATTTGGGAAACTATTTGAAGAACTTGACTTGGGCATGTCCATAGAACTCCCACCTATTCCCGATAGTTGCCCCGAGGATGACGTCACAACTTTAGATGTTGGGAACGAAATCGCATCATAGGGGATGTATGCTGGTCGCGATGCAGACGTTGCCATGCCCAGCTGGTGGTGATTCAGATGGTTCAGATGGTGATGCGCTGGTGCCAATCCTCCCATGGACTGGATTGGAGTGAACGCGGATGTTGAAGATGGCGTCGTAGATGTTTTTATCGTCGATGAGTTGATTAAGTTTGCTGTAGCAGCGACTATGCTAGAGGAATCTGCGTAGACTGACGATGGCGATGAAGACACGATCACTTGCGATGTGGGTGTTGGGGGTGGTGCAGGAGGCGCTGAAGAATGTTGCTGATGGAGTGCACCTTGTTGACTCCTGATCACAACAAGGTCTTCACCGCTATCACCTCCTCCTCCCCCGCTTCCACTATTGTTGGTGCCTCCGTTCATTTGTCTGTTGTGATGATCCAATAGATTCCGATGATGCTGTGATGGTGCTAGATGGTGCTCTCCCAGGCTGGCGCCATTCCCAGATTGCAGACATGCTTCATGTTGTTGGTTCATGGCCTCCACCAGTGAGTTTGCAGTGTCTGGTGACACCTTTGGCCAATAGGGGTGGGGATCTGTCACAGGATTGCCACTGGGATTCCCCGATGAGTTGCCAGGGCCTAGAGATGCCATGTTGCGGTTGTTGAGGCCGATTCCTGTAATTGGCGGTCTCTTGTCCGTCCTTTCCGCATGCTTCTGCATGTGTTTGGTGAGATAGGTTTCCTGTGTGTAAGACTTACCACAGTACTGGCAAATATGAGTCTTCAGATGCTTGGATTCTTTATGCTTCGGGATGTGCTCCAGGAGGGATGGCTCGTCCGAAAAGCACTTGTAGCAGGAGTTGCATTTAAAAGGTTTGTCTGTCTGGTGACACCTGGAATGACTCTGCAGGTTGCTGAGCTGCGAAAACGCCTTGTTACAGCCTGGATGCCGACATTTGTATGGCTTGTCCCCTGTATGTGTGCGAATGTGCTGCTGTAGGTGGGAGAGCTGTGTAAACTTCCGCTGGCAAATCTCACATCTGTAGGGCTTGATCCCCAAGTGTATACGTGTATGCTGCGACAGGTACGAACTGTTAGCGAATGCCTTGCTGCACTGCGAACATTTGTACGGCTTTGCCTCGCGCATATGCAGTTGTGTGTGTAACTGCAGGTCTGCTTTTGAGCCGAAAATCTGTAAAGACACGAAGAATACAAGTGCCTTTAGTTTATTACATTCAAAGAGTACACAAATTGATGTAGGGAACAATGTAAAGTAAACACAAGTCGCACAAAACCTCTGGTATCAAACTTTCCATGCTAAAATTTTCAGAAGAAATGCACGTATTGTTTTACATTTTGATTTAATCTTGCTAATTCAGTTTGAGGGCATACAAAATCGTGCACTCTTAAGCTTACTTTGTCATGAGGAGGAACAAAGGGTAATCTTTTGTTGGTAACGGCACATTGTATGTATAGGCAAGCAATAACTGTTTGAAAAGCTATATAGCTGTATATAGTGGCTACTCAAAGTAAATTCTAACCAAAAAGTGGTTGAAATAATACAGAAACAAAGAAAATTGCGTGAAGGAAAAACTGTACATTGGAAAATCCTTGGATGGGTGAAATAATCAAGGCAAATGCCACAAATGGGGAGGGGAGGAGAGAGGGAGAAGGAGAAAAATAAGAAGACAAAGACTGGATGACCAAGGAATGCAGAAAATATGTGGATAAGACCTCACTGGCCTACACGAAGTAAGATGAAGTTACTGAACTACACCGAGACAGTTATGAAATTTAAAATTAGACCCTGAAAATTAAAAAAATTTGAATGCTCTATGAAATCAGGAACGAAATTGGGTGAAAGAAATAAAAACCGAAAGGTATACCTGTTGCCATAAACTAACTGTTGCTTCAAACACAAACCACAAATGCATGCTGGGCTCTTTATTTCCTCAGCCTGTTTTAGGTTATGTACCTATTCAAATTACACCCAATTTTAAGGTCTGTTATTTTAGTTTTATCTCTCACAGCACTTTTATTTTGAGACGTAACTAATTTCAATTAGTCGGTATAGAGACTCGCCACGAGCTGGAGGGTCCGGGGATCGAATCCCGGTGGGGGCGAGATTTTCAGCACCCGTCCAGACCGGCCCTGGGGCCTACCCAGCCTCCTGTACAATGGGAACCGGGTCATTCCTGGGGGTAAAACGGCCGGGGCGTGGCTTTGACCACCCACCCCCATCTAGCGCCGAGGTTAAAGAAAAAGTAGAGCTATACCTCTACTCCCCCTCTGGGCCTTCATGACCTGTTCTAGGGTGAACTTTACCTTATTAATTTCAATCCTGGTATTTAGAAAAATACACATTACAATTTCAACACTGGAAAGTATAAACGTGGGTAAAGTGCGGTGGTTACTACAGTCTGAAACTCAGTTTTGCAGCCTTAGAAGCCGAGGAAATGCATGGGAAAGAGGCCTCCACAGCTGAGTCAAGAACGATATATCCACCACATTGGAATAATGCTGAACTGTTCACAAAGAATGTATTTATGAATTCAGTATGATTTTCACAATGAACACCGACTATTTCCTTAGAGAGTATTAACTGACTGTCTCTTAATGCAGATGCAGTGTGTTTTCTGCGAGGCAAGAACTGAACTTTTAAGACATTTAGATTGATTCCACGCTCCAAGGGATTAAAACATGAAATTAAAATGCATTATCTCCTGTTTCGAAAGTTATATATTTATATCGGCTAAACATTTTTGATATAATACGGAGTTCTCGGACAGGAATATGACGTAAGTGAAAAATAGGCCTCTGCAAGATTTTTCATGTATTTTGTGACAAACTGCAGTTTACTCTAAAGATATGAGCAAAATTAGCACCGTTCATTGTAGGCTACTGAATTATTTTATCTTAAAAATCTACTCATAAAAGGTACACAGGAACACAACTACATCAAACCTTCAAAGACTCTGACCGCTCTGACACGGACACTACTTGCGACTCGATGGCAATTCGACGAGGATACGATAGATAAAACGCGATACGGGTCTCGCACACTGGAGGCGATCCGCACAGACATTGTATCGGCCAGTCGTGAACATATCTTTATCGAATCGTCTTTAGTGTGCGAGGTCCCATTTGAAACAAAGGGTTGAGTTATATCGCAACATAATCGTGTCGCCATCTTATCTTAAGTAGCGTCCAGTGCGAGGGCTCTCTTAGTCCACATCCAAGTCACACTGCAGCTGACTGTCTGTATTGTCGTCGGGCGACCACCGCTATAGTCATGGTCTATAGACGGGTCTGTTTGTGTCTAGTGTCTTGGTGTTTGTCAAGTAGGTTATAGATGTTTAAACGTGTACACTTTCAAAGGACTAAGCAAATTCAATACTATTTACAATCGTACATAATACATACAAGGTCTCTCTCAGCACACGCAATATAAAGCAGAGTATATCCTATCTCATTTAACTTAACACTACATACGACAGCTTAGTTACTTGAACAGTCGTTTAAGATTGACTGCCGTCAAATATGTGACTCATATACCTATTTTACTGTACTGGGTTCAAGACTAAAAGCTCTCTCCTATCCAATGTTCCCCGATTTCCAAAACAGCATTGCAAGATTCACAGGCTTCGCGTGTGTCGTTCTGGTACGAGCAGCGTGTTGATGAGGACGAGTGATGGAGCATTCGTGGAATGATACTGACAGGAGAAAACCGAGGTACTTTGAGAAAACCCTGTCCCAGTGCCATTTTATCCACCACAAATCTCACATGGACGGAACTGATATCGAACCCGAGCCTCCGCAATGAGAGGCCGGTGAGGTTAAACACTAAAATTAACCAGAATTAAACTTAAGTATTCAGCTCGTTCCGCGCAGTAAGCACACTATTTCTTCTTTACACAGACCAACCTATTAATGCTGTATAGGAAAAACCGCCGTCTTCTATGAGAATTATAGTGATCGCTTAAACAAGCTCTGTGGGCAGAATGTAGAGCTTTGGAATGTTAAACCTGATAGCACATATAGTAACCACTAGACTTTACATCATTATTCTGGAGAGATGGAGGAAAATCAGGAACATACTGAAAATAGTCTTTTGAAATAAATGTTTATTTTAGCACTTCAATTTCATCAAATAATGCAGCCAGCAAGGTGTGGTACCTCTGAAGATGGCCGAGAAGGCCGAACCATGTAAGGGAAGTTAAATATATTGTGATCCATGAATGTGTACCCTGTTGGCTGCATTATTTAACTTGAGGGTAGCCCATTTCCTGAAAGGAATCTACTCACAGGACTTCCAAATTTAAAGATGAATTACTACCAAATACCCCATGAAGCTCCGTGCATTATAAATACATCAGCACATTTTGGTTGTTCTTTCGTCACTGTATGTTACAGCGAGCGTGCCCCTCTCTGGGCCCTGGAGGAACCCTGCCACAGAATGTAATTACTGACTCTGCGGGGGGCAGTAGCACCCGTTCGGCTACCGTCGCTAAGTCTCCTGACTTAATAAGGGAGGCTACTCTATGCAGCAAAATATATAGATTAAAGCCCATTATTAAATATGCTTGACTGATTTAACATAATGTTAATGTTAATGTCAGCTCGTCTGTCCTCTGTTTCTTCCTTTTCTTCACGTATTTATTTAACCTTTCAAAACAAAGTGTTTACCAAATATATACCACCTGCTTTAAAACTAAGAATTCTGCGTGTTGCCCGCGCTTTTCTTATGGTTCTTACAATAAACAGTCATTACTTCCCGGAAGTGAGATGCTGTCGATTTTCCGTGCCGCTGGCAGTAAAGTTTATATGTTATCCAGATAAAGTTCAGGCTTCAAAAGGCTAAGAACAGGTACAAATTCCTGTAGATCAAAGGACTACGACATTAGAAGTGTAAGTCCGAGCTGAAAGTGAATGGCTACGTTGTAATGGATAAGTCAAAAGAAAATTACGTAAAATTGTAACATAATTAGGTTAGCAGAAATTTTATAATCGTTAGGGGAAAGAAAAGATTCATGGAGGAGCCGCATAACGCCTAAGGCAACACGAAGCGACACAAGTGATTAAAAGAGACAGTTTGGAATTCATTTATAGAGGTAACCTGTGTCGGGCTTATCACTGATGATACCCAAGTGCCTGCGGTGCGAACTTGGTTCGTTGGATTTGCCAGTGTGAACCGTGCGCGAATTTCACGAAAGAAAAAGTGAAAATATCAACACTTATTAGTAAGCTGGGGTAGTTCACAGAAGTGACTGACTGGGGCTGAGTGATCATACAGCGAGTCCCGAGAGGTTCAAGAATTTTCGTCTCCATCATCACGAGCAGACAGGACTTAACGCCCAACCAGCTTCCTATCCTGGGAAGTGGGGGTGGGACTGCGAAGGAAGAGGCTGAAGTCTAATTGTGATCCCTTCCGAAACTTAATACGAGTTACGAAGGCATGGAACTTTTCATCCACTTCTACCCATGTGCCTTTATGGCATAGTGCATGAAAATGGCGACAAATTCAAAAGTGTTTATTACTACTTGCAGACAAAGACATTTAAGGAACTTCTGGCACAGTAAAAGTCGTAAGCTATAAACGTAATTCCCCAAACGTTATACAACTAAAAGGACTCCTGAGAAGGCTTCTGGCCATGCAGGTCTATCGGTATTATTATTATTATTTAGGGTGAATAATAAATTAAGAAGGATAGAAAACATTATTAGTACAATAACAACACAGCGGATGAGGTGGGCTGGGCATGTAGCACTTTCTGTAGGAATTTTTCTTTCTGTGTTGTGCTGTTCCATACAATCGCAAGCCTTACGCGTGGCCCGTTCTCCGTTCAAGGCGTTCTACCAAACAAGTTACAAAATATATGCATAGCATAACAATTCTGGCGCTTTCCCACTTTTTTTTGCCTCCAAACTTTCAATTCGTGGACGCTGACTTCTGATTTCCTTTTACAAATTGCGTGAAAGGGGCTAAATAGGGCGAATAATAAATGTTAATGAAATTCACCAACATTAAATTTCATGAAAATCTGTTCAGTGGATTTCTGGTTGTTACATGCGGACAGATGGATGAAGAAATAGGGAGACAGACATGGCGAAGCTAACAGATACAATATTGCAAAGTCTTGTTTCGTATGCCCCGAAAGTGAATTATTATTTCTGAACCTGAACAGGACAGTGGATCTTACACGAGAAAATAAAATCTGAACTTGTAACATGTTACAGAAATTTTCAGTGTGCCTCAGTCTGTTAAATCCTTCTTTCCTTTCTCTCCTTTCTTCACTCCCGTAACGATGCGGCTCGGGCCATATGCCAAATTATAAAACTGGCCCGGAAGTGTACTGTACATGAGCTTGACAGAATAAAATGGTTGTGGATACTTGGAGTGGGGGAATACAAAAGAAGATACGGTGTACAGACAAGGAAGAAGCAAGCAAGCAGTCATGACTTTCTGTCACCAAGCGGCGCTAATGACAACTCGTATGACTCAACCATGGAAAAATGCGACAACTAAAGCAGGTGCTTCAAAAGATGCACACTTGCTAAGGTCTTTTGTATTCGTTGGCAAAGTAAGCATAGTGTGCAAATGGGAACAATAATTCTTTTATGGCCCTTCTTCGCGGTGACAGTGCAGTTTCATTAATAATAATAATAATAATAATAATAATAATGACGCATGAAATAGCTCCTACAAGGCCAATCATACCCTGAAGCAATCCTGGAAGACTCGACTTGGTTCGGAGAATAATATTAAAGTAGATCAAAAAGAAGTTGTTTGTGTGTGTGTGTGTGTGTACGAAGGTGTGGACTGGAATCATCTGGCCTAGCATGAGGCCAATGTTGGGTTTTGTGAAAACTGAAGTAAAACTTTGGGTTTCTTGACTAGTTGATCTACTGGGTTCTAAAGAAGGACCCTGTGCACGGAGTTTGTCTGTAATTAACGGGGCAGTTAAACACTGTGTGATTTGGAAAATTTTAAGTCTGCCCGTACTATGTTCATTTAGACAATACATGCTTTATTTCGTTTCTGTGTTTCGACAACAGCTTTAAGTTTCCGTCTTTACGTTGTGGGCTTGCATTATCAATTAATTTATTTTCATTTACTTATGTTACAAAATACTGAACTTTCTCGAAGATGTGATAGTTTTTTTGTAAAGAGATGTCCTGTTCATTAGATTACAGATGTGCTCTCAATTCTGGTAGGAAAAAGTGATTTGAGGGAGAAGGAGTGTCAGCTTCAATATCATTCAGTACTTATTTACATTCGCAAACTGATTTTTTTTTTGGTTCAGCCAACAGATGTGTTTCATATGTTTATTTTTTTGTACTACGCGGTCCTCGGCTGTAGATTGGCTGCTGGCTTATTCCAATTAGCAGCCAAACACCTCATCATGTCCCCAGTAATGTGCCCACAAAGAAATTCAAAAGAACGATGCCAAGTCTAGATAAACTCCGTTCATATCCTGGCATAGGCATTACATGTGAAATGAACGTACATGTTGTGGGTTCTTTTGCAATTAAGTGCGTAATAAAATCATACATTGGAACGGTTGGGAGGGGGGGTTGTGGGTGTTATCTATTTACATGGCTAGCTCATCTTCCAAACTAAAATTTGTTAATTTCACTGCGTTGTTCACACCATGCATTTTTATTGAATTAAAAGGTAAAGCAATCCCATTACAGGTCTTGACAGGCCCTTAGGGTCCCAGGAGGTTGAGGCTCCCAGATTTTTAGACAATCGGCACATGAAGGTGGTAAGGTTGTCAGCCCTACGCACCGGCCGCCTTCACCCCCCAGGAAAGATTCCTGGTACTCATTTCTGTTAGAGGCTGAGTCGACCCCAGGGCCGTAGTGCGGCCGAAACGATTATGTCAATGAAAAATTCCAGTGACACCATCGGGAATCGAACCCGCAACGTTCCGGTTTATAGCGCAGTGCCTCAACCAACTGCGCCACCGTGTGCCCCTTTTTATTGAATTATTAACTAGAAAGTACCAACAGAAGCGGACTTTCGCAGCGAGTAGACAGTGCGTACCGTGCTCTATGGACATGAGTTTTTGTGAAGCGACTCTGGAAATGTGTACACAGCAAGAAGGACTTTACCTTACCAGCGGTGTTTCAGCTTTCGGTGTGAACTTTCTCCCTGATGATGGTAGTATATATGCCACCGAAACATGTCGGAGTTGAAGTCATCATCTAAAGACTTTGTGTTATATATTAAATTTGTGCATTACTGTTGGTACTTTCCAGTTAATAAAATTAGTTAAGCAAAAGTATTTTTTGTTTCGTATATACCCATCACAGTTCCCCCACCATTCACATGCAAGTAAATTCCAGATTCTTTTTCCAAAATTCCCCTGGAGTTTACTCTGAAATTAAGTCCTGTGGATTATTTTAGGACGCTCTTAATAACCCACACTACGCCGTATAATGAACTGGAAAGGACTGGCATGGTAGCGGTCGTTGCCTAATCGAACTAGGCCTACGTCCCCAATAGTCTCTGGAGTGCATGAGGAAAAACACGAAAATCCTCAGCCAAGATATTCTCTGTTCCGACAGAGCTTTAAAAGTGGGTACCTCCCGAACAAAAGTGCAGAGCTTTACTGGCACATCAACATCCTTAGTCATAGAATATTACTTGTACGTTATGTAAATACAGACCATAATATGATTAAGACTGCTTGAAACATTTCTGGATACGGTTCTTTTTAACAACCTCCACTGAACATAGGCTACACACGCAGTATCTGTACTGTCGATTAGGGTCGCGTGTTTCAAAAAGCTTTTGACTCTTCACCAGTTAATACTAAGACCAAAAAAAATGTAAAATTTTACAAATTACTCATGCACTCAGCCCTTCTCCCATGCATGTAATGTGTCAAATTATACGATGTACGTCTTTGGAAATGCGTGAGAATGATAAGGTGAAGCCAGACGCACTTTTAAGACATTAGTGTTAGATCTGCAGCCCATTTGCCTCAGGAAAAGAACAGCCAGTTTTCATCAAACAGTTGGTTGATTTGTGATTTGGCCGTAAGACGGAGGACGTAACAGGAGACCAGGGGAAACTGCATAATGAAAAACTTTGTGATCTTTTTTTTATGGCTCGACAGCCCTAGTGGGCCTAGACCTCCTCATTGTTAAGGTTCCGCGATCACACTCAGACACACCACATTCGGTAGGACTCCTCCGGACGAGTTATCGGTCCTTCGCAGAGATTTCTACCTGACAACACACAACAATCACAAGAGACAGACATCCATGCTCCCGGCGGGATCCGAACCCGCAATCCCAGCAAGCGAACGGTCACAGACCCACGCCTTAGGCCACGTGGCCACTGGGATCAGCCTTCATGATCTGTACTCCTCACCAAATATCATTCGGGTAATCAAATCAAGAATGTGATGGGTGGGATATGTGGCAGGTATGAGGGAGAAGAAGAGAAATACGTGCAGAATTTTGGCGCAGAAACCCGAAGGAACGAGACCATTTGGAACACCTAAATATAGATGGGATGATAATATTAAAATGCATTTGAAATAGGAAGAGATGGTGCAAATTGGAATTACGTGGATCAGGACAGAGACAAGTGGCGGGCTCTTGTGGACGCAGAAATGAACCTTCGGGTTTCGTAAGATAAGGGGAATTTCTTGACTGGCTTAGGAACTGTTAGCTTCTCAAGAAGGACTCTGTTGCATGGAGTCGTTTAGTTAGTTTATTAGTTTAGTTAGTAAGCCCCATTCAAAAATCAAACCCCGGTCTTTCAGCTGTAGACAGTCACTTTACTGACCGGTATTGGCGACTTTGGTCTCTTGATAAACATATGTAAAATAAAGCAATAAACAGGCAACTTTTATAAGTGCTCTTCTTTCAAACTGGCAAACAAGCTGCAAGACTGAGTCCACGCTTTAAAAAGACGAATATTTTTGTTCCATTTCACGAACGAGTTTAAATTTACACCCGAAAGGAGCGTGACTCACTCATTAGTCAAGAGGGGAGGGAGGCACAGTGTGAGGACAGTTATTTTCGGTCGCCATGTATTACATCCTGCATCCTCCGAAAGAGACGAGAAAGCACCAAGCGGCAAAGCGATGGCAGCTTGTAGACCTGAATGGCACAACTGCTTGCCGTTCAGCGACAGGTGAACAACAATCTGCTGAAAGACAGAATGCAGAGCTAGTGACCTTTACACGGATTTCAGTCAGAAAATACAGCTCATTTCGTTTTCCGGTGAATTTTTACGACGAATCATAAATTACTAATAAGAAAGTTGCCCCTGTCCACGCCATGAAGGCATAGGGGGAGTGGAAGTATAGCTCCACTCATTTTTCACCTCGGTACTGAATGGAAGTGAGTGGTCAACTTCACGCCCCGGTCGCTTTACCCCAGAGAAAGAACCCGGGAATCCTTTGAATAGGAGGCTGGGTGGGCTCCAGGACTGATCTGGACGTTTGGAGAAGAGAATTATGTTAATATTCATTCCATTTAGAAAGCAGCCGTCTGTAAATTGGTTTCAAAGTTTATTCACGATCGACGTCTAAAATTTCCTGTTAATTTTCCGATCAAACTTTTATGCGCATCTCTTCTTTTCTATTTGTGCTGCATGACCCGCCCATAGGTAAAGGTAACCTAACGGAAGAGTTGTCCCTGTGTACGCAATGAAATTATATGGAGGAGTGGGTGTATAGCTCCACTGACTTAATCTCGGCACTAGATAGAGGTGAAGTGGCCAGCTTCACATTTCGTCGAAATTACCCACGGAGAAAGAACACTCGGTACAATAGAATAGGAGGCTCGTTGGGCCGCAGAGTAAGACTGCACCTTTCAGGGTTAGGATTAAACTCTTAACCCTGCCGGCAATGGAATCAGGATTTCTCTGTCCTCCAGAATATAGCCTCGTCACTATGCAGACCACGCTATTCCGACTGATGACCTGCCCATATAGCACGCATAGGAAGGAAGACATATTCATACAAATTTTGGTAACCCATAAACCCTCCAGAGCAACTCCAAGAAACTCAGTGAGGAGCCAACAGTCACTGAGTTGGGCAACAAATTTCCCAACGTTGATTGAAACCATACGTTCGTTACAAGCCAGCTACTTATCCCTCTCCAGAGCTTGAATAACCCAGTTCACATCTTCATACCTCATTTATTTAAGACTTAACATTAAATGCAACATTGCCTGGCAATCTAGGCCTAAGTGTTCCACGTGACTTCTTCCCTACAGGTTTTCCGATTACAGTGTGTTACAAAATGCTTCCATAATTCACTCACATCCTCATTCTTTAAAAAAATCGCTTTCCTAGAGGCTTTGTCGTCAAGTTTCTGTATTAATACGTCTCTCTCCATTCCTGCTACGTGCCCAGTCTATTTTAAACTCATTTATGCACAACAGAGAACTAGAGAAGAATATTTTATAATAAAAGGCCCCGTAATTTGTACGTTTTGTTTACTGCCTGATCACAGAATTGCCAGCAGTAATTCCTGCAGTGCCAATCGCCAATTTACGTTTGTCAGATCTGCTCTTTCGGAATGCGTAAATAAAACGTAAAAGAACTCCTTACGAATGTAAGAGAAAATTACCATATGCTTCTTCGATACGAAGTTTAGACAGAACACCAACATAAGTCAGATGCTGTTAAGAAATTGTCATATCTGTAAAGGTCAGAAATTTCATAACAGACATCAGAGGTATTTGCATAAAATCGATACTTGACACTTGCAGGATTAAATTAATAAAGAAGAGATGGGCAAGAAATATAGCACGAAAAGGGGCAGTAAAAATATGCATATAAAGGCAACGTTCTCCCTATGTATGCCGTGAAAGGATAGGGGGGAGGCGAGTTATAGCTCCACTCATTTTTAACCTCGGCACTAGATGCAGGTGAGTGATCAACTTTACCCCCAGGAAAAAACCCCGGTACCCATTGAATAGGAGGCTTGGTGGGCCCCAAAGCCGGTCTGCAAGTTCTGAAGGGAAAAACTTCTTGTTCATGGGTAAAAAATTTTACAAAATTCTAGACACCACCTCAAAATTCTAAGCGCCAGATGGGTAACATGAAGCAAGTTCCACACTGTCGGTGCCACAGTACAAAATTTAGTCGTCTGGGATTTTTGCATCGCTCTTCTTCCCCCTATTGGGTTTCGAGCCCCGGATCCTCCAACCCGTAGCCTATTCACTATACCGACTACGCTACACCCGCTCGAAAATATGCATATGTCTACACAAGTTTTGGACGGAATAACTCAGAAGAAGAAAACACTGAGTGGGGATGAGAAGACAATATTAAAATGGATGGTAGTATATTGGTAATAAAGCAGGCGAGGTAAAGGTCGTTATAAGCGGGTTCGACTGAATTTATTTATTTATTTATTTATTCATACCCAGCTGAGACACTCATGTTCCAAACATTCCGTGATTTGATTCCCGACGGAGGCAGAAAATTTGCTCTTCACCACCGCGCCCAGATAGGCTGTGAAGCCGGTCTAGTCTCGTACCCAATGTGTGCCGCAAGGTGTTTCGTCGGAGTTAAAGCTGCGTAGTTATAAAGCTAAACCATTCAATTCCATCTAGTGTCCAATTCTAAAGAAAATGGAGTTATACTTCACTTCCCCATACACAAGCGCGGCATAGTGCTTAATTAACGAGACAGACAACAGTTCGGCAGTAATTCTTCCACGCTAATTACGAAATATTACGCCTATCAGCACTGGTATTTGTGATCTGTATTTATTACGTGATTGAGAAGGTCAGTGCAACAAGCATAACCCGCCACGTCAGAATAGCTGAAGCAAACCACTGTGGCGTTTGAGCAATAGGAATTACGCTAGTAGTTTAGCAAGGAAATACGTGTAAAGTCTACACGAATTCTTCTTACAAAGTACAGGAACGAAACTAGAAATTCATCGACAGTAATAGAGTATAAGCCATTGTAGGCTTGTTCCGTCTTGATGGTTTTTGGTATGCCCATCTTTTCTTTAGTCGACCTACGTTTCTTCTGCCAAGCGGATTACGTTCGTACACTAACTTGAGAATGTGTTATTTAGCCTTAATAAATGTCTACAATCCACAACAATTTCATTTCAGTTGCATATATTTAGTTTTCTGATTTCTTCAATTTTTATGGCCATTAAATGTGAATTCTGCGACTGACATCAAACATTTAATTTTCGCTGTCTCAATTCTTCTTTCTTGCTGTTTTAGCAAAATCCAATTCTCACACCCGTTTATTCCTCAGAGCGATGGTACCGCCATTATCTTATATAGTACAGATTCAACAATATTTCTTTAAGAAATTATTTTGTTATCTTAACAGTGGAAATATAGGACAACGTGGCTTCTTCACATAAAATCCAGGATCAAAAACTTTAATGAATCAAACCAAAGTACTATAGGAGGAAATGCAAAGCTCTCTGTACTTGCTTTTCATACAGACACACGTAACTCACGCTACGCTACGTTGTCCCAGCCACGTGGTCGAGCCATAAATATAGACTAAACTTTTCTTCTTCCATTTCTATGGTGGGGGGGAAGGAAGGAGTTCAAGGTCATTCAGTTCCTTTTTTATGTGGAAGGGTAACCACAATTTCGTGACTCTGTTGTCTGAGAGCTGAGGAGGAGAAGAAGAACAAGAAGGAGGGAGGAGAACTGGCCGCGTGATGACAGCACCACAAGGCATGCAGCGTCTCGCAAATGAAACAAAATGGGGGAAAGTAGATTCAACCAGACATCATTACTGAGACAAATGGCGTAACGAAAATATATCCAGCTCCGCTAGACATGCGTTCAAAGGTACAGAGTGTGAATCGTGATCGGGTTATCGTCTATCGTGACTAAAGTTTCTGGCTTCCTCAGCCTGTCTAAGTGAATTTGTGGACAGAACGTACACGTACCATGAAGATGGAGGCAGCACGTTCCTCTGAAATACTGGTGTCCATTTAACGAACTGCAAGATGCCATAAGCCACAAGACCATACTACTGGTACCAATGTTAGAACCTAAAATTTTACACTGTGTTTCGCGGTTAGCTTTCCATATCATTCGACGCCACTAACCCCCCACTCCCCCACAGCCGAGATCTTTCGATAAACAACCTAATAACAAATTTGTATTAAAGAAATAAAACTGTCCTTTGGGATGTGATGCCGTGTAGTTTGGTATAAATTTGCCGCCGTCTTCAGGACAGAAAATGGAGGCAACATGTGTATCCGAAATATAGGAAAATTTCTAATAGACTGCACGGTGTCACATACCAGAACACAGGATTTTTCGTAGGATTTTTCTCAAACCGATCAACACTTTCAACGAGCAGTTTAATTAAAGACGGTGACACAGAAAACAAAGCAGGGCCCTAAGTGTATTCCCTTATGTTCGTCGATTCGGTTAGGCCTTCAGAACCTTGAAAAGACTATATCGGTTGGCCTCTACAATAGGGCAAAATTCTACTAGCTCTTATTTACTGTGGTGGGCAAAATATACGACAGCACCAGACACGGACACCAACAAGGCAAGAAAGTTATAAGAGGAATTTGGTCTGACTGCTGTGGTCTTTGAAACAGGATGGTCAGAGGAGATAGAGAAATGAACCTTAACAACAGAATGTTTGAACCTGTGGTTGTACAGTTTGCAGCAAAAGACATATATGCCAAACACACTCAGGTCAGTCTCGGAGGACCCGAGATACATGTTCAGCTGCATCATTTTCAGTGTACATTTCAGACGAAACTAATATGGCATGTTCACAGATGAACTCAATACAAAGAAAAAGAAGAATGTTAGTTCAGTCAAGCATGTATGAATGGTCCACTGATCACAAAAATTTCAGCAATACAATGGCGGGAAAAAAATATATATTTTTGATGGGTTTGTATCTCACGTGCAGCAACATAAATAATAATAATAATAATAAATAAAGGTATAAAATCAAGATTCGCTTGCGTCTGCGTTTTAGAGCATTTCGACAACGCCTAATATTTTGTGGTGTACATTTTGAAGACTGTGAACAAAACAATTTGAAACGCCCCCGGGAGATCTCTATAAGCAGGTTCCAGAAATACAACTTAAAATGTACAGACCACTGTACAGCATAGCAGCATGCACTGTGCACAATGAAACACGGAAGTTAAAAACTACAACAATAAAATAGGATTTTAAGTCAAAACCAACAAATGCACAAGATAATTAAAAAGTATAAAATGTATTTGCCGAAACATATGTAAGAGTTGTAAATACATTTTATGCTTGTTAATTATCTTGTGCATTTGTTGGTTTTGACTTAAACTCACGATAAAATGCACGGTACATAAAACATAAAATTAAATAAGACAGGATATTGTGAAGGCAACGGTAATAATTAGATACGAAGCAAAATTAATACACCGTTTACTGTCTGATTCCCTACCTGAGCCTTGCACAATACAAAACATTAAATCACTGATTTATTAATACTGTAACACATACAGTAATAAAATATACTGGACACCAGTCTCCGTTAACTCGCTCGTGGCTACAGGAAGTGCACATTACCCTGAATGTGGAGGCAGTCGATTCCTTAGAAACGTTCGTACCAAACGACACGGAGTCCAGCTCCACTACGCGAATGTCTTCATTGTAATGACATATTTAACGCCAGACTGTAACATTATACTGAACCATTCGCAAAGGATAATATTAGGGGAAACAAATGAAATTGTCCACCACTTCAACTCATTACACAAAAGCGATTATTTGTGATAATAATGGTTCGAAATTGTATTTACGACAAAATTAAGCGGGAATTTCATTAGGCAAATTCTTTTAAATAATCTGCCCAGAATCTTGTTCTATAAAAAACCACGAATATTCAATTGTAACCACCCCCCCCCCCCGGTTAGCCGGGGTAGCGTAGTCGGTATAGCGACTACGCTACGGGCTGGGCGGTCCGGGGTTGGAATCCAGCTACGAACAAGAAATTTTATTCTTCTCCATTACGTCCAAAACTGCTCTGGGACCATCACAGCCTCCTATTTAATGAATCCCGGGATTCTTCCCCGGGGGCAAAGCGGCCTGGACATGAAGTTGACCACTCAACTCCATCTAGTGCCGAGGTTAAGAATGAGTGGAGCTATGCATCTGCTCACCCTATACGCCTTCATAGCATTGACAGGGAAATTTCACCCTCTTTTTACCTCCACGGTGTACGATATTTCTTGAGTTGACAATGGCTCGGTTGCTCAATAAATGTCTGTATTTTAAGGTTATATGTCCCACTTGTAAGCTTATATCTTCTCCTCGGACAAAACTGTCGCACACATTTATTATATACACCCGGCGTGTGATACAAAAACGCACGCAACCGCGCGGCTGTAAGTTTCGCTGCGAAGAGTCTAACAACAGAAAAATAAGAGAGGCGTTAGATACACAGGCAACGTAATGCATAGAAAGTTTTGTTTGTATGTGGTTTCATCCGCATACAGCCGAAAGAGAAAACTTACCACTAATAATCATATAATTTAGAAGTGTCTCACTCATATACATTTTCAATTCTCTGAAGCTCTAAAATATATTTATTCAGATTTGCCCTCTCCCAAAGTTCTAATTTTAAGCTCAACGCGCCTTCCAAAACACACATGCACATTCACATCCCACACCCCAGGATTTGTTACGAAACTTGGATAAAGTATGTTAATATGTGGCCATAATCCTTCTGACTTGTACGGTGTCAATTTTATTGTGTCTCTGGGCACGACGGTTGTCACGGAAGGGTTATCGCATAGGTCAGCTGCAACTGCCGAGAATTTAGAGTCCCTATTTCCCCTGCAGTCTCCTCAAGGATGGTAAAAAGAATGTTAGAATGGAAACCGATGGGGAGCCTATGGACAGGAAGACCAAGAATAAGATGGCTGGATGATGTGTGTAACGATATGAAGGTGATGGATGTGAAAAATTGGAAAGAACTGGCGCTGAATAGGAAGGCTTAGGACGACCTGGTTGAAAAGACAAAACCCACAAAGGGATGTAAAGCTAATGAAGAAGAAGAGAAGAAGAAAATTTCCCCCGCAGTTCAACTTAGCTCCTTTCATAAAACAGGCTTGAAATGCTCTAAATTCCCAGGCTGATGCCGGCTTTTTATGCGATAGGGCTCCCATATTCGGGGACACGATAAAGTGGACACTGTATCAGGAAGACACCGACAGCCGAAACTGACGTTCTTCGTGATTTTCCTCATGTTTTCCTGGCAGACGCTGCGATGCTATCTTATTGCAGTTCCCCTTTTGCCGATCCAATTCACAGGGTACTTCCGGATCGCAACACTGCTCAGTGAATATTCTTGTTTACCAAATTGTTATTATTATTGTTATTATTATTCTGTACCTACACTCTAGAATTGGTGACTTGAAACTTGCGGCTTGAGGAAGCGGCGGAGAGAGGAGGGAAAAAGGAAGCCGTGGGCATGAGTATGGTTAGGAACCTGTTTCACTGTATGGGGAGTCTATAAACACCATTAGTGCCAAACCATCGGCCACTACAGTAGCTGAAAAGAGATTTATGTAGTGTGTTGACGATGTTTCCGCACAGGCAGTACTCGCTGAGTCGGTATAGCGACTCGCTACGGGCTGGACGGTCCGCGGATCGAATCCCGGTGAGGGCGAGATTTTCCGCAGCCGTCCAGACCGGCCCTGGGGCCCACCCAGCCTCCTATACAATGGGTATCGGGTCTCTTTCCCGGGGGTAAAGTGGCCCGGGCGTGGAGTTGACCACCCACCCTCATCTAGTGCCAGGGTTAAAGAAAGAGTAGAGCTATACCTCTATTCCCCCTCTGGGTGTTCATGGCCCGTTCTTTACCTTCAGCAGTCGCTGACCCATTTTTACCTCGCCAGGCCCAAATCCGAACCCACGCTATCCGCATTCTTTACATTTCTTTTCAAGTTATCAGTCTTAGACTGTGTCCCGTGTTGCGGTGTACACACTGCAACACGGGACACACACAACATAAACAGGACATAATTACTTAAATATACAAAACCAAGACCAAAACCGAAAAACTAGCCAAAAATGGAAGATATAACATAATAATCCACATTGTTGCACTTTACCATTTTACTACGAATATTGACGAATTTTAACGGATTTTTTATATTCTGTGGTTTTTATATATACTGCAAATACAGACATTGTAAGTAATTGTAATTTATATACAAAGAAATTGGACTAATTATGATAGCAGACAAAACACTCGATATAAAGTGAACATAGTTTATGAGCTCCTGAAGAAGGCCTTATATAAAACCGAAACATATGTAGGGGTTGATGAATAAATAATAAAAGTGAAAGTGAAGTGCATTTCGTTGGTTTGTATCCAGTTAATCTGATACGAAATTGGGGCATCTTAAAAGCTGTGACCAAGGTATCCGGTTCCCATTTATACTGCGCCGTGAGTGTACATAGCTTCATAGTAAACCATTACCAGAGTTATGACGTGGTGGTTTTAGCGGTTGCCCACTGGCTTTAGATGGTCAGCGGAAGGGGAATGTATAATTTCCAAGTGGGAGGAGTCCACTATCCAGCAACAAAAAATCGCTGTAAGTATTTCGTCAACCTGTAATAAATGTCTCATTAGCTTCCCTCTCTTTGTCTCATTGTCACAGATTTCTCTCTCCTAACACTACCCCCCCCCCCCCCCACCACTGCTGTTCTGTTAATCAGTACTGAACCCGAGAAAGAATTTTGTCCCCTCCTGATCATTAGCGTCTATCATTAAGACGGATTGTCATCTCCAATTAAAAAGACCGAGCCAGTGGGAACTCAAATTCGATTTGTGTGTGAAATCATGGCTGCCACAACGAAATAACTAATTCCCGAGCGCCTGATACCTTGGGTGACTAAATTTCGTTTGGTAGCACTCAGTATAGTCACTGAAGTTATTTTTCCTCACGTACAAAAACGTGTGTCACTTGACACGCACCGAGCAGAAAACGACAGGCAACACTAAGATTCACAGGTCACTCCAGAACTGTGGGTCTTCAGTGCTTAACTTGCTTCATGTCACCGCTCTGGCGCCTAGAATTTGGTGGTGGAGCCTAGATTTTTGAAAAATTTGTGGACCCCTAGTGTACTGCAGTTGTGGGTGGGATGTTCATGTTCAAGCATTTGTTTCCTCTAATTGTAGTTCTGTTTTCCTCACAGTGGGTGTTACCATATTTTGAATTTAACATATTATGCTGGATATTTCCACTGTGTGAGGTATAACATAGCCGGCTTCTTTTTAATTGGCTGTCTTCATTTTTCAGTTGAATCGTTGTCACTGTGCTGATAATTTTTATGTTACATTATTTTAAATTAGCGGAGTCGAACCAAATGCATCTCAGACAAGAGGACAATGTGCAAAATAACACAGCACTGGTATGCTAACCTAACCGAAGCCGCCGCTGAGGTTAAGCATTTCAGATTTTTTATCAGAATGTCCCAATTTAAAATCTGAACCACGAAACTTAGCTATTCTGATGTTTTCGCGCTTTTACTTAGTCTTTCCAGGCAAATTTTGGGATAGTTTCTCAAATAAGACTACACCCGCTGCCACGTCTAATCCAGTTCACTAATCATATTGCAAGTGTCAGCTAATTGACAGCATTCTTAATTTAAGTCACAAACAAATGCATTTCACAAAGCGCGGTGAAATCTTGTTGATCTCTGTTTTGTCGAGATATTGGTTACTTTGTGACACTAGCTTCATTTATATTGAAACTTTCATCATAAAACATACACTATTTGATTTTTATTTGGTTACTTCCAAGTCCAAGAGTTCAAAATGACAACATTTTTTATATTTTTAGTATTTATATGCTATTACTCTTAGAAAAGTGATGTTCATCATGACGTTTTATTCCTCTGCTAAATTACTGGACCAATAAAACAAGCCAGATGTTAAACGGCGAACACTTTTATAAACTGTAATATAAAACACTGAAGACTAAAATAAGGTATTAATAAAAAGGTACATTTTTCCCTGTCCACGCACGCCATTAAGGCATACAGGGGAAGTAAAGATGTAGCTCCATTCACTCATAACCTCGGCACTAGCTGGAGGTAAGTGGTTAACATCCCGCTCCGGCCGCTTTACCCTCGGGAAAGAACCCCGGTTACCCAATGAATAGGAGGCTGGGTGGGCCTCAGAACCGGTTTAGATGTTTTGGAAAAGAGAAAATCTCTTGCCCATACCAGGATTCGAATCCTGGAGCATCCAGTCCGGCTCAACAAGGTAGTGATATAGTTTATTAATAGGCGCGCGCACGTCAGCACACATGCGCTCTCGTGTGTGTATCACTTAATTGAACTGCGAAGCACTATAGTACTAAGTATTGCGGTTAGGTGGGTATCAGACCTGTTTGTTCGGACTGTGGCTAAATTAACTGAGCGTTTACACGGTCTTCCTCAGTCTCCCCAGACAAATTCCGGTACAGTAACTCAAATTGGGTCCCCGACCGCCTCCTTTCATCTATTTTTCCAATTCATTACTCACTAACCTTCATAAAATTTGACACGTTAAAATATTTTGTGCGTACCGAGTGTAGAAGTGTTAAGAAACACTAAACTGACCAATAACTCAACCTTGAACACGGAGGCGTGGGTCTCCACCTGCAAGACGGCAAGACAGCGCAAACTACAGAACACCACAGTCCAAAAGCTACATTTTAATTTAAAGGGAATGCACCCCCCTGTGTTTGTAGCCGATATAGATTTATTTCAGTTGACACAACTTTAATCCTGTATTGATTTTTTATATATAAACATAAAGTTCGTATATAAAGTTATAGATATATAAATTTATATAGGAACTTCTATACCGTATTTTCCTCTTCACAAGACACAGTTTTCCTGAAAAAATTACCCAGAAAATCACCATGGTTCTTAGCACCGAAACGTCTACTATTTTAAAATCCGCAAAAATGCCTTGCAATTTCCTATAAATTGCAAGGCATTTTTTGCGGATTTGTGTTTTACGATGCGTGAAATAGAGTAGCATATACACTTTTAATAAATACAGGAATAAATTTGTGTCAACTGAATGAACTCTGTGTTAATGATATTTTAACAAATAAACTTCACTATAGAGGTCCTGCTTGAGCAGTTAACAATGATTAAACTCATAAAGAAATGTCCAGCCTTTATGTTAGCTAAGGACCACTACTGTCTTCACAAAAGTATGAGGTCAGACCAAGGATACGGTGTAACCACTGTAACCTCAGCGAAAGTAATGCCATCGCGTACTACCAAATGGACAGTATTGGCGGTATAAGAAACGCACCTGGTGTGAGGAATTGCCACTACACAGAATTTAGGGTAGGTTACATTTACATGGATCCGGGATGGCATAGTCCATATAATGCTTAGGCTACGGTCATGGTAACCGATAGGAACGAGAGATTACGGTGCAGACCGGCTCTGGGGGCCCACCCAGCCTCTTATTCATTGGATACCAGGGTTATTTCCCCGGTGGTAAAGTGTCAGTGGCGTGAAGCTGAGCACATACCTGGATCTAGTGCCGAGGTTAAGAATGAGTGGAGCTATTCCGCCACACCTCCATATGCCTTCATGGCGGGCACAAGGACAAATTTACCTTCACCTTACACTGAAGTACGTCAGTTTTAAGGTCTTTCTTGTGTTATGTGTTGAAAATCGCGTTTACTCAATGCAGGTATGTGATCCTCGAGCTCTTTAACAACCTACAGAATCAAATTTCTTGCGCATAGGTCTTTCAGCTTTATAATAATTTACTCGTCAAAAAAGGGAGAGCCCGCCAAGGTCTTTGAACCCTCACTACTCAGACGTTCCTAAACTTTGTTTACATTCTCTGGCATTTTTATTTATGTTGGGGCTATATGATTATAAAAACAAGTACGAGAAACCCCCGAGTTAAGATGCAACCTGGGAATCCTTGTTCAAAATATAAGGCAAAAAACGTAACCGAGTGAAGGGGAAACTATGGATCAGCTGTTTGCAAGGGCATAGACTGGCTAGCAAAAAATCTTTTGACTTCAAAAATCAGCTGTGTGGCTCCCAACCGCCCCCTCCCCTCCCAAACCACTCTTCTCGACGGTCGGACAATGTCTAAACTCGTTTAGCCAACTCCTTGCCTGATACTATTTTGATATTCATTTTGCTACATCAGAGATTTCTAAGGAAACATTGTACTAAGGCACACTGAAAGAAATACCTGCAGGGAGACGTGTGAAGGTATACAGTCCATTCTTCAGGATCCTGCTGGAACACATGCGTGCCTTTCCGCCAACTGGTCTAGCCAATAATGGAATTACAAACACCTCTACTATATGAGATTTAAAGTTCCCATGGCAGTACGCACAAAAATTACGCTCTCGTATCCCCAAGACGGAGAAAGCCTGTCAAAGCGCAGGCAATTAGTCGCCAGCTTCTCACTGCAGAGGCCCTTTTCGACACATTCCAAAATTGAAGTTTGACACAACTGGAAGTGCGGGTGTTTACCAGTGCAGCTGTGTCTTCACACTAAACTGGCAGCAACCCCAATAACTCCTCCAGCTTCACTTGTTTCAGTTTGTGACAGTTACTTTATACGTTCCGCGAAACAGACCTTGAGGACAGTACACTTGGATCAACCCACGATTCGGTTTTTGGACATTTTACGGACCCTAAATTTGGAGTAGGTTCAGCTACCAACCTACTGACACAGAGCTTCAAGTAAGTTTTTCAGGGTCTCACTCTGAGGGTGTTTCTTCTCCACAGGTTTTTAAAAATCAATTTTAACCAAATAGGATAGCGCAGTACCCTCTAGGACAGATTGGTCAACAACCGCGAAAGGGCTCCTTTTCTTGCCTAACCAATCACAGAAATTTAGTCTATATTTGTCAGAAATTTCACTTCTGGAACACGAAATAGTGACAGGAAGAAAGACGTGAGTTGTCAGAGTTCTGTTCAATCGGGCACTATAAGCCTATTACTGAGGCCAACAATCTTTCTTTCATTATTGAGGACAGACATACACTTACCAACTCACAGCCGATTACAACGAACAAGTGAGCTGCTGTAACAGTGTCCAAAACAGGTACAAATCGTGTACTCCTGTAGCTTTAGCAATTAAATAATAATTCATCGTGGATTAATTAAGCACCGCCATTCCACAACTCCTACTTCATTGTTCGATGGAGCGCATAACCAAGACCTTGACGAAAGAATTCGTGCCTCCAATACTGAGCTAAGCCTTGCACCCAACTTCTAATCATATCCACCTGTCATAGTTAACCTGGCGCCCTTCCATTTGAGGACAGGTAAAAGTTATGTCAAAAAAACTTATAAATTTATTATCATCAGATAATGACAAATTGAAAAAAATCATACGAAAAAAGGAGAAGTCATGGGCTCCAGTTTCAGGCCGATGCCGGTATTTGTCTGAAGGGACTGAAAAAACCATGGAACTCAATCGGTGTCTGTGAAGGATTCGAACCATAGACCTCCACAATTTAACACAATACAACTTCCTAAGGAAACATTGTGTAGTGCTACATTTTACACAATTTGGTAATAAAGTTGAATTAAGATCTGTAAGCTGTAAATCTTCCTAACCCTGAAATACACCAGGCCAACTTCTGGATGATGTTAACCTTTTAAAGTCCAAGTGAAAGTACTTTTCTATCCAATGCTCATCCATTTCCAAAAGAGCATTACTTTTTGAAAGGTTGCCAGGCTTCGCCCGTTGGTCATTAAGGTATAAGCAACATGTAGATGAAGCGGAGAATGGAATACTGGTAGAATGACACTGACCCGGGAAAACCGAAGCACATGGAGAAAAACCTGTCTCAGTGTCACTATGTCCGCCACAAGTTCCAAATGGAATGACCCGGGATCGAACCCGGGCCTCCGCTGTGACAGGCCAGCCACTAGCCGCCTCTTTATAAAGCCCATGCTTAACCACAACTGCATTTAAAGATCCAGTTCGTACCGCACAGTAAACACATTCCGTCTGAGTTACAAAAACCAATCACTTAATGCTGTATAGCGCACTAAACACTGTTTATGCTGAGAACAATATAAAACAGAGTAACACTCTGTGGGCACAGGGTAGAATCTTGAATATTAAACAGGGCAGTACATGTAGTAACTACTACGTTTTAAAGGGTTAGTTAACAACTGTTAACTTTCACAAAACATCCTTTTGGAAAATGTGAATTTACTTCATGGAACAGATGTACAAAATGTCGGAAAAGTTACCGTAGCGGTAACGTTATTATTCTTACTAACTTATATTAACAAGTAGTGAATTATTTGCCTGTGTATGTGGTTTGGACATTAGGCCTACCTGACGTAATCAAGAATCGTACTCAAAATTAATTCAGATATTGCCAAAGAAATGCCTGAAAATTATGGCAGGTAGGGGATTACAAGCACTGCATCTGTTGACCAAACGTAAACTATGACTATGAAGGCGAATCCGGTGAAGTTCCATAGTAGTCAAAGTGTGCTAATGGCCAACTGAAATATTGGTACCCCTGCTCAGTTCCTGCAGGACGTGTCTGGAAATTCTAATTTGTACTCTGGAGTTCCCAGTTTCGATTATCATTCCGAAAACCTGTTATATCGCTTGAGGTCTTCGTTGTTTATCTCAGTGCCTCACGAAAATGTTGAGATATTATGTTAAAATAGGTGAAGGTAAAGGTAAATGTCAACCCTTAGCATGCCATAGGAAGCACAGAGGGGAAGCAATGGTACAGCTGTAATCATTCTTAACTCCGGCGCTAGATGAGGATGAGCGGTAAACACTACGCTAAGGCGGCTTTAGCCACGGCAAAGAGCCCCGGTACCCACTGTAAAGGAGGCAGGGTGGGAATCGCGGTCGGTCTGAATGGGTATGGAGAAAAAGTGATCCCTTGCCTATAACGGGGTTTGAACCCCACACTGTGCAGGTCGTACCGAGTCGCTATACCGACTACGGTAACCCATCCGCTTAAAATAGGTCACGGTCATACCCAATTCACCATTCACATCATCCTATCGTGAGGCATAAACTACGCACTTGAAAATAGAATAACCCAAAAATCATTCCAAACTAATATCGAGATAGTACCTTCGAAATAACTGAGAGCGCCCCCAGAACAATCCTTACGTAATTACCATTCGTTGTCATCTTCCCATCTGAATGGAACGTACATAATCTTTACAGACGAAATGTCGTCAAATAAGCTACGTATCAATCCATTTCTACTACAACTTGTTCCGCTGCAAACCAAAGAAGGATTTGCATATTAAAATATGCTGCGATGTGTTACTTATGACATTCTTTTCCCAAGTTACATCGATCTGTAGGTCACGTGGATTTTTTGTTGTACGTGGACAAGGTCATTCGAGTAAGTTATGTGCTACAGTGATGAAATGCTTGTTCTCTGTCCATGTTTACATTTTTTTTCTCTTCTGTTTCAGCACATTCAAATACACATGGCGACAAAGTAATGTAAAAAATGGAAGGCGGAACTGCATTATTAATGCCATGTACGGGGATAAATCTTGTTAAATAAATAGTCGGAAGCAATCTGGTTGGTTATAACCATCAACCTGTCAGCGTGAACCATTAGCTCACACAGTACTAACCTAGATCTATGCGTAAAATTTTAACTTCTTCGAAGGTCTTAATTAACATGGTAAGTATCAATTCTCTCAAGCAAAAAGTTCAAAGTAGCTGTCATAATAAAATATAAATAATCTATCTGAAACAGTAACCTGGTCGCTTTTAGCCCGACATTTTACATGCAAGGGACGAAATATCCCGTTTGTAAACACAACCCACTCCGCAAGTTCGTTTCCTCCAGTGCGTTCCAAATTACCACTTAAACTTCTTGGATTTCAACCGCCCTTAAAAAACATTCTGAATATGGCACAGGAGGGAACCCTTCATTAAGCAATTTCATCAAATTTCTAATTAGTACATTTCAGGTCTGATCTCCAAAAATTGCATCTTCTCACCAAACTGTTCAACGAACTTGTTTTAATTCCGTTCTTATTTCCACATGCACGATCGGTCGTTAATCAAATCAGCGCAGCATCTGAAATAAGGAGTGGCAACAAGCTGGGTCCTCATTACTTAGATGCACAGTTACGTTTTATATTAGTCTGATAACTTAACAGCTTTTATTCCTCCTAACGAAAGCACTTTCTTTAAAGTAAGCTTTAAGTGCATGCCGAAAATTTGTAGAGTTGAGTCATACAGGTTTAAAGGTAAAGGTCTCCCGTAACTTGCCATGCAGGCACAAAGGCGGAGTACAGGTACAGATCTACTCACTCTTGACCTCGGTGCTAGATGGGGGTCAAGATTTACCCCCCGGAAAGCGCCCCGGTACCCATTGTACAGGAGACTGTTTTGGCCCCAGGACCGGTCCGGACGGGTGTGAAAAGAAAAAATCTCTTGACGGCACCAGGGATCGATTTCCGAGCCGTCCAGACCGGTATGAGTCACACAGGCGCTCAAGAAACTCCCTGCTCTTTTAAACCCCGAAATTTCATTATCGTAATTTTGAAACTCGCATTGGATCTTATCCTGAGCCAGTTCAGTAGTCTCTCTCACGCCGTGTTTAAGAGAAGTTCCATTTTCATTTTGATAATAACTTCCATCTAAATCTAATTTCCACACATTGTCTCTTCCCTTGAATTAATTGTAAGTGGTTAATAGCAGAGCATACTCTCTGTCTGTCAGCCCTGATCTAGAACTATCATAACAGAAACACGTCTGTCTGCAGTGCACTACTTAAATCGAATCGCAAATAAAACAGAAGTGCAGTTCCTGTAAATTAAAACATTTTCTATTTGTTGTTAGTGAAGATAATGAGGGATGGGGGTTGTAATACGGTACCTCTGGGTTGCCATGGTCAATGCCCGGCCAGGAGAGGGCCCCGTCTCGCCCCTTGGCGCCCGCACCCCTCTTCCTGCCTCGCACCTGCCGGGAACCGAACACAATGAGTCTCCAAAATGTTCACAGTTAAAACAACTAATATGAATATACGTAATTAATATATGTAATTGAGACACGAACAGACGGGCATGCAGGGATGGGGATAAAGAATATGTGCAGTGTGCTTTTATAAACGGTGCAAAGGTCAGGTAAAGAAACAGACAAAAACATTCACATTGAAACCTGGGATAATGGGCTCCATTAGGTTCTTGAACAAGTTTATCTTATATCAGTCCAATTTTACAAGATCAAACATACATTCCACCCAAACAATAACAATAACAATAACAATAACAACAGCTACATTAATTCCTGGAACTCAAAATAACACTAAATTCTGGTAAAGAATTTATCGGCAGATAGGATCGGAGGCTAGTTTTAGACTCCTCTGGAAAACAAGTGTTCATAACACCACTAACACCAGAGGAAGCATATGAAATCCTATTTTTTCGTACACATATTTTGTGATTTTTAGAGCACGTTGCTGTGCATATTCATTCACTGGAGACGCAAAAATTAAGCTGCAAAGCTAATCACATTACAAATACCGCGCATGCACACATACATCGTCATTATTTGTAATGTATTTAATCATCACAGAAAACTTTTCTACAGTTGTTGCAAATTTTACGTCGTGTTAATGTCACAAAATGTGCTGTTCTAGTGAACACTGACAGAAGTCTGACTTGAGTGACTTGAATATAATGGTTACATTGAACCGATAAACATCAATATTAAATTAGCATCGCAACTTTTATTGTAGATACCATTATGAAATTTAATCTAGTCCGCTAATTAATTTCGAGGATAAAACAGATTGGCGGGAGGGCATGCTAATACAACCTCCTTATCACGCGTTCGTTTTATACTCTTCAGAAAAAAATACATACAAATTTCTAAGGTTGATCAAAATTAGTTGTAAAGCTGATACAAACACGCATTCCGAATTTAATGTGCTTATTCGGGTGATCAAATCGAGAAGAATGAGGTGGGCGGGGCACGTAGCACGTATGGGTGAGGGGAGAGTGCATACAGGGTTTTGGTGGGGAGACCTGAGGGAAGGAGACCACTTGGAAGACCCAGGCTTAGATGGGAGGATAATATTAAAATGGATCTTCAAGAAGTGGGATGGGGGCATGGACTGGATTGATATGGCTCAGGATAGGGACAGGTGGCGGGCTCTTGTGAGTGCGGTAATGAACCTTCGGGTTCCATAAAAACGCGGGGAATTTCTTGACTAGCTGACGACCTGTTAGCTTCTCAAGAAGGACTCTGCTCCATGGAGTTAGTTAGTTAGTTATGGAGTTAGTTATTTTGCGGCTTATGAAACATTTGTACGCCCCTGTGTGGTTGTTCTTTATTTTGGGCCTGAACTGTAAAACAATGGCCCATGCACTAATTAAGCGAGGAACACAGTGACATGGGTCCTGCCATGTGTACGTCCAATTCTACTCCGTGAATGTTTTCCGCAAATACAACTCAGTGTGCAATTTATTCCACACAGACACACTGGACCGAGCAAGTGACAATGCCTGGTTTGGAACTCAGTCCCAAAGGCCGCTTCATATCTCATGTTTTCAGCAGCATAACTTAGGCGCATCACATGAATAACGGGAAAGACTTTAAAGCAAAACTTGTCTCAATTCTTTCTGACCATTCTTCAGTTTTTTTCTTTGCTTCTTCCTTCCTTCCTTTCTTTCTCTACTTCAATACGTGTTACATACCCAGCTCCTTCCATCCGCCTTGATTTACTCTTGTTATTTTATCCATTCTGCCCTTAATTCATGTTTACTTCTGTCTCTGTATTTCGTTATTAAATGTCCTCTGTTTTGCGAGTTTCCAGGTTTTCGCAGCGGTGTAGCTGAGCAATCTGAACTTATTGGATACTAGCAGGACGCCGCCGCGTCACTGTGTAATCAGTTCCCCACGGTTCGAGAAAACACAATGGCCTCATCTTCAATATTCGACATTTCGACCACTGAATATGAGGTCATTACGTTGTATCGATACTTTGGGAATCGATTACCCAAAGAAGCGGCGTCTTATCCCAGAAGAACGGAATTCTTAACATCTGCCTTCTAATACCCTCACCAAATTTCATACTCATATATAACATATATAATATATAACAAATATACGATTATCATTAAAGAGGTCGAGAATGATTCTATTTGTAATAGCTATATGCGTGCAAAAGGTAAAGTTGTCCCTACGTACGCCATGAAGACATATGGTAAGCAGAGGTACAGCTCCACTCATTCTTAACCTCGGTACTAGAAGGAAGTGTTCAGCTTTACGCCTCGATCTCTCTACTCCCAGGAAAGAACCCCAGTACCCATTGAATACGACGCCGCGTGGGCCCCACAGACGGTCTAGACGATTTGGAGGAGAGAAAAATCTCTTGCCCCTGCCGTGATTTGAACCCCGTTATCATCCACCCCGTAGCCTAGTCACTACACCGACTGTGGTATACCGGCTCCCGTTATGTACGTATAAGAACATTAATTACCTGATAGTACCTAATGGACATGGTCAACATAGCGATTTAACGGAGAGTGGGTCTAAATAGCTCCAACAGCTTCCGAAACCAAGGACTCGGTTTTGCGGTGTCCCCATAGTTAACTACGTGGGATTAACAGAGGTCGCTATATGAAATACAAGCGGAAAGACGTGTGCATCTGAACGAACAGCAATTACGAAAACTTAGCTATCTAGCTTTACGATGCAATGTTTTGCTCTAAAAGATGATGGGTACGCAGTGGATCCAGAAGTTCATCGTGTCCACAAGAAACCTTCTGAGCCACATTAATCCACTCGTCACCTCCTCAATCTATTACCATAAAAATTCATAACGTTATTTCTTATATCCACGCGTGTTAGTGAGGTAGGTCAGTCACTGAAACAGGCTATGGCTAGTAAGCCTGTGTATATAAACATCTTATGTATTTTTTTAAGTACCCTATTACTTCGAATTTAAGACGCATTCAACCTCTAAAAAGGGATTTTTAGGAAAAGAAGTTTGCAAGCAAATACATTTCACTATCCGTAAAATTTACTACTCTTTTCAGCAAGGCCACTTGTTTTTCGAGGAAAATATTGTTTTCGAGACATTCGAAAAGTGAAGAACACTACCTCGACCTTAAGACGCATCCTGATTTTCAGTTAGGAAAAATGTGACGAAAGGTGCGTCTTAAATTCGAAGTAATACAGTACTTATAACACACCTTTTAAATATTAACAATAAATTGGCAGGTAATTCGTGAAGAATATTGACACTGACAGTTTCAGGAAAATAGAAACACTTCTGTCGTAGGTGTATGACAAATGTGACAAAAGGCTTAAGATGGTGAATGTACCATATGTGTATTAAACATAGAAGTCACGCGGCACGTTGATTTACAAGAGGTAGCCAAGGATTACCATACGAATGCACACTCTCTTCTTTAACACGTCCGGACGGCTCTAGGGCTCGTTCAGCTTCCTGTTCTGTGCACCCGGCCTTCTTCTCTGAAGTGTCGATAGCGGAAAATTGTTCGCTGCCACCCAGAGCAGAGATTTAAAATACGTCGGGTTCCACCAACCAAGCGACGAGAAAGCTCCGCGCCAAGTCAAACTCCCTTTCCCATGTTAGCCCATTCCTAAGTATGAAACGCATATCTGTAATGTGAAGACTGCCTTATAAATTGTAACTGGGCTAACGGGTTTGGCGTCTTGGCTGAAGGCCCTGGCGTTTTCATAGCATGCTGTTGCAGCTGGCGGCAGAAGGCTCCTGTCTTTCAATTAATCCTCCACACCCCCTCAGCCTAAAATTTAATCGCGTGTGGCATACGCACAGGCGGTTCAGTATTTACTACTTCTTGTCCGGTGGCGCTGGGCTTCCTCGTATCAGTCACTGTTTGTTCAACGTACTGCAAGCTGCCCTCCGTAAATGGCGACTGACTCCTCCATCATCACTCTGAAGACGCGTCTGTCTTCGTGACAGGAACCCGGTCAACACGATAGCCGACAGTATAACTTATTTGCTGAAATGTGCAATATCTGCTTTGTGATGCACATTCGTCTGTCACCTCCGCTAACATAAATCTCATACTACTGGTATAGCTGCACGCATTCTTAACCTTCGCGGAAGTCACTGATCAGCGTCATGCAGTACAGAGTCCGTGGTACACTTAAAACTGAATGGGACCCACAGCCAGCCTGGAAGATTTGGCGAAGAAGAAAAAGCTCTGCCCCGTCAAAAATCAAACGCCGAATCTACGGTAGCTCAGGCTGTAGCCTAGTTACTATACTGTTTCAAATACTCGAGTTACATATTAATTACATAACCGAAAAATATTAAGACAGTGCCTCCTATTCGGTGGGTACCGGGCGGCTCTTTTCCCGAAAACAAAGAGACCCGGGAGTGAGGGTCAACACCCAACTTTATCAAGTACTGAGATTAAGAATGAGTAGAGCTATGCCTACACGCCTCTTATATGCCTTTATGACTTATATACGAAGAACTTTAACTTCGTATAGGACAGTACGTTAATACAGCTCACGGCCGGCGCCATCCTTTCATCAGACACTATACAGCTACACATTCACACGTTTTTTTCCAGACGTAAAGTAAGCACCCCACCGCGCAAGACGACACCTTAAATAATTCCGCTGGACAAAGTTCAACGCACGGTAAAGCCAAGCTTTACTCTTACTGTTATCGCACCCAATAACAATTTAAAATCTCATGGCAAAACTAAAGGTGACACATTAGAGGACGTTTATATAGAAGACAGATCTCTGGCTCCACATGAACATACCAGTGAATAGTTTACACATTTTCCTTGTGCACGCGGACTGAAGATGACCGCATGAACGGTCGAAATATGTAGCCGATTGCCGACTACCTGCAATAGGCCTAATATACAGAATAAATAAAATAAGTTGTGTTTAGACGGACTTTTTACTCATTAATTTCATTTATCTTATACACAACAGGGTGAGGAACATCAAAGCTATATTGCGTACGTAACTGAGTGTGAAGTAAACCCTCTGCACCAGTCAACGATGAGCAACATTTTCCAAAAATGTAGAAGCCATCTCAAAATTCTAGGCGCCAGAAGAGTGACATGAAGCAAGTTCCATACTGAGGACCTACAAACATTTGGAGCCATCGTGTAAAATTTAGTCGCCTGGGCAACTTGGCGCTCGGAATTTGTGCACCTCAGGAGATGAGAATGTAACTTTCAGATGGAATATATCTGTGGGCAATGCAACATAGCGGAAAACACATCGTGTGTAAGCAGCAAAATTACCGCCTTACAGAGGAACTTCCTGCTGTTTCATTCATGACTAGAGAAGATATAGGAACCAAGTTCCTCCCAAATGTCACTGATCAGGCTTTCTTTACAAAGCTTAAAACTCATTACGTGAAGGTCATGTTCATCCCCTTGTCTGACTGCCTGTGACCTATTAACAGGGCCTAAATTTTTTAAACTCTTTTTCAGACGCTTTCGCAAAATTGCGAAAAGCGACTATTAGCCTCGTCATGCCTTTCTCTCCGTCTGTCCGCATAGAACAACAACTCGGCTCCCACTGGACGGACTTTCATAAAATTTGACATTTCAGTACTTTTCGAAAATCTGTCGAGAAATTAAAGTTTCATTAAAATCTGACAAAAATAATGGACACTTTACATGAAAACCTATGTACATTTATGATAATATCTCGCTGAATTCTTCTTAAAATTAGATAAAAGTTGTGGAGAAATTCAAAACACACATTTTATGTCAAATAACGTTTTTCTGAAAATCGTGCCGTTTATGAGATAATGTGGAAAAATATGGTAGAGCCAGACAGGCCACAGATGACAATACAATTCGGCGCATGCGCTTTGCATGCTGGATAACTAAGGCCACAGACACACACTAGAATATGCAATACCTATTGCTCTTCCACGGCAACAATGGTTACGCGAACGCGTCTCAATATTACGTTATACGCACATTGCCTGTCTTTTTAAAATTTGATACTTTCACTAAAAATTTGTTAGGTAAATTCTGATTTTCAGCCATAATTGCCCATAATAAAGCCAAATTTACTTACAACCATAAATGGATCAACAGGTAGCAAGCTTAATTAACTGCAAGGAAGGCCGTTGGGCATTCTGTCTATTGCATTATTAGGTACATCCTTTCTAGTCTTGCGTTCATTTCAACTCCGCGCAGAATCTAGAAGGCTCTGCGGTGGTCATTTGCCGTTATGAGAACAGCAACTCTCACAGTGAAATCTGTCTTAAGCATAATTTGTCTGCGGGGTTACAGTATGGCCTTCTACACCATCTAATTAATGTAGGGCTAAGAATATACAATGGGCTTTTCAGACTTTCTAAACGGCGGATTTGAGAACTCCGTTCTTCTGGGGCACTGCGCTGTCACTGGGTGTTCGCTGCTCAACGTTTCGAGAAAACGTACTGGACTCTTCTTCAAGGGTAAATGGTGAAATGAACAATGCATTTGACCATCGACAGACAGTGACAGAGCACAATATCCCAGAGGAAAGGGTTCTCAGATTTACATAATGTAACATCGTTATAAAAAGACGAGCTAAAGTAGGCACTGTATGAGTTTTTAATAGACAAAATCTCAAGGCAAAGTTGTATTAACATGAGCATTAACAAAGATGAAGCGTGAAAATAATACAACCCAAAGGGTGTCATGTTAAATGACTGGAGCGATAGGCAACAGGCAGGAAAACGGAGTTAAATACCCAGCACAAGCGTTAATTCTCCCCTCATCAAACACAGAATCCTGACAACGTGTATAATACTTTTCTACTTCTTACGCCAAAGTATTCTCTTAGTTTCGTATGTAGAAACCCAATATTAATAATCAAAAATCCTTCAATGGTTTCGCTGATAATGCGGCTGTATACAGAAGACACATGACTTTCCCATTACACGCACAATTTTTGTAATCACGCAAAATATCGAACCCAATTCTGTACTGTGAACGACCGTAACAGAGGATACGCGTGTGTTTCTTCCTGTGCCAAAACTCTAGTCAATAAATAAATTTCTCACATTAATCGCTTTGACGAACTGGATTTAACACATTAAGCAATGTAAGATCTGCACATACGAGGCAGACGACGTCACTTAATGAGAAATATTGAGTTGATCAGCTATACGCTTCTAGTGGACTGTCTGTATATAGTGTCAATAAACCCTATGACACACACTGGACAAATCAGAATAGAATGTGGACCACACTGAAGAGTGAAGGCAACTTGTGTGTGCCCGTTGGGCGTATTCTGCAAGGTGTACACAGAAGTGAAAAGCGGTCTAAACAAGTACTAAGCAGTCAATGGGCACTGCACCCTTACAGCGTCTTAAACGCGCACATTTTCAAAACTTGATTATTGGGTCCTTTAACACTATTTAATGACTTCAGAGTTGGAAATTTTCCGAGTTACCGCTTGGATGGACGAGAAAAAATATGCCGATTAACTATAAAAGTAGATGATAATTTAAGAAACAACCCAGTTGAATGGAAGCAGAAAAGCATTACACTGTTCACAAAAGTCCGTCATCGACACTAACCTGAGTCAGATCAATCAAGTCCGAGTTCGTTTATATTCATTTATAAAATAAACCGTATTTTGCCCTCAGCTATACCTAGGTATCAAACGAGGTCTATTGAATTGAAGATTTTAGCAAAACTTGAGTTTAAAAGGGGCCCACAAATTTTCCAAAAATCTAGGAGCCACCTCAAAATTCTAGGCACCAGAAAGTGACACGAAGCAAGTTCCATACTGAGAACCCACAAACACAATGCGCAACCGTACAAAATTTAGTTACCCGGACGACCTGGTGCACGGAATTTATGCACCCCTGCTTTAAAATATAAGTTGGTTTATTTGTTCCTAAATTGTATTACTGTGGTTCATGTCTCAGTTACCTTTTAACATTTCATGTGTCTACATTTTGTCATTCTACATCGGGCTGCGAAGTTCTATTGGCAGATATTTTACTCTAATTTATCCAGAAAGTGTAAACATAGGAAGAATGAATTTCACGTTATTACCACCGTCCATCTTTACTAAACAGATTATATCAAACCAACTGATGCACAATTAAAAACCACTTTTATTGTAGCTTTTATAAAACGTTTGTACCCCTACATATGTTTCAAACCTTAGTTCATCGTCAGGAGTTTTTTGTCTTTAAAAGCTACTACACTTCAATTACATACTTTTGAAGTGTAGTAGCTTTTAAAGACAAAAAACCCCCTGACGATGAACTAAGGTTTGAAACATATGTAGGGGTACAAACATTTTATAAAAGCTACAATAAAAGTGGTTTTTAATTGTGCACCAGTTGGTTTGATATAATCTCTATAAGAAGAATGAGTTGCGCTGTACTTCTAGTCCCCCTATAAGCCTTCGTGCTGTGACAGGGATAAATTCCCTTAACATAATTTCGAACAAGAAAGTCTGGTCTGTATTTGAGCTACGAAATGTGCCATTGCTACTCGACGCAAGACCCAGTGATCTAATGGTTCGCTTTCGGGCCTAGCATTCAGAAGTATGAACCCATCATAGGTCCGTATTTTGTGTTACATGAATGCAGTCCGTACCCTCGTAGTGTATCTTACGTATTGAAAATTCATCGTACATCTTCCAAGGGTTTCTTAGGCTTTACAACTAAATTCCGTTCATCATTTCTCACTCTTCCATGAATCATAGAACTAATATGTTATAATACAGGGCAGAGATCCACATATTTTAGAAAAATCTAGGAGTCAGCTTAAGATACTAGGTGCCAGAACTGTGACAAAAAGCAAGTTTCACACTGAGGATCCACTAATATTAGGGGCCATTGTACAAAATTTAATCGCACGGCCCGACATGACGATCGCGATTTATGCAGCCCTGGTATCATAAGTCCACAAAACCCGCACATATCCTGCATATCTAACACATTTAACGCTTAGTTTTACAGGCACCCCCGAACTGTGTCAATTCATATATAACTTGATGGTTAAAAGTTAAACGAACTTGTCTCTGTGCTTAATTAGACACCACGCCATGAAGGCATATGGGGGTATTGAACTACAACTCCACGCATTCTTAACCTCGACCCTAGACGGACGTGTCAGCTTCACGCACATGCCACTTCATCGCCCCCGAATGCCAGTGTACAGGAGGCAGGGTCGGCCCTGTAGCCAGTCTGCACGCTGTTGAGAGGAGAAAATACTTTGTCCTTAACTAGAATCGAATCCCGATTCCTTGGTCGTTCAGCCCGTAGTCTGATCAATATACTTACCGAGTTATACTGGTTTTACGTTATACTAACAGTCATTTTAATGTTATTTTTAATTAAAGGCCTGCATCTAAAGCACGAGGCCTACTGAGAAGAACTATTTACCGAGGATCTGTGATCTGTAGCCTGGCACATACACTACATGACGTCAGATAAAATCCCGCCACCCGCATGAGTAACGCAGCCATCTGACTGCCCTCACCTAATAAAAGAATGCCACGGTTAATTTGACTGAGAGACCACGAGTCATAGATCAGTGGTTCTCAAAATGTGGTCGACGGAACAGCATCAGCAACCGAAATCTCTCTCGCCGCTCTACATGGATGATTAGTAGAACATCACAACAACCGCCCCCCCCCCCCCCCCGTTACTTGAATGTATCTGGCTGCAGCACAAAAGAAGTATAATTAGAGATGGAGGCAGAGCAGGGCTGTACTTGTTGGTTAGGTAAATTTAAGTATTTTCTTGTCAGTAATTAAGCACAGCATTACGAAGACGCACAAAAAAGTAAAAGTATACTCCACGCATTCTTAAGCTCGGCATTAGAGGGAAATAGCTTCGCGCCTCGGCCATTTTACCTCCGGTGAAAAACCAGCTTGTTCCCACTGGATAGGCGGCTGCCTGGCCTTCAGCGAGACTCTGGATGCGGCGGAGAAGAAAAAATTTGTGCCCTTGCCGGGTGTCGAATAAAGATACCTCCGTCTTTCAGCTAGTAGCTTTGTCACCATGCTCACTGAGATAGACGTGGAATAACTAGTTAAAGGAAGAGTTTATTTCTCACAAGAGAAAGTTCTGACAGAAGGCAGAGCATATTGGCTTCCTAGGGCCCAGTCATACCAAACAAATATATTCCTTTATAAATCCAATAACAAGTCCTATTAAGAGAGTCTTATTGTACAGGGTGGCGGTGTAGTCCTTCCTCGCGTAATTGTTTTTTTGGTGGAAAATTTAACTGCTGTTCAGCACCGAAATAAGGTGAGGGAATTTAAATATCCTTCACGTAACGACTTCTTTATATGCACTTATATTAGAACTTTATAGATGTTCTCAAAAACAGTCAATTGCACAAAATATGTGTGCATGACACACAGTACGGAGCTCACTAAATTCAACATATAGGGACGCAAACCAGTAATTACTGATTCACTACAGTAAGGATGTAACCATACTAGATCTGCAGCAAGAAACAAGTGTGAACATTTTTCCAAAAATCTAGGAGCCGCCTCAAAATTATAGGTACTAGAGGGGTGACATGAAACAAGTTCCACACAGAGGACCGCCAAATATAAACTGCACGCTATAAGATTTAGTCGCCACGGCAACCTGGCGCCCGGGATTTGTGCGCCCCTTTCACAAACTAAGTCTGACGGTACGTCACTAAACTGCCACATATATTAGATAATGTTTGGCGTCTTGTTCTGGGCAGAAACGCTTTTCGGATATTGGCTCTCTCTGCAGTTAGGAAATAAAAGACAGCTATTATTTGGTCAAATACAAGAGGCTAATACTAATGTTTCTACGACAAAAACAATAGAGCAACTTTGTTAAAAATGTAAGGCTGACTTGTACTCGAAACGTCATGAGTTCGAATATCGATCAGGACATCGACTATCTTGAGAGATTTTTCGTGGTTCATCGCAGGCTATTCCGTGAACAGTACCTTGACATGGCCGACATCTTATTTCCATTACTTTTCATGTTAATTATACATTAATCGTCCTGAAATTCGAGGCTAAATAGCTAGTCTCGGCTATACTTACAGTGTTGTTGAACACATCTTATATAAATAAATTAATCAATAACCAAAATGAGGCGATAAGCAATGCCAAATATGCGAAACACAGATTTATACTCGCAGGTCCAATATAGCAACATAAAGACTACCAAGTACAAAATTTACAACCAAAGCAGCCTATTGCGAAGATAAGTGTATTCTCCATCATCAGAGTTCTCATATCAGAAACTTAACCCTCACGACGGGGACAGAATCTGACTCGGAAACGTTGGTTACTTGAACCTGACGCGTATACCAACCCAAAAAAAGATTTTACTGATAAATTTTTTCACGTTTTCTGACAGGTGTTATTAAACTGACGATCTTCTGGGCTTTTACAGCTTTTAATGTAATGCGTTTGTTTCGACGTTTCGGAGAAACACGACGCCCCCGTCTTCAGAATCGCAAAAAAATTACACTACACAGTGTAAAATTTGAATAACGCTAATTTAAGGTTTTACAGAATTTATTCGTCACGAAAGCTTCAAGACATATATAAATGTATTCTGCCTTTCAATTACAAGTTGGGAGATGTGGTGAGGAAGGTGTACAATCTGGGCACTCTTTGTGTTGTGTGAATGAGGCGGGGGAATTACATTTGTCATGCTACTGGACAAGACAAATGGTGTCATTACGGAGTGCGTGTTTAGACATGGGAACAAAAGTTACAATTACCGGACACCATTACAAGCACAGAGGATCGTGTTACACCATGAGTCTGCAACTGCGTTGCAAAAACTGTTAAACGCGAAGCATACATCGTCATCATTAGGCCACAACAAATTGCCTGTAATATATAGACTGCATCTCAAAAATCTTGGAACTGCCATGAAAATCGAAAAAAAAAAAACTCTCTAACAGTAGAACTGAAAGGTTCGACAGACTCAGTTCCATTCACCTTTCATCTTATTGTAGTTCTCTGTTTCATAAAATATGTTTTTCCAACCCTTATCGGCCTTCAAAATATCCGTTTCAAACAGATTACTGTGTTCTGGGATGCGATTCTGAGTAGGCTGCAAGTCTGATGTTGAAGGCAGAAACACTGGTAGAGATGACTATAAAACACGACGTCACATTATTAGGATAAAGTGATTGATCTTCACAGTCAAATCTCACATTTCCAAAAGCTTCTGTACCAAAATTGTGTATGCCTTCTTTATGTCCCTCAGAACAGATACAAGACCAGCGTATCATTCTTTCATAAATGCTCCTAACGCAATAATGTTAGGCGACGTGTAAAACATGAGTTTCTCTTTATGTTCTCTCCCAATCTCACCAATTAGCAACACGTTCTTCTAAGGTCCAAATACTTTCGTTTGTAATTTGCTTTCAAATATTTTGAATCTACGTTCATCCCTAAGAAAATTAGAAGATAAATTATTGGAGTTATATGTAAATTTTAACCCGTGCTTACAAAACGCAGTGTAAGTATATTTTTCACGGAAATTCCGCACTGTGCCATGACATATCTTCGGATGTTTCCTTTTGCAGAAGTTTCTATTGAAAGACGCCGTTTGTTACACCGTGACATAGATAACAGTCGATCCGCGTGTGCGTTATACAGGTCTCCCTTTGTTGTAAGTTCCTTGCCCCAAACAAGCAGAACCGGAAACCTTTCCCTTCAAAGTACTTCGGCAAAAAAGGGGGGAGGGGGAATCAGTATGATTTGATTTCGACAGAACGTTCTTTACACGTAAAAGTAAAGCTGTCACCGTGCTTAGTTAAGCAGCATTTCATGAAGTCATGTGGGAGAGCGGAGCATTGTTACTCCGGCACAGGATGAAGATGAGTGGTCCGCTACATGTTGCAGCTGCATTACTTCGGAGGAGAAACGCCCCCGGTATCCATGAACTAGAAAGCTGGGTGGGCCCTGCAGTCGGTGCAAAAACAAATGTATTGCCCCTGTCGGAATCGAACCAAGATTTCTCGACATCCAGCCCGTGGCCCAGCAACATCTCATACATAAAGGTAAAGGCAAAGTTCTCCCTAGAACAGGCCATGAAGGCCCAGAGGGAGAGTAGAGGTATAGCTCTACTCTTTCTTTAACCCTGGCACTAGATGGGGGTGGGTGGTCAACTCCACGCCCCGACCGCTTTACCCCCGGGAAATAGACCCTGTACCCATTGTATAGGAGTCTGGGTGGGCCCCAGGACCGGTCTGGACGGGTGCAGAAAATCTCGCCCCCACCGGGATTCGATCCCCGGACCATCCAGCCGTAGCGACTACGCTATCCCGGCCCACACATCTCATACACAAGCTGCAGTATTTATAAATACGTGAAACCCTGCAAAGTTTATCACGTGTCACATATTCTAGATAGACATGAGCTGTTCTGACCATAGATACGTCACTGTACTGACGGAATTATCCCGGCTCTGTTGTTTCCATGGACATTAACAACTCTTCAGTTAAAGATTCAAGTTTCTAGGACGTCTAAGCCGGGTTGACTGGCAAATATTTACCGGCGTTTCGAAAGAACCCAGTGCCTTCATCTGCAGGATCAAGCGGTTCACGTTTCATTGTCGTCTTGGACCACTTGACCCTGAACACAAAGGCAGTATGTTCCTTCAAAACGGCTAAGAGTCACCATGACTTCAGACCCAAAAAGTTTTGGATTCTTATCAACACCGCTATGAGGACTTCAAATCTCGCAACTCCTCAGCTATCTCCTGTAGATTTAACTTCAAGTCATGCCAGCTTTGCGTGAGGTCCTGACTTCTATATTTGAAATTAAATTTTCGTGGAAACTTCCCGTATCTAATTTCGGAATGTCCGAAAAACCCAGTGGCTCTTAAAAAAGTTGCGCGTCAGTCTTAGAACTGGGTAATGGTGGCATAACTGAATCTTACATTTCGTATGGAGGAAAAGCCAACCCATAAAAGTCGAATGCATGTCAGTGTAGCTTTTAAACGTTCTTAACATGAAGTATGTAAAATAGAAGCACGACCGAAGGCTGTGATCGTCAGTCCGGTACTTCTGTCCACATGTTTCACATCCAAAAATAATAAGCGGTTGTCTACAGTATCGATTAATGTGATGATGTTTTTATAGTAATAACTGTCGTGTGATTTTACTCTTCGATTCTCTATGATTTGCACCAACGCTTTCGTATTATTTTTACAAAAACCTTATCAACCTATCAAAAACATAATACATAGGCCTAACATAAATATCAATTGCACTGACATCTATAATTTTAATTTGGAATATTCTCGCATAGGTCTAACGTGTATATCGGCCCTTGATACCATAAAGCCTCCAAATCAATGGAAATACTATCCAGTTGTACAGGAGGTTATTTACCCGGTGGCAAAGCGGCCGGGGGCTGAAGCTGATCACACACCACATCTAATGTCAATTTGAGAAAGAATGGAACTATATCTGCATATTCGCATATGCCTTTATGGCTTCCAAACGGACAATTTTACTTTCATCTAATACACACACGTATATATAAAATATATATTTAATAATGAGTGGGCCGGCATAGCGTAGTCGGTATAGCGACTCGCTACGAGCTGGACGGTCCGGGGATCCAATCCCAGTGGGGGCGTGATTTTCAGCACCCGACCAGATCGGCCCTGGGGCATACCCAGCCTCCTGTATGGGTACCGGGGCATTCCCGGGGGTAATGCGGCGGAGGCGTGGCGTTGACCACCCACCCTTATCTAGCGCCGAGTTTAAAGAAAGAGTACAGCTATACCTCTACTCCCCCTCTGGGCCTTTAAGGCCTGTTCTAGGGTGAAATTTACCTTTACCTTTATATATTTAATGAAGTACATTGAAAGTAATTCATGACACTACCCCATTTTATATCCCAAGGGTCATTGCGGACTATATGGATTAAATTATCATCGTGGACAGTGAGGTACAGAAAATCGCTAATATAGCGATCTGAAGACACAGGGTTATGTAAGTCATAGTCAAACGAGAAATACGTCCTCCAGGATTGTAAAATTTTGTTTTGATTAGTTAAATGTGTTAAAATTCTTAAGAATTCTACTTCAGAACCATTAAATAATGATGGTTCTAGGTGACTGAAAGACGGAAGAACAACTACAGAGGCTTGTTATGTCTATTTGTGTGACGGTATGATAGTGTTCTGTAAAACTGAAAGGACTTGGGAGGAATCGGTGTGGGTTATTTTACGTTTATATCACAAAACTGGCCTGGAGGCCCGAGAGAAACGACACAAATCCTGTAGTCAGGATAGCAAGTGTCCCTGCCGAGATAGGAATCTAGAATCTTAGAATTACATGGAAGAAGACTTGCAGTTGAGACAAATTGTTCGATTCAAATTCATTAGGTATGAGCTGTAAGTAATTAACCTTTCAAGGACTCAGAATAACCCGAATTATATATAAAGATTCAGCTCGTACCGCGCAGTAAACACTCTCCCTCTCGGTTATAACAACCAATCAGTAATGCTGTACAGACAGAAATAATCGCTTCTTGTTCTGAGCACCGTACATAATAAAAAAACCAATCTGTGGGCGCATTGCAGAATTTTCAGTGTTCAACCTGGTGGTGCCTAGCGTAATCACTAGGTTCTAAAGGGTTAATAGCTAGATACAGCTGTCTGACGAGAGCAGCGCGTATAAGGAAAACCAGTTCCTTCGGTCGGAAGTGTTTTAAAGAGATAAACACAAAACCACTCGTCACAGTGAAAGATGCTGTTCACATCCTATGTATTTAGGATCCTTTGGATGAAAAGATGGTTATGATATGTTAGATGTAAGTGGAATGTCCCCGATTGACACAATTTCGAGCTTCATGGATCCGGGGACACAGGAGTACACGAGTACACTATTACAATACGTTATGTTATGGTATAATGTTATGACACATTTCTACTGCTCATGTGTTTATGTTATAGATTGTGTTTACGACGGAATTCCTCTCCAACATTTATTCATAACTTCTCGATAATTTCTTAGCTCTAACTATCCACTGAAGGATACAGGATATCGTATTATTGTCGCTAGGCTAATAGCTGAATGATCGGGTTTGCCACCCGACAGAGGTATGATATTTTATCTTTCCCAAAACGTCCAGACCGGCTCTGGGGTCCATCCAGCCTCCTATTCAGTTCGTACCGCCACTTTTTCACCGGGGATACAGCGGCCTGGGCGCGAAACTGACCACTCGCCTCTATCTAGTTACGGTTTTAAGAATGAGTGAAGTTTATAACTCCTTGTTCATGCATTCGCGACGTGGAGAGGGACAACTTTGCTTTCACTGCCCATAAAAATGAACGTATGTATATATCAGAAATACTTCGTATTTAAGCACTGTTGAAATTACAGGGTTTTCAATTTACTGGGAAAATTTCAGAACGTATTTACCATGTAAAGTGGGGATTTAACTGTATAAGAGCATGTGACAGCTCTGTGGTCTCCACAAAACGTACCCAATTGTGTATATTTAAGATACATTTTATGTAACTTTGAATAAGCTTACGTACAGCTCTCCTCGTGTTGTGTGGAGGCGATAATTATATTAATACTGTCACTATCTGTTTTCGTTTTCAGAAACAAGAAAACATTTGGTTTATATAACAGTGAGGTCATGTCTGTCTGTCGCCCTATTTTCATATCCTGAACAGCTGAAGGAATAACCTTGAAATTCGATACTGTGAGGGGGCCTGAAACGAATGCAGTCGCACGAATTTACTAGCCCTCTATGCCTAAGAAATACCCTGTATACGAGAAATGAAATAGAACGTAATCAGCTTCTTGTAAAGTTTTACATGTAAGTGTACAGTGTAACTGCAATTGTCATTAATATCAGCTTTTATTTAAAAAACTTTTTATCACAGAAGATACTTATTGAGAAACAAGAAAAAATATCTGGCTCCCCATAACGTATCTGGTACATCGACGATTTTTGAAGCAGTATATTTATATATTTGTAATCGATCTGTATCAAGGAAAATGAATGTGCATGGGAATTGGATTTATCTGAGTAAAACGTCCCTCTATTGCTTTAAATTTATGAAGTGTGAGAAAATGGCTCAGTTCGCAGATGAGCATCTGCACAGACGTTGAGCCCCAATGCCGACGAGAGGGGGGGGGGAAGCCGGTACAAATTACCGGGGGCCCGGCAGGGGGCAGGGGTCCTACTGTGTTGCATGTTTCGTCTTTCTCGGTAGTAGTCATTATTTGTAGATTTGCAAATTAACCCTTTCACACCAAGCCCAAGTCACTCAGCAAATGAGAGTCAGGGCAAGACATATTTGTTTTTTTTTGCACGTCAATACAAATCTCATGTCAAAATTTTTAGCCGATCCGCCCTTGCTGGGGGGGGGGGGGGCGCGAAAAAATATTCACCTGGGCCCGAACCCGCTCTCGGCGGCCCTGTTCAGTCCACGTGGTTTCATTCCAAGGGTCTGACGTTAGCTGTATGGAAGGGTCTATTAATAAAAATACCATACAGAGTCATAGAACTATCGGCTCATAGCACCAGGGAATTACATTACTATTCGGCTAGTCACGATTGATGCACTGCTTAACATTTTAAAGTCTAGCGGTGCCGCGAGGTTTAACACTATCAGTTCTGCATTTTGTCTACAGAGTATATTGCTGTGTTCAGTACGATTATTAAAAGAGTTAGCTATATTTCCATATACAGCATTGATCGATTGGTTTTAGTAATTGACGCAAGCTTTGCTCTCTGTAAGGTTCTCTCTCAATGGTTTAATGTAGATCTGCTACATTGTGTCCGTGACATGTATGGCTAAGATGGGAGGAACATGTGGCAAGCATGGGGTAAATGGCTATATGTCCACCCATAGCAATCTACTTTATATCTTAGGTGACCTGTATAAATAATAAATGCATTAACAATTTTCAAGACCTACTTTCGTAAGATACTTGGCAATATTATCCTCCCATCTAAGTCTATTCTCCAAAGTGTCCTGCTTCCACCCAGTTTTCAAACAAATATTTTATGCATATCACTTACTTCCTCTCCCAGTGTTAGACATGCAGCCCTATACTGTTTGATCAGTCTAACACAATTACACGGATTAATTTCTGCTTGTAAGGCGTTAGTTTCTCAGTTGCTTCCCGTAAACAACTATTTTCCTTGTAATATGTACAATTGCTTGAGGTTGTTTCTTGCTATTCTGGCTAAGAAAATATTAGCTAAAGCAAACAGCATGCAAAAACCAGATTTACCTATGAAGTCTGTTTGCAAGATACAAACTACAGCTTTGAAATTCGAATGACTACCTTTCCTTCGGAGATCTGTCCATCCGTTAACTGTGCTGGGGGAGTATTGGGGGCGCTGTAGCACACTTTGATGTCCTCGTGTTCATGTGTTTGTTGCCCGTTGTCATGTAATTGCTGTTGCTGCGGATTGCTGTAGTCATTTGTCGCCATGGAGTTTCCAAGCGGTGAATGCTGGAACTCCAATGGGCGACGATATTCGACCGTGGGGCCCTCCAGCGTGAAGCCGGTGCACTTAGATAATAAAACACTAACTAAACAGGCTTCTCGTGTTTACGTACATCAGATGAGTGATGGAGAGTTTACATCTGGAATGTATGTGACTTGAAAATCATTAAAAGTTTCACGCAAAAAAAAATAAATATATGAAATGGAAAATGATACAGTACAATCGAACAAATCTAAGACGTGGTCACATCAAACCTGGTGAAACAGAGCTAGCTAAACGAGATTCATGTTACCTATTTGGTTTTTTCATAAGAAAAATGTAAATAAAACTATCACTATAAGATCTCAGAAATAGTGCATTGTCTTAACCTCTTGCTGCCAAATATTAATATCGGCACGTGAAAACTAAGCGAACCTCTAACAGCAGACCACATTGGACTTACAAGTGCACTCGTTACTTCTTCTTCCACAATCACACTTTCGCACCAGTTCATTAAGAACAAAAGCACTTCATTCGCTTCAGTGATACCAACTTAATCGCTGTCCGTAATAAATACCCCAAGTCTTATGTTGATACAGCAACAGACATAATCTCACAAATTTCTTTAAGAAACTTATATAAATACAACACGTTCAGTCTCCGATTTTTTGTTGGCTTGCGTCAGACGATCTCGCCTTGCCAGCGTCTACCAACAAACTGCTAGTTGAGTAGACGGGAGAAAAAGGGAGTGAAAAAAGTAATGGGTCTATGGGGGACGGGGAAAGGAGGGGACAGAGGAAGAATGAGCGGGGAGGGATGGGGAGGACGAGAATAACGCTTCTTTCTCAGTTGGTGGTTGCCGAAGCCGACCGGCCGCGCGTCCTAACCCTCACTCTTGCTTCGGGATCTGTCTCTCTCTCTGTCTCGCTGGCTTGCCTGTTCCTCTACTATGCAAGTCCCCTAGCTAAAAAACGAGGGGAGAAAAGTTGGGGATGCTTAGTAAAAAAAGTGTGGGGGACTCTCCCTCTCTGTTGCAGCTCTTCCATCCATCCTAGTCTTACTTTTATCCATCCTTCCACTTAGCCCGGTGTCACCCGGACGCATTTCTGCTACTTTATCATTGATCCATATTTCTTCCGCGAATTTTTATCATTAATTTCGCTTTAAAAAACGCATCTTATGTGATGATCTCCCTTCTTTGTCTATCAGTTAATCTCATGATGACAAAACGCCTTTGAAATTTGCAGCTGTACATTAGCTTCATGGACGATGCACGGTGTTCTTAGAAATGGTCTAAGTTACTCACTGCTTTCGCCTGAGTGTAAATCACAGTTTCCAAGAAAGCCTCTTACTGGACCCAACCCTGAGCCAATTCACGCCATTGTTGTGCGTCACTTTTCATCTCATTGTTCATTTATTCGCCCTCACAATATTAGGTAAACAGTAGAGATATAAATTTCCGTTATGTAATTCTGTCTGTCTTGTTGCAATTTCAGAGAATGCCACGATGAATCCAATGACATAAATTACATCAGTAATTCTCTTCCTTGATTTTCTTAATATCAGACATAAAACGTCAAGAAGCTGCTGATTTCAAGTTGCATCCCATAAGCATATACCATAGACGTGAGAATAATATTAAAACGCATAATCAATCAGCCGATATCAATGGCCGTGCCACTTGGAAACTCTGGAAGACGGAGACCGCAGTTTCTCACTTCAGTCGAGGAGTGGGTCCAGAGTATGCATCCTGTGTGACTCTTGCACGTACAGACGTCGCGCTGCACCGATTTCATGACATATAACTTCTACAAAATGCCTAAAGTATTCTTTTCCAAGAAAGATAATGAATCATAACAGCTGAGCATCTAATTTAACGGGTCGTGAACGACCCATAGTAAGATCTGCGCTCTTCTGGGGTATTACACAGTGACAAATGGTAACTTTACCGACGTTTCGGGACAACGTATCGGTCCCATCTTATTGACCCTTGAAGATGGGATCGATACGTTGTCCGAAACGTCGGTAAAGGATTACCACTCGACGATGCTTAATATCCCAGCAGAGCGCAGATCTCATCAACATCGCGGCGGAAGCCTGAAATCACGACCCACAGTAAGGTCCAAAGGCGGTATTTTATGACAACTTGTGGTTTTATTGTAGCAAGGAACTTCTTCATAAATTGCTTGTCGAGTAGCAGTTAAGTCAGTCCGTTCGTTAGTTGGCAGATCGGTCAGTAAAGTGACATGACACGGACTGCAGGACTGGGGTTCGTACCCCAGAAGAGGCATTACAGGCTTTTCTCTTCACCGTCACTGTGTTCAGAATGACCCTGAGGACCATTCGACTGGTACCGGAAGCTTTCATACATAGATAATGCTAGCAGCACCAAGAAGGTAGCAAGTCATACCCATCTACTACCAATTATAAGTGTCATATTATCCATATCATGACTCTCAGGTGAGGATTAACAAAATTATTGTCAATTAAATTGACAATTAAATCTTGGGTGACGAGCTTTTTTACACCAATCATCGCGAGAAGTGAGCGTGGCCTCATAATCAATATCGAGAGAAAAACGCGAAATCTTACTGTCGTCATCTTTCCTGTGCACTGTGAGCTGACCCCTCCAATAAAAATTAAATATATCCTTCAAACAATTAATACATTTATTTCTTCATTTTTTGTACTTTTTATATATCAACTCTCAATAAATATGACGCCTGTATGCGCGTTTACTTGTACTTTGAGTTAACATTATTCGGCTACCTTGGGGTTTATATTCATAAAAGGTAAAGGTAAAATGTTCCCTGTCCACACTATAAAGACCTATAGGGTGAGTAAAGGTATAGCTCCACTCATTCTTACCCTCGGCACTAGATGGATATGAGCGATTAACTTCATACCCCGGTCACTTTACCCTGGGCAAGTAACCTCGGTACCCACTGAAAAGGAGGCTGGGTGGGCCGCAGGTCGGTCTGGACCCTTTGGATAAGAGAAAGATTCTTGCCCCTACCGGAATTCGAACCTCGGATCGTCCAACCCGTTGCTCGATTGCTATACCGTCTATGTTAATCTGGCTTCCCGTTTATGTACATACGGTATCTTATTAGTATATGTCATAATACTCTGCAAAACACGAATTTGGTTAAAGAAGCTTTTACGGGTAGACCTCCATGCGCATTAAACGGGGATCACATGGTCTACAGGTGCAACTTACTGTCTTCCACTTGGTTCTTACAATGGAAACATTCATCGAAACTCCGCCACCATCATCCAATTTCAACTGGCTACACCATCTTAGTCGTATATTTGCTAAGTTTGTTACCACTAGTAGGTAAATTCAGTTTTTTTTTCATAGCGTTTCATTCCGCACTCCGCAAGAACACGCGACCCAAACACGTCTTAAATAAACTGAATTGTTAACTCCTTTAACAAGCGAAAAAAAAAACCCAAGTCTTAAAGGAAGATATTACAGCACGAGTTCGTACAATTTTGACGTTCACCAGATTAATTCACGACAGGGTCCGGTAGTGGGCTTTGTAGTGACAGTGATGAACTTTTTAACATGACAAAAGGTACGTTTTTGGGTAACTGAATGACAACTGCCGAAAGAAGACCATGTTCCTTGCAGCGAAGGGTCTTCTGAGAGATGACACCGTCACAGGCAACGTTTCAATGGTACCTGCGTTCTCCTTCTTCTGGGTGGTACACAGAGGCAGAGTTTACCGGAAAATATGACAATCTAGCAGACTACATGGCGTCACATCCCAGAACACCTCACTTCATCCATCATTAACTTATTTTTTTTTCTACTAGCTGATGGCAATAAACTTTTTCTGCTCTAATTTCCAACCTTTCTACTGTACAATGTTTTTGGGCGCTACCTGTCTATGTTCTTCTTTTACCTCGCATCTTCCACCCTCACCAACACGCGCACTCAATCCCTAAAGAGCAAGATGGACCCCAATAGAAAGTATTCCCAATCACGTTCACAAGGCAGGGTGGGTTTTGTTTGAGAAGGAGGGAGGGAATGAATGAGAGAGATACAAAGGAGATGGAGAAGATTAGACATGGGGGAGAAAGATTTTTAAAACTGGGGTGTAAAGAGAGGGGTGGATTTTTTAGGGTGGCTGTAAGGAGAAGACATCGGGTGGAAGACTCTGAAGGTTCTGACTCAATTGATAAGGCTGTAGATTCAAGCATGCTGGATTCTAGTCTCGTCTGCTCTTAGCTGATTTAGCTTCGTTATTTCAGTTACAGATATAAAACATTTAATGGCATCACAATACGATCACGATCGGTAAGGGACACTTGAAAAGAGACGTTGATGGACTGTTTGAAGATAGCAACCGAGCAGTCGCACCGGAACGACTGAGGAAAACACAGAAAATTCGGCGGTTTCTCTTCAGCGTGTGACAATATTTTAAATTGGTCACGCCCTATTTATGTTATGTATTTATTTGTAGCTGCCAGTAGCTCAGATTAATCATCATTAAATAAGTGACTTATAGAGAAAAATAAATTAGAAAGGCCGCGGAAAAATGCGATTGTGGCCTAATTTAAGGTAACCTGGAGAAGGTGAAGGAAAGTAAAAAAGATGAGTGTCAGGATAGTCTGTGAACAGGCCAATTTTGGACCCGGGCACCTCAACAATACGAGTCAGAGGCCTCAACGTCTCAAGAGCTTGTTCAGCTATTTCCTTGCAAACCCTTGGCTGTATGAGGTTCTCACGAGGGCGAATGTGAAAATTGTGGTCATCCGGAAGGAGGCGCCATGTAATTCGACAGACAGGTAGATACCAACATTTCGAAAGAAGCTGGTGATGCAACATACACACTGCAGTAGCCTGTGTCTGTCTGCCATACTACGTCACGTCCGATCCCATAAGATCGTAATCTTAAAAAATCATACCTACTAAAAGTTCATCATAGGACTACAGGCATAAACTTAGCAGTTGCAAGTGTGTGATTCAATAAAGATTGGCATTAGTATCAGTTCCATAGCACTGGTGCGGAGTGCGCATAAAGAGGGGAGCCACGTGAATGACAATACTGTGAAATGTACGGTATTTTTGGGAGAACTTCTATGCCTTCAAAAGGGCGGTGTGAGGACATGTGCAGAAGTGACGTTTTTCGTAGTAAGTTTTATTTCCTATAAAGGGTAGTTTGTTAGAAATTCACCCAACTCCCCACATTTTTTTTCCCCGTAAGAATAGAAAAATCGTTGAACCTCTCATTCATCATCAAAAGAACCGACTTCTCCCATTGACAATCTCTTTTCACGTGATGCAATTCCAGTTTTTATACTGGTTTCTTCAGAGACATGCAAAGTCCAATTGTGGAATATTTTACTGAATAAGACCCTAACCCTCTGGGAAGCGAAAAGGCTACTGGACCGCCACACCCAGCCTCAGGCTAAAAAGTTCTAATTTTGTGAAAGAACAAGAACAAATAAGAAGCTAAATGCCGATAAACATAAAAGAGTAAAATAGCCAAAAAAAGGGTTAGAACGTGAAAGAAGTACTGAGACTGGGGAAACAGGACTGTGATTTAAAAATGGGGGGGGGGGGAGGCATGGAGAGGAGCTGACTTATGCCGAGCGTGTGTTGGGCGCACGCAAAGCATACATGATTATAGACTCAAGTAATACCTTATTTTTTGCTTTAAATATAAGAGCAAAAAATTCGTAAAGCATGTTGCGGTTCTTAGAAAAGTTGTCCCATTATGGCAGATTCAAGTGGCTCAGATGCGAAATGATGATACGTGAATACTTGAGCTTACCCAGTTACGGCTTTTAAGAAGGGATTAATTCTACCGTAGATGCATTTCATAAAGCAATCGTCAAAATTATGGTGTAAGTTAACACTCTGCGAACGGACACTACGTGGAACAAATATTCATTGTTAAGTTACTTATGTATACATTAATGTAACTAACTAACTAACTAAATTAGTTAACTAATTTCTTTATTCACTGTGTCAGTCACGGTTTACTTAATGACCACTTGAGTGAATGGGTGATTAAATCCCTAAAAATTAAATAATGATTTAAGTAAGCAACTGACTAGCTAAGTAAATTACTGGTTAGCTAAGTAAATATCTGATTAGCTAAGTAAATACCTGAGTGAATAGCTAAGTAAATACTGGTTAGCTTAGTAAATATCTGACTAGGTGAGTAAATATGTGACTGAAAAGTAAGTAAATTATCGTTAGCTAAGTAAATACTGACTAGCTAAGTAAATACCTGACTAGCTAAGTAAATACCTGACTGAAAACCTAAGTAAATTACTGGTTAGCTAAGTAAATATTTGACTAGCTAATTAAATACCTGACTGAAACCTAAGTAAATTATGGTTAGCTAAGTAATATTTGACTAGCTAATTAAATACCTGACTAAATAGTGAGTAAATACTGGTTAACTAGTAAATATCTGACTAGGTAAGTAAATATGTGACTGAAAATCTAAGTAAATTACTGGATGGCTAAGTAAATATCTGACTAGCTAAGTCAGTACTAATGCTCAGATAATGCAGGAGGTTACAGCAGCTAACGTAACAGCAGTTAGCATTATCGCTTCTTGTACTATGTTTAGTAGCTGCTGGAAGTTGTGACGATACCTGGACAGTTTTCCTGCCTTATTCATGCGTTAAAGTTCCCAAATGGCAATCGCACGGCATCTCATTAATGCGCTCCAGTGTCTGCGTGGTCTTTTGTATGTGTAAACTTCGGTCTCATACTCTCGGAAAAGAGCGATGGTTGAAGACTATTTGAGAACAAAATACAGAAGTTATCTGGATAAAACACGGAAAAAATACAAGGATAATGAAGATAACTATATATGATAAGTTCAAAACTTATAATTTTTACTTAGCGTTGTGTTAATAGAGTCAATCAAATTAAACGTACTTTTGTTTAGTACATATGAAAAATAAATGCTTAAATTTTAGGTTGCAGAAATATAAAATAAGAGATTAAGTTGAAAAAAGCATCCTCACAACCAAGAGCTATTAAAAATCGACATATCTGTATATATATTCTGACTGCTACATTTAAAATTCTAAAGCCTAGCGGTAACCATACATAGCAGGGGCTGTAACACAAGAAGAGAAATGATTTGACACACAGAATATTCATCTTCCACGTGATTCTTACAAACAGCACAGACCACTTCCCCAAAAGAGCATATTTAGGTGTAACTGATTGGTCTTTGCAACGGATACTAAATGTATTCTCTGTGAGGTAGGAACTGAATTTTTACATGTAATTTAGATGAACGACCGTGTCAGTAATGAGTTTTCTATTACTTTCATGCAGCCGTATGCGTTTTGTAGCTTACAAGCCGTATAATTTCTTAGCTACATTCGCGCCAGACTGAGGGACGGGATTGCTTCACCACTCGCCTATAGCACCCAAAGTCAGTTCTCGCATACGGCTGTCGGTACTGCCAGCTATTCCGAGTTCATTTCCACATGATCCGATTTGCAGACAAGAATTCGATATTATGTACATTAAACCTTTAGAGACAGTTGCGACTGTGTTTATCATCTGTAATTTGATTGGTAGCCAGTTATTTTGCATACGAATTGAATTTAAAAGGCTTATTTTGGTGCCCAAAATAAACATTTGCTTCCACAAACATCTCCAAACTGATCTATTTTGTGGTATGTTTACTTTGGAGCCGAATTTATGAATATTACTTAACAAGAATTTCTTTGAAGGACTTGTAATTTTGGCCGTTTGTAATATGGGCATTTTGCGGTGGACACAGTGGCAATGGATCAAGTTTTTTTTTTCCTAGTACTTCGGTTTTCCTGTCAGTATCATTCCACCACTTCTCCACACGCATCATTCATCTATCAAAGACACTAAGCAATCTTAGCATTTAACAGTGCAGTTAAAGAACACACTTCAGTGAAGACGTAAGGGTAATGGAGGTATATATAAACGATTTTTAACCTCAGAACTAGATGGAGGTTAGTGTTGCTTCACGCCCCGACCGTTTACCCTTGGAGGGAAGATCCTCATTAGCTACTAGATAGAAGGCTGGGTGGGCCACAGAGCTGGTGTGACGCTTTGGAGAACAGAAAATTTATTGACCCTGTTGGGAACCAAACCATGTTTTCGCAGTCCATATACTTTAATGTATACAGTAAGACTGCTAAGAGATTCATTAATAACTGTACAATTCTTTGCTCCCTCTCTGTGTAATTTCTACTGCCGCGGATAAGAAGTAATTAAATTTTATCGCGTAAACGTAAAAAACTAAATTTCCGCAGTCACTATATGTTCAAATGTTAACACAGTCTATACTCCTATCAAAACGTTTAAAGATACGTATTTATGTCTGGGCTGCAGAAGAATACCAGCCACATCCTTCATGATTCAGCGCAATTACACCACAAGTTACAAACACATTTACCAGTGATACTGCTTTATATTTCAAGAACAGCGCAACCTTCAAGTTGTGTTCCACACGTACCTTCACGACCCTGCATTCTGTGGCCCTAATGTTGTTGCCACATCGCACAGCCAACATATTGTAATTACTGATTGTAGGAAATGAAACGAGTTAGAAAATACCGCTGGGCATGACATTCTGTTACGGTAGCTCTGTTATTTTTCCTATTATTGCTGTTGCTTCGGTTACGCGTGAATAATTTCAGTGTAGTCAAAACGCAGTCACTACTTTCTTTTGTTTTCGCGTGGAATGATGACGTCGTCGGCTGTTTCTCCTACCTCTCTGGCTCTGCCGTATTTTCTTTACTTTTCTTGTAAAGGTTGAGATATTGTACTTTTTGTATTCATCTAAGTGGTAAAATATCCTGTGTCCTGTATTTGTCTCGTCTTAGATGAGATGTTTAGGTCGTCACTGCTTTCTTAGATCTTAGTTCGTACCTCACAGAGAACACAGTCCTTCTCTATTACGAAGAACAATCACATAAATACACGTAGGTCTACATGTACAGTGTCTGTTATTTTTGTAAGATTTTAACCAAAACTGGAATGTATAAATACATTTGAGAAAGAATCCCAAATATGAAATTTCACAAAAATCGGTCCAGTGGTGGTCGCGTTGTTCTATGCGGACAGACAGACGGACATGAAGGGGGTATTAGTCGCTATTTCTTCTGCGAACATGACTGTAACGACTAAAAAGAACAGAAAGCCACTAGTGACATTATGACCACATGAAGTCTTACGGAAATTCATTTATTCAACAGTTACTAATGGTAAAAATACACGGATGGACTCAAAAGGATATGATGGTTTCACGATGCATATTACTTAGCTAAAAAGCTTCTTGTATGACAGAAAGATAAATAAAGAAGATGTCACACTCTGTAGCCAGAAATCATGTACTGCGGGCCCTGCTTAGATAAGCAGTAAGGCTGCGGGCAAGCCTCCCAGTTTCCGTGCTCGAATTAACACTAATTTTTTCGTGGCGCGACAGAAATGCCGGACTGCAGCCTGCTACCGTGATCGCAGCTAGTGGACCGGCCCTCGGGGCCGTGGGAGGGCGGCACACAAGAGGGGAACATAAAGAAACGAAGGTAAGTTTGGAAAGGAGGGGGGATTTTTTTTAAGAAACTGACCTTGAGTCTTTACGGTATAGACTGTTTAAATCTGTTGTAGGTTTTATAGAAGGCTCCTTGTTTTACATATATCAATCAATTTGTAGTCATCCGATTAAATTATTATCGCCCCTGCTTAGATTAGAGACGAAATGTCCTTATATTGTGATAGAAGATTTATAGACTAAGTTATAACTAAGTTAGCTACCTGAAGTTAACACATCGTCGATGCATTGATTACAACCACATCAGAATAAATCTTACATGTCAAGTGTCTGAGCTTTTTTTATGCCGGAACCCGTAGCAATGGAAATTAATTTATAATATACAACGAATTTTATCCTTATTTATGGCAGTGAATTACGAGTGTATATATATATAATATATATATAGCCGATTTTGGCTGTCATTTAGGTTAAAATCCTTCACTAATTTCGCATATTTACGTCTACGACAATATGAAACAAACGAAAGGGGCAATAGACAATGTTTTACACCAACTAAATGCACTTGTTATAAAAACACTAAAATATTCTAAAACTGTTTGATAAAAAGCCCCGACATGTTTCGGCTCACCAATGAGCCATCCTCAGAGGGTCACAACTGACTGTTCTCAAAACACGTACATATGTTAAACCTCTGTAGAGGATTTACAATTTTAGAATATTTTAGTGTTTTTATAACAAGTGCATTTAGTTGGTGAAAAACATTGTCTATACTCGAAAAATGCACGGTGAAAATAGAATAAAGTTTGAAAGGGGGAAGTTTTACTTACATACGGATGACCCATATGGTCGGCAAATATTCCTTGTGTTTCTAGTACTGATGATAATTTACGTCAAAAAACATGAATACTCACGGGAAAGACACTCTGTGCAGGATCATAGACGTTTCCTTAAATAGTATATCATAAAGTGTTTCAAATAGAAGCTGCACACTCTTACTACACATGTAACCTTATATAATATACGATTTATTCAATAAAGCCTCAAAACCTTTTACAAAGATGACAATTCACATATGACCAAGCATGCTTTATTTCTCTCTGTTTATAATTATCCAACTTAGTGCAACCTCAACATCCACTTATCGGCTTCTTCCCCTTCCTGACCTCATCGAACGGTATAGATAAAGATGCCCCTGTGTTTAATAAAGCACTTCACACTACCACATATTGGAGAGATGGAGTATAGCTCCACGAACTCTTATCCCCTATCTACGTAACACTACATCAGAGGTCTCGAACTCAAATTTTACGAGGAAAAAACGAAGAATTTTGAAATTTAGGGCTGTCAGCAAGCCAGTTTAAGCAATAAAGAGGGTAAGCATTGTATATGAGATCTGAGATTCTCATGGCCGTAATTCTGGGATTGACACCGTATCGCTGGGTACTTCCCGACATTTCAAAGGATCGTAATGTCTTCATATTCAGGGTCAAGCAGTACAAGAAGACTATGCTCGTGGGATGATAAGGCATTTCATAGTTACCCGAGGACATAGCGTCATAGCCCTGAAGACTTGAACCTTCGGTAAGCATTTGAATTGGAATTAAACACATTGTTCATAACATTCATAATTTTAATAACAAATAAATATAATACTATAAAAACGTCTTTCCCTTTACACGCCATCAAAGCACAGAGGGGAGCAAGAGTTATAGCTCTACCCATACTCATCCCCGGCGCTAGAAGCGGGTGGGTTGTCAGCGCCATGCCCCGGAACCAGGCTGGGTGGGCCTTAGGTTTCGAACCCCAGGCCATCCAGTCCGTATCGAGTCGATATACCGACTACGCTATCCCAGCGAAACATACCATAGCAACCGAATTTAAAACGTTGATTGCACTGTTATCTCTTTGCTGACACATGTTTTAAGTCACCATCAAAGAATCGAAAATTTGTGTGAGCCTTAAGGCAGGGGTGCACAAATCCCGGGCGACAGGTCGCCGTGGCGACTAAATGTTATACGGTGGCGCCTAATATTTGTGGGTCTTCAATAAGTAACTTGCTTGAAGTCACCCTTCAGGCGCCTAGAATTTTTAGATGGGTCCTACATTTTTGGAAATTTTCTACACCCCTGCCTTAAGGCAAGTAACGACTATCATTTATAATTTAAAAAAAACTTCCGACACCGAGCCAGGCCATGTCCTGTAACTGGGAAAATATCAGTGAGAGGACCGTGCAAAATTAATTGGTAAGCCACGTGTATGAGCCCCTTGCATGAGATGGAGGTGAGTGGTCAGCTTTGCTCCCTGACCATTGTAATGCGGCGCCAGGAATTACGGAACCCACGGAGAAGACGTTGGGGAGAGCCCAGAGCCGTTCTAGATACTGTGGAGATGATCAAGCCTTCTGCCCCTGCCTGGAATAGAATCCCAATTTCCGGGTCATCGACCAGTACCCTAACAACTCTAGCAACAGAAATATGCAATAGCAAATCGTTGAGGTACATTCATACATAACTTCATGTTACATCACGTTGACAGTCTTCAGCTAGTCTTTCAGTTTCTTCCTACATGTCATAAGACGAATCTAATTAAATAAAGGGCTTTAAGCTGTAAATATATACATATATATTATTTCCTTATTTTTGTCTAACTACCTACACGTCCATATACAGCTAAGGTCTTAATGCAGGCCGACATATTTTTGCTGTTACTACGTGTGTCTGTCACACCGTGTCCATGTCTCAATATCTAGTAGCACTAAATTAACTGACAAGTTGTGTACTGTGTAACGCACCCACACAAGCCTGAAATGAACTACTCTAACAACTTGTAGTGTATACTTATCAAATATAATTGAAATTCTATTAAAATGTTCGAAGCTACAGCATGAAGAAAACCGTTGTCTATATCTTACCTTTACTCAAAATCTGAGTCAAGAATGCACTAACAGCCGATATTTTGGGTTTTTCGGAATACATCAAAATATATAAATATATCTGCAAGTGCCTTGAAGGAAAGTAAATTCCTACTGAGTGCAATCCGAATCCTGTTTTCAATCTTAACAAAGAGGACCACTTCATATTTCACATTATACATCTCCGACGCAAGATAGATTGCTCATTTTTATACAATTTAACAAAGACTTGTCAAATCTAGAAGTTATTATCATCAAACCCAGTAACCATAATAACTCGTCTTAAAACAGTGGAATTTTAAAGTCGTGGCTGATTTCAAAGTCGTATCTACGTGAATAACATGAAAATTATTATAAATGATGACTTTTATAGCACACCAGCGGTATGGATTGTGGTCTATTTACAGGTGTACAGTAGAAGGTTTGAGGTCTTCACGGTGATGAAGATTTATCAATCTTCTGGGTCTTACGAGTAATTACACCGTGTAGACTTGTAGGCTGATAGCAACAATTCAGAGGAACATGTTAACTTCATTGTTCATGGAAAGATGGAGGCATTACATGCCACAGGATCGTAATGGTAACTTGTAATTTGCATTCGTCCCTCAAAGGAAGAGGACAAGTTCCACAGGTATGCAAAGCGCCTGGCAATATGGCTTTATTTTATTGTATGAATAAATAAGTAAATACTTGGAACAGAACACTTCTTCAGTATGTAATATGATGTAATATGCAGTCAGGGGGTCAAGAAATTTCCCTTCTTTAATGATAACCCGAGATATATTATTGTGCATAAAAGAGCCTATACTAAGCCAGGTGAATCCAGATATCCTCACACGCTATTTAAGATCCGTTTCAATATTATCCTAGTTTTGTGTACACATCTCCCACATGCAAACCGCTTCCTTCAGGTTTTCCAAATAAAACTTTATATTCATTTATCACTTCTTCAATTCATGCTATGTGCCCCGCCAATCTCAGTCTGCCTGACTTTGTATCACAGAAAAGCTATTGGCTTCATTTGTGTATATATAGAATATACTTAGTGCTGTGGAAAATAGACTGGGTGTTGATGGTTTATGAAATTAATAACTTTTTAATTTACGTGTAGACTAACTGATAGTTGTCCCTGTACTTAGCGAAACGCCGCGCTATGAAGACACGACAGAATGCATGTAATGTTCAGTGTCATCTTAAACTTGCCAGATACAGCGATTCACGATCCAGCCACTCTACCCATGGCGCAAGAGCGCCCGTTGACCCCTGAGATATCAGACGTCTGGGCCCGAGATCCTGCGTGAATGTCACCCAGCCATACACAGATCACTTTAAGTGAGCCTTTATGACCTACAACCGTCAAACATGTATCTGTAGCTGTTGAGAGAGCATATAAACGAATTTTATAAGCAGCACAAAAAAAGATTAACAATTGTAATTAGTAACCAAATTACTTAGGCGTCGTTGAGTCAGTACCTACGCACTTAACGTGCGTTAGCTTCTTCGACGAATGAGCCTCGGTAGCTAAGTCTGTATAGCGACTGACAATTGGCTGAATGACCGGGCTTCAATTCCCGGCAAGGGCAGTTTCTTTGCTCTTACCCACCGCTTTCAGACAACCTCTGGCCCCAGCCAGTATCCTAGCAAACGGTTAGGTCTGCCAGGGATAAAACGACTGCTAGGTGAAGTTGATCACTCACAAAGAAACTGGTGTGAATTTCTAAGAACGCGTACAGCTACACTTCCATTGATACCTACGTCCTCGAAGTGTCAGATCTGGACATAGCCAGGGACAGTGTTACCTTTAACTTGGGTCTCTGGATATTGCTTTTGAGAGTCCATAGTTCCTTGCTATGTTCAAAGAGGCCTTCTGAAATAACCACGCCAAATGGCAAGGAAGAGAAAGGCGATTACGAATGACGACACGGAAAAGACGTGAAACAATACTGTCGTAATATATTTAATTCAGTATAGCACTATTTGCATGCAAGAATGGAGAAACACGAAAAGTATCAAGATTACGGGGCCTCCAGGCAGCAAATTTAAATTGGGACTGCCAAAATATCAAACAATTTTGACACTATGATTTCAGTGTGTATGTAAAGAGATAATAAATAAATAAATAAAAATATACAAACAATGACACGACGAAATCCGGAGAGAATTCTTGGTAATTTGCGAACACGGTAGTTCAGTGCCAGTGAGGAAAGCCTGAGACACGTAAAAAAACTGTCTTAACTGCCACATTTCCTAAAACTTTCGCTGATATATTTGTTGTGACTGTACGTCGCGCGGTCTGCTCAGCCTCCCGCCAGAGTTCCTCTTGAGGGGGAAATAGCCGCGGGGTTCTCTATGCTTCTCATCCCAATCACTATAATCTTGGTGCCCCCTCGTCCCTCCTCTAAGGGCTACTTCCCACCCTGATCTTCTCCCCCTTCCCGAGTCTCTAGTCGTCTTTTTAGGTTTGTCCTCCTCTGGTTTTTGGTTCACACGGGTCCATTCTACGCACACCAGTACAGGCAAGTGATATTCAAAAGTGGAGCAGACTTAGAGATCAGTAAAGGACATGTTGTAACTTTCGATTATACTCGTGTATTTATATTTGACTCTCGTCAAAACAGCATAAGCAGGCCATGTTAAGTTAACCGAGAGGAAATATACACACTGTGAAGAGAAGCATAGGAAGTATAGGCTCTGTTAATCGATAATAAGGTTGATCAAGAAATAAACGCTGGGAAAACGTAGTACATTTTAGGTACTTACACTTACGCCATGATAACTAACTAATAGACTAAATAATCAACTAACCCCAGAGTTGGATCTACGGTGATGTATATTAAGAGTACAGTGTTCTGGGATGTAAATTCGTGTAGTTTGATAGATGGGTACAGTTACCTGTGAAACGTGCCTCGGCCGATATTTTATCAAGAGCAATCTTTGACTCATGTTCCTCAAGCAATTTTGTGTTGGAATTCGTAGGTGAATTTCCGGACACGCCGTGTAGTCGGAGCCACTGACAATGTCATAACCAAGGCATAAACTGAAGCAGTAGTAGTAGTAATAGTAGTAGTAGTACTGAAGTAGTAGTAAAAAGGCAAAGAGTAAAAGGTAAAGTTCCCTCTGTCCGCGCCATGAAGGCGCATATGGGGAGTAGACGTATAAAACCACTTGTTTTTAACTTCGGCACCAGATGGAGATTAACTTCACGCCCCGGCCGCTTTACCCCAGGAAAGAACCTCGGTACGCATTGAATAGGAATTTGTGCACCCATCAGCTTAATAGCCAATACGTCACGCCATCGTCAAAAACTTTAAACTATATTCTGAAAATTTATCTATTCCGAAAATATAAGTTTCGACAGTGCATAAAAACACAAGACCAAGCAAAGGAATAGATCGTTGTGTTTAGCCGCAGAGTTCGAATATTTTAAAGGCATAACTCTATGTGTCTGCATCGTAAATTTACAGTAAGCGAATTTTTATTTTATAGATCAGCAGTGAGCAAAGTCATATTACACTAATGTTTTGCTGGATATTTTCTACCTTTTGAAGTAAGTTACACTGGGTCCATCTCAAGAGATGTAATTAATAAACACTCTTCAGGCAATATACAATATCCAACACTATTGGTATATGCCTTTTCTTACCAGATGTAATGGGGGGCGCGCGGTGGCGTAGTTGGTTGAGGCACTACGCTACAAACCGGAACGTCGCGGGTTTGATACCCGATGGTGTCATTGGAATTAGTTCCTTGACATAATCGTTTCGGTCGCACTATGGCCCTGGGTCGACTCAGCCTCTAACAGAAATGAGTACCAGGAATCTTTCCTGGGGGGTAAAGGCGGCCGGTGCGTAGGGCTGAAAACCTTACCACCTTCTTGTGCCGATTGTCTACAAATCTGGGAGCCTCAACCTCCTGGACCCCTCAGGGCCTGTCTAGGCCTGTAATGGGGTTGCTTTACCTTTACCTTTACCAGATGCAATGGGTGTCAGAACTGGTAAAAATAAGAAACTCTCACAGTTTGGCAGCACCGTTTGATTAATTCATATTATATTATTCCATGACATTTAATGTCACCGCATAAATGCAGCTTGCTTTCCACGATTTTTTCGTGCTCATTAGCGGGCATAATCAGTGAAACCGTTATTACGTGCCTCAAGGGTTACAATGCACGAAAGTGGATCACAGGGAAGTAACTAATGTGGCCAAATCTGATGCTGATAAATGCAAGTACTTTGTGTTGACATTTCATCAGGTCTTATGCCAGTTATTATTAAACAGAAAGTTAGCCAATCAAAAAGTACAACAGCTGGTAGACCAAGCCTACTTCAGATACTGACCAGTCAACATGAAGACTGTTCACACATGTGAAGTCAACGTTATTTTTAAAGGCTAATAAATATGTCCTACACTTGTGATTAGATGCGACACGGCAGTTTACTTTAAATAATTTTACACTTCCACAAATTTTTCCTTAGACATTTATTTTAATGTTATCCTCCCATCTACGACACTGTCACCAAAGTGGCCTCTTCCCTTGTAGTCTTGCGATAAATATTTTTGTGCGTATTTCTCGTTTCACCAAGTCTACCCACGTATCCTGTTCGTCTCAGTGATCTGGATTTAATGGCCCTAGGAATGACCCTACAGGAAACAACGTAATTTTTTGGGGGCTCCTCTCTATGCAACTTCCTCATCTTTCCAAGACTAAATACTACTTCAACAATAATTAAAGCCAAAATAACACTAAAGTTCTAAGGTTTTATTATCTCCCAAAACTCCCCACTGTAGCCCATAGGGTGCTCTCACAGACGGGAAAATAAAAAATGCTTACAGCAGGTGTCTACAGGTCGCCATGTCGACTAAATTTTGTATGGTGGCATTTAATAACTGTGGGTCGTATACATAAAACTTGCTTCACGTCACCCTTCTGGGGCATAGAATCCTGAGGTGGATGACAGATTTTTTAAAAAATTGTGCACCCCTGGCTAACAGCTTACCAGACACGCAGAAGTTGTAGGGCAAGCAGCGACTACGTCACGCTTCTACCTTCCTTACCAATCAATTAAACACGTCACGGCTAATTTATTCTGTATGGTTTATTTAAAAGCGTTTTCAGTAGCTTATACCATGTGGCGTCGAAAGGCAGGATGCTCAGTGAACATCAAATTGTATCTGATTTTGAACAAGAGGTAATGGTATAATTTGAAGTGCTGCCAGGGAATTTGCCTAGAATGTCTGAATAAAGCTGTGAAAATCAACGTCAAGATAAGTGGTGTCTTGGAGGAGATTCGAAGCCGTCACTACCGAATATAAAGCCAGAAGCGGTACAGTTTCAAACAGTCTGTTCGGTCACATGAGCATTAAGAATACTGATCAATGGGACACGTCGAAATTTTGATTTCAGGCTTCCGCCGCGATGTTGATGTAATTGTGGTCTTTTGGGTAATTACACGGCGTCGTGTGGTAATTATTACCGACGTTTCGGGACAACGTGTCGGTCCCATCTTCATGGGTCAAGATTCTGACCCATGAAGATGGGACCGACACGTTGTCCCGAAACGTCGGTAAATAATTACCACACGACGCCGTGTAATTACCCAAAAGACCACAGATTACACGTCGAAATTTAACACTTAATGGCATTGAAATTTAACTATATTTTGGATTTAGTCCTGGGATTTTAAAACTCTTCATGTCGATGTTTTCATCAAGACATTTTTCTTCACATTATCATTATGTAACATAAATTCAGATTTCATCACGCTGCAGATTAAGTATACGTTCTTCTGGGATATAATGCCGGGTCACTAAATAATGTCTACCGACGTTTCGAGACCACTACTTTGTCTCGTAATTTCGTAAACCAATTACGAACTAACGCAGTGTTATATCGCAAAAGAACAGATACCTCAGATAAACAGCTTCAGAAACCTAAAAACTCCCATGCTGCGTATTACTTACGTAGACGGTTAAAAGATGGCAGGGCGGCTTAATTTTGCTTATAATACTACACATCGAAGTTACAGAATAAATCAAGGTCAGGTTCAAAGTGATATATCTAGTTCATGGGACGGGAAATCTTGTATTGCTCCCCTAAAATTAAAGGCTGTTAGTCGTTGAGAAAAAGTGTGAGATTAAATGCAAATAACATGATAGATCAATAAGTGTTATATGTCAGAGAGAGAGAGAGAATATGTGAATTTGCAGATATTGTGTAAGCCTAAAGCAACTTTTCCAAGGACTGGCCTTTCGTTTCTTATACGGTATTTGATGTTTATTATGTCATTATGAAACCTGAACACACTTTCGTAAACAAACAGATCATTTTTATTTATTTAAGAAAAAAACTACAGTTTCTGCGCAATGCATATGGAAGGACAATAATTAAATAAAAAAAATTACTTACACATTAGTTTACACCTTACATGAACAGATTAAAATGGACAATTTGCTTCATTAAATACATATACGTTGTATAATTACTGTAACCCACAACTTGTGTTCAGAATAGTATCGGGTTCTTCTGCACTATTTGCACACAGCGAAAGAAATTGCCTTGTAATGCGGACGACACGTGAAGTCAGTGCGCAAGTAGTTTTGATGTACCCGTACATGCCGTCTCGAACGAAAGTGGGGGACCTCTTGCATAGGCAGTCGATAAGGAAATTCTTCCGGTTAATTTTATTTTGGCTTGTGTCTGTCCAATACAACTCCTAGTTGATATACAGTAGAATTAATAAAATGTGTAATCTAAATCATAAATAAATTTCACCAAAATCCTCTCAGTCCTGTGGAACTTCATTCAAGAGCCACGGTTTAGGTTGCATTGCTCAGGCTCTAAGACGCTTATTCGTCGTTAACGCGGCTACGAGCCCAATAAGTTTTTAATCCATTTACTAGAAGGCAAAATTTAAATCTTAAAAATCAGAGAAACTGTTCAAAATACGAGACATTTGGTGCTGTATAGAAATACAGGATGTGTGGAGAAGGACGTGGACTGGACCAATCTGGCTCAGGATACGTACAATTGACGGGCTCTTATGGTGATGAACCTTCGGATTCCATAAAATGCGGGGAATTTCTTGATTATCTGAGGAACTGTTAGCCTCTCAGGAAGGACTCTGCTCCATGGAGCTACGTACGCTGCATAACATATAGGTGCTTAGCAACCACACCTTTCTTTCGACAAATATTCAGTATTATGTATATGTAGCAAGATACAAGGGAAACTGCTAGTCTGGGAATTTCCGGAAGTATGTATGTAGCTAATCATGATGTGAACAAAGGAATTTATGGAAGATCAGAGCCATGTATGGCGGTGAAAGTTCAAATTGTGGCTTTGTAAATTCTGACACCGTACAATCGTCTGGGTGAATCAAATCGTTTCACAGGAATATGCTGCCTTCTTCTTCACGGTTAAAGTTTCTATCACCTAAAAGACTCAGGGCCGGCCCGAGACATAGGGGCACCCCGGGTAGGCTAATAAATTCGTGCCTCTTCAAACCGATATTATTTAAATTTTTTTCGGCTTAGGATTAGGTTGGCGAAAATTTCCGAGCCCAAATTGTGGATAATTTCCGGAGAAATTCTTTCGCGTTTAGAAACCCGAGTTTACTAACACCATATTTCCGATTATTCTAGTGATGTCTTAGCACCCCCATATAGGTTGGCACCCCGGGCAGCTGCCCGGCTGGCCCGCCCCTTAGTCCAGGCCCGAGAAGAATACATCGAGTCAAGACCTAGAACACTACAATATCATTATAACTCACAAGTCTAAGCAATGTGTGTTCTGTATTTTGGTTAGCTTGGCAGCAATAGAGATAGGCCTACAATTGTAATAGAAAAAGGTCGGTAGACGATGGGCAAGTGAACAAGGCCGAAGATGAATTAAAAATTGCAAAGCATGCATTTGAAAAATACATTTATTCCAAATCAGAGCGCAACATTCAATCATTTTTAGGTATTCACTGTACAAAGTGTTTTACAGTGAACGCTATTTTACGTATTCAAATTCACTGCATGTTTCGGCACGATCGCACCATCCTCAGCTGAAACATAATTTGAACAAACGCAATATGGCAATTATTCCAAATTGAGATTAAATTAATTGTTTAGATTAAATTCAATTTAAGTCACATCAGACTAATATAGCCTCAAATTTATGTGAAAATAAATCTGAACTACAAAATTTAAATAACGGCTCATTGCACGAAGTCTAAACACTTGCAAAGGTAATCATCACTCAGCTAATCAACACATCCCCACTTGCATGCATCCGAAGTTTCACTGTTGTGTTCATGTGATTCGGCACAAAAGCTAACATATTAATTTACAACATACAGCTGGTGTAGGCTAACACCTGCAGTTCGGGATGCAGCTTTGCTGCCCTGGAAGCTGGAGAAATGCATGGGAAACAGAGCTGCAGGACAACTTCGATGCTGTGTACATTTCATAAACTACAAGCAAGACAATATATGTCTCTCTTAAGTGTATACTTGTATAGTTCTAAGTAGTTTTGTGGTCAGTATGTTATTGTATGCAATAACTAAAGGGCAATATCACGCAACACAAAACCACTGTTATTTGAACACTTATATTTGCGATAAGCTCGGCATACATAATACACTCGATCTGTAGGTTTGAGTTCAATTTCCGAGATCTGACACGTACGTGCCATATGCACGTAACTCATTACAGCTAAATACTGTGCTATACTGATGTCTTAATGACTCTGAACATCGATTTTTTATCACTATTTTCTTTTTTGTTAGCGGCCAATAAAGTATGTAGCTACTAGCTGTTCTATTTGTATTTGCCAGTGACGTAATCTTCCTTGTGCAGGTGTTCTCTCTCTTAGATGTCCCAGGTACAGAACTTAAGACTCAAGGGGGGGGGGGCAAGGGAGGGAGATGCCTTAAGGGTCTGTCCATTGCAATGCTATTCCCCCTTGTAAAGAAAGTATACAAACGGAAGACCACAGTATTTCTACTAACCATTCCACAAAACTAGGTTACATTTTTAAACTGACCATAATTCTTTTTCAGCTTTAACGGACTACGGGCCCAAATATTTCCTGTTACTTGCAGGCAACTCGTACCAACGTTGTGTGTCAGAAATTGTTAAAATTCCTAAATAGTACGTGTTACAAATTATATATTCTTATACTTTTTTTTAATTTTGTACTATTATTCTAATCATAATATTCGTCTTAAACAACTTACTATTGGAACTCATTTGCTGATAAAATTTACCAACTGTTGAAATTGGAAAACTTTTCTTCTACGTTTACCAGCCACAGCAGTTTTCATTAGACAGAAGTGTTGTGTATTAAAGCCACAGTTTTAGAATTAGTAGCCAGTAACTCTGACACAAATTGCAGCTTTTCCACTTACTCTTGAAAGCGATTGGCAGAAAACAGGAACGATACTTAGGCATTATGAACTTTCTTTCAATTCAGAATTAAATTTATAACAATTGATATTCTAAACTTTGGAGAGATATCCGTGGATAGGGGTCTGTTCATGGTAAGGTATCCCTGCCTTAGTTCAGGGGACTCCTCAACGCGGATTCCCGGGCTCAAATCTACGGAATTTTATGTGTAATTTGTAGTGGACAAGTGGAAATGGGACAGCTTTGACGCCGTACCATAGCTTAGGTGGTTAGTCGCCGGGATCTCAACGCGGAAACTCGAGTTCAATGGAAGGGTATTGCACGTGAGAATTCTGGCGGAGAAAGTGGCAGAGGAGCAATGCTTTTGCCCAAGTACTTTAGTTCTTCCCTGTCAGTATTATTCCGCTAATGCTTCATAATCATATTCATCCATCTGCTATCGACACGACATAATCTTGGTACTGACAACGTCAGGAAATAAACAGCAAAAAATAAACAGCAAAACTTCTAAGTATACAGGTCAATAAAACATGTCAAAACAGACCCAAGTCCCAAAACGGATTCGAACCCGCCACTCCCTACCCGACAACTCCAAAAAGTAATTGTCTTACGACTGTGCTTTGATACATTTTAGAATTTTATTCTAAAATATTTTCTTGGTGGTTCTTACTCGTATTTAAAGAAACAACCTGTAAAACATTTTTATGATATTTATTCTACTTTGGCTTTTACCGTTGACAGATGGCGGGGTATGAGTCTTTCACTGACTTCAAACACCAGACGAATTAGAAACAGAAGGACTGGCAATTCTAAGTGACATATCCCACTGACAGTATCGGAGGCATTACAATAAGCTGACTGGGTTAATGAAGAACAGCAAGTGGACAAAAAGAATGACATTCCAAATTTCATTGTATGAATTAAATCTGATAACACTGTTATTATGTGAAACTCCCGGCGTTAAACACTGGTTTTGAAATGGTACCCTGTGAAACATTGTGTAGGAACTCTTATGTCTTTGGTTAACTTCAGTAGGCCTACTCGAATTGTAGCATAGACTCTACACGTTTGCGGAACAACAGGAAGAGGAAATTGTTTATTTATAAAACATATGTATCCGACCCCTCCTGATCCAGCATCCACAACCGTTTTAGCCAACATGGATATAAACGGAGTAGAACTCCCGAACAATTCAAACATATACTATCAACGTTGCATTAAAATTGTTTTCTCTTTCCGCTCGCACATTTGAAAGTTTGAGGAATTCCACCCCATTTCTTAACACGCCTGTCTTCGCGTCTTTCCATCTATAAACCTTGCGTTGCTTTGATAAAATGCGATGGTCTACAATGATCACTAGTTAAATACATATAGACAAAACATGACTTGGGTCAGTATCGGCCAATTAGCGAAATATTTACCTCGTTACATTTTTACTTAACATGAAAAGTTTTGACAGCATCGATTAGGAAGTTTAACGCATGTACCGGGCTCAAAATCTTATTTCCAGCATCTCCTTTGTCCAACTCTTTACTATTCAATTATAGGTTTGTCATTCCGTGTCAGCTTCTACCACTTGTTTGCATCATTCTATCTACACGTTTTTACCATCTTTTCTAACACGTAATAATTTTATTTTCAGTCTGCTCTTTTGTTGTTTTATACAGATTCAAGTTTCGTAGTGATGAGCCTCACGCTCCGGCCACTTTCCTATACCCACCGAATACGGGAGTGGATGGGACCAGAAACCGGCTTCGACGTGATAGTCAAGACATGCATAGAATGATTAATCGGCTGTTGATTTCATCGCATTACTTAGCAGAAACAACTGTTGATGTGACGTCAGAGATAATTTGTAGCAAAGGCGGTGAGGTAACGCGGCGAACGTCTAATGGAGAGGTTATTCATAGGTCTTTCTTTTAAAGCAACGTTATAATTTATGACGTATTGTTAGGCCCCACGTTTCTATATCATCTTTATTGTTGGCGACTTAAGGATAATTAAGAGTGTGTTTTGTGAACGGTTAGTAGTTTCACAAAGGGCTCGCAATGTCGCAAGACAGGAAGCAAAAGCTGCAGTTGGGGTTTCTTTTTGCGGAAGTTCCCTTTTTTGTGTTGCCCACCGCTGCTACTCAAGTTATGGCTTGGTGTTTTTGAGAATACTGTTTTTTTTACTTAAAAATATCAAATCACCTGCCTCAGGTCTTATTACTCTCCCTTTCATTTTTCAGGGTGATTCTCATTCCCTTTGCACCCTCCCCCCCAAAAAAGAGGAAGTAACTTTTTTTCAGATAAAATGAAGCAAGGGGCGGGAGACACGGCTGGACCTTGGACACTGGCTCTGAATCATGTCTCGAGTGGAATCTTTCATGTACGAAGGTTAAGATGGATTCTGATGGAGGAAGTCTGGCCTTTCAACACTCTCGAGGGGGCATAGTACAAGAGGAAGTTGCTAGATGAGAAGAACAGTTTAAATGAATGAGAAAGAACACAAGATGTTCCACATAAACTTTAACAATAATGGTTTCTCTTCCATCCGTCTACCCCTCCATTTATTCTTCATTCCTTGTTCCTTTTCTCGTTTCTCTCCTTTTTTCGTCCTTCCTTACTTACTTCATCTTTTATTACTTCTTCTGTCTTCTCCTTCGTTATTTCTCAGAATCTCTGTTGGCCAGAGAAGTTCCTTGGAACGGTGTCTATTACCAACTTCACAAAATTTAAAAAGACCCTCACCGACAAAAGAATTTCTTTCGGTTACATATTCCTGGACCCTCCCCAGTAAACAGCATATTATAAAATATAATAAAGGTAAAGGTAAAATTGTCCCTTTGCACGCCACGAAGACATAGGGGGGACTGGTGGTCCAATCATTCTTAACCTCGGCACTAGATGGAGGTGCGTGGTCGGTCTGGAGCAGCAGCCGATTTACCCAAGGGGAAAGAACGCGCGGTATAATATTAATAGTAATAATAATAATAATAATAATAAACTCAGTTCTCTATTATTAATGTTCTGACACAGCAGCCAAGATGCAGTTACAGAGACAGCAAGGAGTAATATGAGATACTACATATAATAAATAACCAAAACATAAACATATCGAAAAGAGATAAAGATAATTCACAATAGGTAGCAGACAACATGAATAATATTAAAATTGTTAAACGAAAAACGTTAAGAAAATAGTATGTTCAGGAACGCATTTGTACTTCAGTTCCAGTCTATTGAATCAATTCCATACTAAAATTTCTAACAAGGACACGTAAACTAATAATAATAATAATAATAATAATAATAATACACTATACCTTTTTTAAATCGAGGAAGACTTAGAATAACATTTCAGAGACTTCTTCATTTAAAGTAAGCAACAAGCCAACAATTCAGTGTACATGGCGTCGTATATTAATGTTATTAATGAAAGACAAATTGGAAAGAATGTAGAAAGAAGCGGACCTGCTAAAGAAACTCACGCAATGGAAAGCTCTCAGGATAGTCAGTACTCCTGCCGAGATTCGAACTAGGTACCTCTCGAATACACTCAAAGTGTTACCGCCCCAGCAGACTTGTTCGGTATTGAGTTTGTTACCTTGGAATAAACGTAGCTCCCTTTCAAGAAAATTTTAAATTTTAAGGTTAGGACTGTTTTTTGAAGTTTGTTTTATCTGAAAAAAAAGTTTTCTCGGTGGATTTGATGTATAAAATTTAGTAATGAAGTTGATAACCCCAACACTTTCCTGTTGAAAGTTCAGAGGGATTTATGCTAGGAGTTTACAATTTTGATATTATTTTTGGATAGGGTAATGTTATTTCTCTATGGCCCGATCCTTTGAAGAGTTATGAAGAAGCACATTCCATAATTCGAAATTTTTAGCTAGAAATTTGAGACCGTTCGTCTCGTCATTAAACTACAGACATCAATATTATAAGCACTAATTCAAATTTTGTGTAACTAATCAATCATATATATACCAACATATGCACTTAACCTTTTATGTGTACATATACATTGATTGTAAGCACAAAGCATGGTATGAATAATATCAAATTTGTGTAACTAATTATCAGTGATGTAGCATGTAAATTACCACAAGTTGACACTTCTATCTGACACTAAGCTTACCACGCGAATTCGTACGGTTGGCGAAGAGTCACGTCAGTGCATGTGGTGTTTTGAAATTTACAACTTTTAAAACACTTTCAGAATGAGACACTTTAATTGAGGTACTGACAACAATAATGCTGCTACAGCGCTATATATCTTGGTGTACTTGGGAAACCGTGAAATTTGTACGAAACCATACGTTGTTGTATTAAACCTACAACTTTTAATTTTTCAGAACTTAAATTACTTCACGCTCACCGAGAGAGCTTGAACTACTTGTTGGTGCAGTGCGAATATTGCAACCTTTATAGAGATGAGGCTGCTAATTTTGAACTTACAGCACCCGGAGCGGTATCTGGAACTCATTTCGTTAAACAAAACGCCATCATCAGACGCTTGTGTTGATGAGTTCATTAATCAAATTAAGTTGCATATGAATGAACTTAATTACTGGGCACTGTGTGATGTCATTATGAAGAATAGAAACAATGAGATATATAACATTTGGAAAATTTCATATTATATACATATATATGTGTGTATTTATATATGACTTTGTAATGGTTCCCTTAAAAATCAATTCAGACTCCACCCATTTTTATTCTTCACACAATGCGCGATTTATATCTGCAATGAACATGATCCAGTAATAATAGGTGTTATTGGTATCGAAATACAATGTGAAGGAGGGCTGGCTCACAAACGTGACATCAACACAATCGCCCTTGTTGTAAGTTCCCAAAGACGACACAAAAAAGAAACAATAAAACGTAACAGGTCTTGTGCTGTGCCCTGACTCTAGGCGACAAAAAATATCCACTTGTTCTCGAACCTCTTCAAATCATTCCTCTTTTTTTTCCTATTTAGAGCGTGTGTGGCACACTTCCGAAATGGAAATCAATCAGGTATTGGGGTCAATACCCTTGTGAAGGGATGAGGGTGCAATATATTCTATTACACCCCTTATAAATTTCTTTTTAACTTCTAAAGTTTATGAAGACAATATAAGGGTGGATATTGGTTAACAGGTATAGAAGAGTTAAAAGGGGATTGTAGAAGATAAAAAAGGGGTTACATGGAATCAATAAGAGTATGTTTATATGGCAAGTCAGGTTCGGTCATCCCTAACATACAAACAGACCGACATATATACAAAAGTATATATATTACACAGAGGCGACAAAAAATTAAAACCTGTAGCCCCTTTTCATTTTATAAAACGATATCTGTGACTGGAATCTAACATGGACATGATTGTAAAGAACAATAAACAAATTGCTACCATATAATACAACTACGCATATAAACTAAAAAGGACATAAAAAGAAACACCGTTGCTTCATAAATACAAAACCTGTAGTTTTGTTTGGTTTTGAAAGAGATGTACGAGGGGGTCTCCCGAATTCACATTGTTCAACCTGTGTCATCTTTCACAAGAAGTATCCAACGCTGGCCTATCCATAGTGCATCTCACTTGTGTTGGTGTAAAAGTAATTCTGTTGTTGTTGATATTCTGATAGTGTATCTTTATTACAGCTAAATAAGAGTTTCGTGTCTTACTCATATGTTGAAGTCTCCTGAACACACTCTTCTATACAAACAATATTGCAGGAGAAGTCTACGACTACATGTAGATATAAAATGTCTGGTAAATAGGAACATTTCATTTTAGTCTTTCTTTGAGAGAGATTAAGAAAACACGCAGTAAGAGCAGCAGCTCGAGGCAGCATCTACTGAACGACCAGAAAGATTCGACCTTGTAAGCAGAATAAGGACGATTGTGAAAGAAATCCTAAGGAAGAGAGTTTGAATTAGGAGAGATGAAGTATAAAACTGAAGGGTAAATTGCATAAACAGGGGCTCCACAATCTGTTTTTCGTTTAACAGTCTTACTGCAATTATACAGAGAAGGATGAGCTGGGGCATGTAGCACGCAAGGAGAAATATGAAATGCATAAGGCACATGAAAAGAAGGAGCGTTTCTGAAAGAGATATATAAAGGAAAATATGATATAAGCTGGACGGTGGAAGAAAAGAGTGTTCAGATTTAGACTGCATTCAACTTCCTGTGGGTAGGTTCTAATTTCCGTTGCAAACAAAATGACAAACTTTCATAGACGCAGAAAGTTTAGTTTCTTCACCAAATTAAGTATCTATCAGAGTTTAAAAAACAAAGTGTATTATGGCATTAGGCAGGAGCAGAGCTTCTTGTCTTCTCGGGAGAATAATGCCTTTAATTTGGAGTCAAAGGGCAAAGCGTCGGAGACATCTTCTGTTTAAATGAAGATGAAAAGAGATAAAATGTTCGAAAAATTGGACTCCAACTCCAAATTTATAAGGCTGTAGCTTTAGAAGGCTTTGTCACTTTTGGTCGCCGTGAAATCTTCAAGTTTTTAAGTATGACTAACAGTATACTTCTAGTGAATAATATATATATATATATATATATATATATATATATATACATGATCAAAAACTGTCATATTAGTGTCATCTTATAACATTTTGGTGTAAAATTCCCGAATCGTGTAAGGAGTTTTATCCTTTAAATAATTCCATATAGCAGAGTGGTTTTAAGAAGTTAGCAGTCGCTGATCTGTACAAGAAGTTTTTCATCGTTGATGGCATCCAAAGCTCCTTATTATATTCAAAAGCTCGCGCCGTTGGACACACTTACAGAAAAAGATTCTGAAAATACAGAAATAAATAAAATATAACTAAACAAAGGAACAAGAAACGAAACAAGGACAGACAGCCACACCTAACTTTCTGAAAGTCCATTTTAATATTATCCGTGTTATTATACTATTAAAAAATCAGTTGCGAATTCATGTGAATACGGCAATGAAATTTCGTGTCCCATCAAAAGCGGAGATTCCCTTGTTTACCTACGTAACTAACAGCTTTTCAAGAAGGACCCTCTACCAATAGCAGCACGGAATTGACGTTGGACACGATTTCAAACATTATATGAACAAAAGTATAATAACTGAGGTTAATCGGAGAATCCTAAAACAAATACATAAATCACAAGAACACGGATTCGATTAGGGGGGGGGGAGATGCAATGAAACAGACGTGTAGCGTAAATGAGAGAAAATGAGAATTTCAGACAACATTTTTGTCATTAAATCTGAAGGGAAGTAGAATGTCCTCGAGACATACGCACAAATCCGAAGATAATATTAATATATGTCTTAAAGACTAGCCTGTGGAATAAATTAAACTTGCCCAGAATAGGTCCAGTGACGGGCTCTGGTGCATGCTTATTACATAACAGTAGGTAAGTTCTTAAGCGATTAATTGATAAAGAATAAACAATACATAGAATTGGTTATCAGGATAGATTTATGGTTTAGGGAATCGAATCAAATATACGCATTTCAGTTACTACACAGACCTCTGCTCGTTAATGTTCCACAGTATCTTTAGAATAGCAGGACGTCTAGGCGTATTGCTGTAAATGCAGCACACCTCTCGAAGCCATTAGACAAGTTGCTCAAAGGGGCCAAGAAACTTCTGCTTCCGGGGAACCCAAGCCCTGTTACTTTCGGTGAAAGCAAAGCGGATTTAGTGAGTCTTTTTGATGATCTTTTTGGTTCCCTGTAATTTAAATCAGATAAAAATTCATCAACCCCATTCACAATGTTCCTCCCGCAGCTTCATGGACAACTTGATTTCAGGTTTCCGCCGCGATGTTGATGAGATCTGCGTTCTTCTGGGATATTACACGGCGTAATATCGCAGAAGAGCGCATATCTCATGGACATCTCTCCTAAAATTTTAATAAGGTAAAACTGTCTATTTCTTTAGGCCTAAGTACACGCCATGTCATGAAGACGTATGGAGGAATGGAGATATACTTCCGTGCATTCTTAACCTCAGCACTCAAAAAAGATGAATGGTCAGCCTCACGACCTGCCGCTTTGCCCCCGGGGAAACAGCTGTTCTGGAAGTTGTGGAGAAGAGTGAAATCTCTGCCCCTGCTGGGCATCGATCCCCGATTCCTCGGTCACCTAACGCGTAAATTAGTCACTATATTGACTGAGATGGGACAAAGTAATTAAGCGAAGAGGTAACAGTGATTTGCTAAATATTTAATAACATACCAAGTGCTTTAAGATCCTACTAAGCTGACTTAAGGCGTACCTAACCAAACGACACAGACAGACAGACAGACTTAGTGCACTGTTTGGGCAGTCCATAGTCTCAACCGAACATGCTGGCTGAATCGATAAGGCTTCTGACGTTTTTGTGCCCAGTTCGAATCTCGGCTGGGCCACCGACTTAAAATTTTTAGGCGCCTACGCATAGTCGCATAAAAGGTCCTATTAGCTTCTTTACGTCCGTCCGTCTGTCTGCATGTATCAGCGCGGCTCCCACTGGACGGATTTACATAAAATCTTGTATTGGGAAACTTCATAAAATCTGTCGAGAGTATCCAGTTTGGTTAAAATTGGGCAATACCGACAAGAAGAATACTTCATAACGAAACTTTGCACTTGGCCCAGTGGCACATCTTATTGTAGGTCTCGAGAAAGTACCATGTAGCAAGTATGAGTTTGATTCCCACGGGCTTAAAATAGTGTCGTAAAGCAGAGTCATTGAGAAACTGTTAGTCGCTAAGCTAGTCAAGAAATTACCTTTGTTCTTCGATGAAGGGGTATTTTATATATATACATACCAAAGTTCCACTTGAAATTTCAGCGGCGCGACCACTTGTGATTTTATGTGACAGTTTTCTATTTTGTACCATGAGAATGTTGTGTTAAGTCACTCTTCTCTAAAAGGGTTGCAGCAACTTGTGAAATTAATTGTATACCGTCCCACACGATGTGTTGTGCATGTAAAATGAATTTGCATTACATAATAGCTACAACATCCCAAATGGGAATCCTTGACCTTCACACTGACACTATCATTAAGCATACTGTCAGCAAACAAAGTAGGAAGGGACACACAGGCAACAGTAAAACTAATAAATTTTTACAACCACAAAACTGACCGGAAACACTTCAGATCATTAATAAAACTAGTTAAAAATGAGAAATCTGCAAACGATTTGTTGAAAAAATATCTTGTAGCATCTGCGTATTTGCGGCTTCTCAAAATCACGAAATTTTCTGCGCGTTAACACTGGTTTGGAATGTACATCTCCCAACTGTGATACAATTCTACAAAATCCTGAAGGTGGTAGCCTATAGCACATTTCGAATCGTCTATTTGCGTATTTTATGCATCGTGTCGTGTTAGAAATAAAATATCGCGTTTTGGGGGCAGGATCTTTCTCCGTCCTCAGGGCCAAAAATAAGGTAACATCTACACTACTGGGACCACTAGGTTAAAACCTAGAATTTCACCCAAGCAAGTAGACGCTATCCGTGATTTCAGGCTTCTGCCGCGATATTGAGATCTGCGCTCTTCTGGGGTATTATGCAGATCTCAAGTAGATACTAGTTAACCTTACGTTTAGCCTGAAGATATAAAACAATCATGTCCCTATAACATAATATTCTTTTCTTAATACGGGGCAATGGGCCGACTCAATAAAGTAAGGATTCCAAACCTTAAACTGCGGCCCAAGAAATCCTTACCTCCACCACAATTATTCAATGGATTCGTCGAAAAGAAAAAGTAATGGCGACAGTATATTTGTCTGTCTACCATAATTTAAACAAACTAAAACTACAAGAATGAACTGGCTGTTAATATATTCAGTTTATATTATACCAACTAAATGCACATTATTAGTTACATATGAGTGTTAAACACGTAGCTACGACATGTTTCGATACAAGCATATCATCTTCAGGGAGCACGATATGCCAGGTTTAAAACCAACTGCCAGTTATAAGCCATTATTTATAAGGTCTAACACGTGATTGAAGGAAAGTTAGAAGAAGGACAGAAATGACGGGAAGACGAGGGAGAAGACGTAAGCAGCTGCTGGATGACCTTAAGGAAAAGAGAAGATACTGGAAATTGAAAAAGGAAGCACTAGATAGCACCCTGTGGAGATCTCGCTTTGGAAGAGGCTACGGACCTGTCGTAAGACAGACTACAGAATGAAATGAACAGCCTGTAGTAATAATAGCTGATCACTGGCAGTTGGTTTTAAACCTGGCACATCGTGCTCCCTTAAGATGATATGCTTGTACCGAAACATGTCGAAGCTACGTGTTAAAAAATCAAATGTAACTAATCACGTGAATTTAGTTGGTACAATACATTGATCTAAAAATGCACGGATCGGACGATTTTAAAATAATGGATGTTAATAATCTTCATATACGTGTTGAGGATGTCACGGTAGTGTAGATTCATACCTTAGGTATCCCGGTTGTAATGCCGTGCAGTCTGGTAGGAGTTTGCCATAATTTCGGAGGAATATAATTCTACCTTGTAGAACAAGGAAGTGTTTACTTCGGAAAATTTCGTACCCAGCTACCACGCTGCATGAGAACTGAATTAGGAAGACCGGAATAAGAAAGCTTACGAAATTTGCGTGGATTTAAATACGCACGGGATCTCAGTTGGAGAACGTTTTGATTGAATTCTGTAGCCGTGAAATCTTCAAGACATAAATCTTTACCGAGTTTAAAATGCAGTTTATGTTATCTTAATACGACATTTAAAAGATGTGGCTGGAGATATGGAACAGTGACACGCTTCACTAAAAAGGCTTTGAAAATTGGACTGGATCGAAATGGGAATAACTTAAGAGTACCATAAATATTAAATCCTAGACTCTCTCACAAGAAATACCATAAAAGGTAACGTTACCCTTGTTTATGTCATTAAGGCACATGGAGGGGGGGGGGGGGTTAAGATATAGCTCCATTTATTCTTAAAATCGACGCTAAATGGGAGTGGTCAATATCACGACCCGGCCGCTTAACCCCCGGTAAAGGACGCCATTACTTATTGAATAAGAGGCTGGGTTGGCCCCATAGCCGGTCTGCCAGTTTTGAAAATGAAAACAATCTCTTTCCTTGCTGGGATTTGAACCCTGGACCATCCAGCCCGTAGCCAAGTCACTGTACGGACTACGCTATCCCGGCTCCGAATAAATTCCATAAGCGTCTAAATACATGAGAAATAAGACATCTAAATCAACCGACCGTTGCCTGTTACTGTCTCTGCTTCAAGAAGCTTCAGGACCTCAGATCTCATAAGGCTCAATAATTTGCTGTGCCTTGTTTGCCTCTCACTGTGCCTTACAAGTACAGTCATTTAATCTGCCTCTCGAGAGACAGCATCTCGCCAAAATTCGGCATCCTTTGGTGCCTCAATTACCTCTCTAGTATCAATCTATAACAGCGCCTCACAGGACTTGTATGTGTCTTGTGCCTCCTGCTGTGCCTCATTTCCACTACACTTGTTTCATCGACCTCAAATCTTTACTGTGACACTCGGCAGTGAAAGGGGGAGGGGCCTCGGCTTCTTGTGGGTCGCCGTGATCACGGGACCACAGCTCACCTCGGGCAGGTAAGAGCAAGTGTTCCAATCACATTAACTTGTACAAATGTACCTGCTGGTGACAGGACAGCTACACTTTTGTTTCTAATTACGTGCTAGAGCAAAACAAGGACACGTGCAAAATACTCAGAAGTTTACAGCTGTGCAGCCTGATTTCGGAAAGGCGCAATTTTTTAGTGTCATTCAACGACGCTGTCAATTACTGAGATTATATAGTGTCGGTTATGAACGAATGTGTATAAAGCATTGGCGGTATGATACTGACAGGAGGAAACGGAAGTACTCGGAGAAACCCCCTTCCCAGTGCCAATTTTTCCACCATATATCACGCATGGACTGGCCTGGGATTAAACCAGAACGTACGTGGCGACAGCCTGGCGACTAACTGTCTGAGCCATGGCAAATGTTATTTTTGTTGTGCCGTGTCAGACCGACAGTGTTCATGAACAACGGTCTGAAAAAGTGTGCACCTGAAAGACGAGTAACAGAACTGGCAAAAAATACATAATGAAGAAACTTGTAAATTGTAATGGCGAACCCAACATAATATTCATGTCATTAAGACGGCCACATCTATATCTATCGGATAAAAGGGGCCGGCAGCGAGCGTTGGGGAAATGAGAAATGAACGATACTTTGAAATAGAAAGGTACGAAGGGAGGAGAAAAGCTTAAATAGGATAATATTAAAATAGATTAAATATAAGAATAATATTAAAATGGACTTTTATAAGATTTTATGATAAATATGCAATGGATATCGCGGTTTTTCCCCGGCGGTAAAGAGCCTGGATCGTAAAGCTTCCCCACCTAGTACCGAGGTTAAGAATAAGTGGACCTATATTTCTGCTCCCTATATGTGCCTTCATAGCGTGGACAGGGATAACTTTACCTCTTTTACTTTGTATTTATTTATTTTACCTACATGTTCCGACGCAAAGTAAGTAACATTTAATGGTTTCCTGCGTGTATGAAAGAGGCCATTAACTTCTATATTTGTTAGAAATTATTTCGGGATTCCATTTCAGGCACGAGATTTTGCTCTGCTCCAAATCTTCCAGAATAGCTCTGAGGTATACCGAGCCTCCTACACAATGGTTACGGAAGTTCTTTCCAGGAGTTACAGCGGCCGATGCGTGAAAAATAACATTCACCTCCACATGGTGCCGAGGTTACGAATGAGTGGAGATACACCTCTATACTTCTACATGCCTTTATGGCGTGCACAGGGAAAATTTACATTTTTCAGGACTTATTTAAAAGAATCATAGGCCTGTTTGCATTTACATGTTTATATTACATATAAACATTGAGCTAATGAGTAAACTGAGTTATTTTAAATTAAAATTAAAACCAACTTGATGCACAAGTTGGTTTTAATTTCAATTTATACAAGATGCACGGTGAATACAACATTGAGTAAACTGAGATATGTCAAATCACATTCCATATTAAATACTACGTGACCGACACAATGTCGTTGAATAAGCAAATGTATAAATCCCATAGTCATGTGTTAAGGACAAATAATCGGGAAATGGAGCCAAGACCGCTTGGCTTTACCTTGGGAAGTGAAACCAATAGTCACTGATCAGAGGCATTTGACAAAAACAGTTCTTAGCCACAGAATAGCAAGACTTAAAGTCAAGGCTGTAACACTGTTTCATTCGGAAGGGAAGGGGGTCAAACCAAATCAAAGGAACAAAACACGACTCTCAATACATAACGTTCAAACACTGGAATTAGAATTAGTTCTAATATAGCCAGTATCTAACATTAGAAGTTAAATATGAAGAGGTAAACTAATAAATTTAGGTTCGTGAAGGCCAAACCGACCCGTTTATAGTATATCTATATCGATCATTTTGAGGACAGTCATGACATCAATAAAATAAAATCGCAATTGAAGCAAATAATTACTTTTATAATTGCACAATTGTGAGGAAATTCCTCACATTACTGGACATCTAGGATTCAACACCACGTAACAAAAGCTCGATGACAATATTACACTTTATCCTAAGCCAGACGAACACAGTTCCGCAACTTCTCCCAATTTCGGTACGACTTATTTGATCCCCCTCTACATCTTGATCCCCCCCCCCTAAATGGTGTCATCCTTTCAAGTCTTATGATCAAAGCGGTGTGACCATGGTACCTGATTGACCCTACAGGTACTGATATTACCACCATTCTGAAAGGTGAAAATCCTAGCACAAAGAAAGATAAAAAATATTGTAAATGTAAATATGTTCCGGTGCATAACATGAAGGTGTATGGCGGGTGGGGGGCTTAAGCTCCACTTTAACCTCGGCATTAGATGCAGGTGAGTGATCAGCCTCAAGACTCGACCACTTTACCCCCAGGAAAAAAGTCCCCTGTACCCACTGAACAGAAAGCTGAGTGTGCCCCAGAGCTGGTCTGGACCTTTGGGAGAAAAGAAAATGTCTTGCCCCTGCCGCTGTTAGAACCCCGGACCGTTCAGTTCTAGTCAAAATATCAACTACGCTGTCACAGATAAACAATATGAATATTCTCTCAACACACTTAGCTTATTTCCATTTACTTTTGGATAGTGGGAATACTGAGGCGGGTTTAACGCGGTTCCTCCATTGATGGCGTGTGCCAAAGATAGGGATGTCCTATATTTATGATCAGAAACTATGAAAATCAGCAAAATGTGCATCGAAAGTTTGGCGTGGCGATAATTATGCAAGTCAGAAGAATGTTTGCGAATGGAATGTAAGTTTCAAAAGAAGAATTATGGGGGTACTGCTGATGCACATTCCGGGTGACCACCGACTGCAATAGGTCTTGAAGCTGAGAGTGCAGGTCGAGCTGGGACAACGGAAAAGACAGTACTGATGAAACTACACAAAAGGTTACAAAGAAAACAATCATGAGAAGAGAAACGGTGCAAGACTGAATTAAATAAACAGAAACGGTTTTATTCTGACAAAATCGAAAGACTTTTTGACTACTAGATCAAATGTATCCAAAAGCAGGACGATTGTATAGAAAATAAAACTGCCATATTTCTAATTAATGCGGGACTATTTTTCAAATATGTAACAAAATCACATATCCTGGTAGCTGTGAGTTCTAAGGCGTAGGTCTGCAGCTGCTCGATTGCTGGGATTGCGGGTTCGAATTCCGCTGACGGCATGAATATTTGTCTATTATGTTTTTGTGTATTGTGTAGGTAGCGTTCTCCGACGAGTTGATCACTCGTTCAGAGGAGTCCTACCGGTGTGTGGTGTGATCTATAAACCTCAACAATTAGGCGGCCTAGGCGCGATTTGGGCTGTTGCGCCCCAAAAAAAAAAGTATATTGGTCTTTTCATCTACTGGTTTGTGTTGGAGGCAACAAATTATTCGCCTTTTTACGTGCTCCTATTTCTTTGACTGAAATAATCTCCTTACCAGTTTGTTCTCTGACAATATCAATTTATATTCTTCTCTTAAATCAAATTTCAAACTGTAACCTCGTTCGACCAGCAACACCTCAACTCGCCTTGAAGCCGGAAGCACAGAAATTCTGCTGTTCCGTTAGCATTAACCCAACTAAACACGGTAACAAGACAACGCGAACACATCTGTACGTGTCTTCAGGAGTCGTGAGAGCGGACGGACGTGTTCCTATGGACCTGGACTACATTCTTGTCTGACGAGAGGATTCGTACCGGAACAGAGATATTCTGACACGTAAATGGTGTTCCTCTAGCTGACTAGCGCTTATGGAGAAGAGTCCTTCTGGATGGGCAAATAACTACTCATTTACTCAAGAATTTCCACGGTCGTGCACAAACGGGGGTTCATTACTGTGTTATACACATTTACTTGCCATCTCTACTGAAGAAGAATATATCTGTATACATTGTCACACCCCCTTTCTTGAAGATTTACTTTAAAATTACTTCTCTATTTATACCTAGGCCTCCGCAATAATTTTTGTCTCCCAGGATTACTAATTTTAGTTTATAGATCATTTTACCATGTGTTCTACATATCGCTAATGTTCACTCTTCTTGATTTGATCATCTTACTAATGTATGACGAAAGATGTAAATAATAAAGCTGCTCATTATGGAATTTAATACAGCCAACTGTAACTTCTTCACTTAGTCCAAACAATATCCTGGACATATTTCTGAAACACCAGTGTCTGAGGTTCTCCAACAATACGAGTACCAGAGACAAAGTTTCGAATTATAAAAACCAGCAGGGAAAATTGTGTTACTTTTGATGTTTAATGCTCAAAGTCCCACGTATCTCATCCTCGACTTATTTACTTAATAAAAAAGAACTCGTCCTTCGAAACCTCAAAATACACCACACCTACAGCAAGTGTTTTAAAGCACTCGTAAACAAAACTATAACTGACAGGGAAGCTAACGCTGAAGTGTGAATTTTTCATGGAAATAAGTCACAAAGCTACCAGCAAATCCCGTAAGTGACACGTGTTCGTGTTTTAAAATGCGGACTCCGCAAAATGCTGGAAATACACAGAAACGAATCATTAAATTATACAGTAATTATTGCAAAATAGCCCCTTTTACCCTCGTCATACATATATAAGCATCGACAGGAAAGCAGACGTCACCATATCTTCCCAGAACTTCTTGTTTTACTAGCATATATACTTATTTCTCCTTCCACGCAATTTTGAACTTGATTTTACTTGTATAGCTCACAAAGGCATAAAAAATTCCGCAGCAAACATTTAACTAACACTAAGATAACACACATTCTGTGGTACTGCTTGGTTAGTTTGAAGTGACGTAACGGAAGTTCAAGGAATCGCCTTAGTCGAAGTGAAATTGCCTGAGGACTCTGATGTCTCGTGTTGAGATGATAAATCTGCGAGTAGCTCCTCCACAACTGAAAGCGTTTGTATTAATATGATATCTATAACCAGTTTACCTAATTTACCCCGAGCCTTTCAGTTCCGGTTTAAAACTGCGAAGGACTTTATGTTTCTGTCCCTTTACAGTAATATATAGTGGTTCCTGTGCACGTCATAAAGGCGTATGGGGAGTGGAGGTACGTGTACATAGACCTACTTTTCTTAACTTTGGCATTGGATAGGGTGAGCGGTTGGTTTCATGCACCGGCCGCTTTACCCCCAGGGAATGATTCCCCAGTACTCATTGAATAGAGGCTGGGTGGGCCACAGAACCGGTCTGGACGCTTTGAAGACGAGATAAATTTCTTGCCCTCCAGGGAATCGAACCACGATTTATAACACACCAATTATCACCACGGACACTAAGTTTTTAGTAAGGTTGCTGCAGTACGTACTAGCCAGCCCATCTTTCTTCCAGCACGCCAGAATAAAACGCGAGATTTCGGTACCCTCAACCACCACATCACGTCTTCATTTTTAGGCGCCTTTGTATAGTCGCGAAATGCGCCAATTACTTTCGTCATGTCTGTCTGTCCGTCTGTTCGTATGTATCATCGCGGCTCCCACTGGACGCTTTTCCGTATACTCTTATGAACATCTGTCGAGGAATTCCAAATTTGGTTAAAATCGGACAAAAACATCGGACACTTTAAATAAAGACCTAAGTACGTTTTATTGTTGACCATCAACACTAAATCCCTATAAAAGGGCTCCATTCGAATTAAAAGGTATCAGGCTGTTAGGATAGCGGAGGAGGTGTAAACACTATGTGAACGCGCCACAATGTTACATTACAGTATATTGCCTATCTTGTTTGTGGTTTACGTAACAACGTCTTCAATAGATAGAGTAGCATCGATGACAGGTTAATGAATTTTAAATATGGGCCATTGGTTGTATCATAATTGACAGTGGAAAGCCAAAGTACTGCGGAAAAGGGATGTCCTAGTGCCAATTTTCCCACGCCAAATTACATATGGCCTGCCGTGGTGTCATTTAAAATGTGAAAAATTTCGCTCTTATATAGACTTTTCTCTGGAGAATACGTCTCCATTGGTGAATTTCCAGAACACCTTGCTTGAGAATTTCCATCCACGGTGTAAAAAGAAGGGAGTGTAAATTACGAATGACATTGAACGCAACTAACCATCAATAAAAAATGTATTACTTGTGCACTGCACATTGCGTTTAACATCCAGCATCAGTATTGCTCTGCTGCAGGGGCATGGCGTTAACCACGCTCCGGGGTACTACCCCGGCTCTTGTCCGGTAGGAATCTAGTGTGATCTCACTCCTTCGCCAGTCTTCATCCTGAACAAATTACGCATAGCTTTAAGATTTTTAAAACAGCACGACTTAAAACCGCACGGATATCAAGCTAAGAATTATTGTTACTTAATATTAATTAGTTATTTTGTACGGAACTCGATGCAGATGCAGTGGGACATAAACGATTTTTTTTTTTTTCGCTGAGTGTGCTGGTGATTTCCGTTCATGCCGCTAGATGTCAGTTCTGTTCATCGGCGCTCAACTGCAGTGGGAAGCGTCGGACAATAATATCTATATCCACTGACGACCACGTGGCGGTACGAAAACACCTGGAAGCCACACCACAAGACCGCTCCAATAAAGTTTATATTTCGAGAATTGCAAGTGACAGATATAACACGCAGAGACGTATGTGGTAAACAGAAAAACATAAACAAACGAATGGAGAATAAAGAGATTAAATAAAGGGGACGAGGAATAAATGCACAAAGAATGAAATAATGGACGTAAGAAGTATTTAAGAAGGAAATAAGGACAAAACAAAGAAATAATTTTAATGAATGGCGTAATGAATATAGGAAAAAATTAAGGGAAGTAAAAAAAAAAGAATAAAGAAAGAAAGGAATGAACAAATAAAAAGGTGAGGCACAGTTGCCTCTGTCCACGCCATGAAGGCATATGGGGGAGTAGAGGTATAAATTCGCTCATTCTTAACTTCGGCACTAGATGGAGGCGAATGGTCAACCTACCCCGCCCTCTTTACGTACAGGAAAGAACCCTGGTGACTATTAAACAGGAGGCTGGGTAGGTCCCAAATCCTGCTTGGATGTTATGGAGAAGAGAAATGTATCTTGCCGCTGGAGGAATTCAAAAGCCGGATCTTTCAGCCCGTAGCCTAGCCAATGCGACTACGCTATCCCGGATTATGGATAAATAAAGAATCGAACTACAAATGAAATACTGGGTTAGGGAAGAGAATGAAGGTAACAAAATGGAAAGTGCAGAAAGACGAAGAGAGAAAGAATGAAAGGAACATATTGGAATAAAGGAAACCATCACAGATCGGTGCTTTACACAGCGGTTTTGTGCTCAGTCACTAGAAATTCTGAACAAGAAGTCCGTTTCAGAATTATATCAGACAGACAGTGCCGTCGAAGGATCGTATAAACTACGACAGCCATTTTGTTGCACTTCATGCAGTATCAGCACAGTAAAATGGCTAATACACATGTTGGAGATAAAATAGAACCAACATTTTATTGTGCTGAATTGTGGAACATGCTGAAGTCATCTGAACATTTAGTATGCTTCCACGTGTCTGAGAACTTGCTAGTTAAAGAATTTTTATTTTACGTTCAGAGAATTATAAACCGATATAGACTAACAAGTACTGTCACAAACAAATACAGAGCAACGATCACTGTGCAAACCTCACCTGCGTTTGTGTCAAGAATGAATAAAATACAAAGAAAAAAGAGAAGGAAATAAAGGAATGGCATGATGGAAAATGAAGTGTCCAGGAGAGGAGTTAGAAAAAACTACCGTTCTATGACCTGTGTGCTGAAGTGGAAGGTGCCATGCGTATTTTTAACCCTTTAGAGCCTAGTGGTTACCTTTTGTACGAAAGGGTTAAAGGTAAAGGTAAAGTTCTCCTATAACGGGCCATGAAGGCCCAGAGGGGAAGTAGAGATATAGCTCTACTCTTTCTTTAACCCTGGCACTAGATGAGGGTGGGTGCTCAACTCCACGCCCCGGCCGCTGTACCCCGGGAAAAGAAACCCGGTACCCATTGTATAGGAGGATGGGTGGGCCCCAGGGTCGGTCTGGACGGCTGCGGAAAATCTCGCTCCCACCGGGATTCGATCCCCAGACCGTCCAGCCCGTAGCGAGTCGCTATACCGACTACGCTGTCCCGTCCCACACAAAGAGGTTTAACATTTAAAACTTCTACGTTCTGCCCACACAGTGTATTTATGTGTTTTGTACATATTTCACAATAAACAATGATTATTTCCCTGTGCAGAATTAACCAACTGGTTCTTAGAACCGGGAGGCAGCGTGGTTAATGTGCGACACGCGCTGACGTTTTGAATACAATTCAGGTTAATTTTCATATTTAAAGAGAAATGTGGAGTATATTTATAGCAAATGGTGATCTTTAACGAAGAAATAGATTTTGAGAAAACCATAAACTGTACAAACATAAAATGTCTGAAGACCTTGGAAGGTTACCTGCTTAAAGTTAGAGAGAGTGGAAAAGGAGTTCTGTTTGTAAATAACAGACACAGGTTTGTAAATAATAATTGCTTATTAATGTTGTTGATAACATATGTGTTAGGAACTTTATAAGCTACTGGTTCTGGGTTTGTCTGTACGGTACTATTTATATGGCGCGCACCCCACAGTAAGCAGGGGTTAGCTGAGGGACTCTGTGCATAAAGTCACATTACAATGAAGATTCATTCATTCACACGCTAGGAAATATCCTAAAAATATGTAATAAATAGAAAATAATAAAGTGTACATTTGTCGGAATAAGACTTTATACAATAAAAAATGTACGGTGCAGATAACATAAATATCCTCAAATTCTTATTGCTTCCTCTCGTATTTGGGCTGTCCCGGATGTTTATTGACCCTGGCTATGAGCTAATGTAAAGAAGATTTGCAATATCTTCCGTACATCACTACGGGCAAATTCTGAGACTGTATCCTACACCTTATAATGCTGTAATCCAGATAAATTAACAGCTACTGATAAGTTGCCTGCATCGTCATCATCAGAAATTATAAACCGACCATCCGTAACTTTGAAGAATGCTAACTGAATTTCACTGGAAATATTCAAGTATAATGACAGAACTTATTTTTGTAAAATTACAATATTTGATTCCTGGCAGAGAAAAAGTTTTCCACTCGCTGTCCGTCCACATTGGTTGTGGGATCAAATTAACCTCTACCCAGACGATGCCGAGGGCTACTTTCACGGAGGTACAGCGACCTGAGAGTGCAACTAATCGCCAGAATTTTTGGCAAATTCGCATTTCAACTTTTAGTCGGCTTAGTACTTTTGAACAACTAGCAGGCCTAGAATCCAGTGATGCGGAGGGTTGGGATGCCTTTTGAAAAATGACGCAATACATGTAAGCCTATGGCCATATTATAAATTACAGAAATTTGAGTTTCTTGTCCTAATCTATGTATCAACTGTAGCCATGTTAACAATCACAAATAACTATTAGAAATCGGGGATAAAAATGTAAAAAATTTGGATTGCAACGCAGAGAGAGAGAGAGAGAGAGAGGGGGGTTCACACACACACACGCACACACTCAAAAGGTTTTAAACTATGTGATAAAGCGCAAAAATAGTTAATCAACTGATGAATAATTCTACGAATAGTTTGTGCCCGTAGGGTACCGACTATGTAGTATTACACAGTCTCATAATTACTATGCAGGTCCTCAGGACAGCTTTACGCCATTTGAAATGTGTATAGACCTTAGGCAACACATGCTTCACACTTTCAAAAAAAAATGTAGTACGAACAACACCAAATTATATTAACAAATCAAAAAATAAAATAAAATTTTATCAGTTGAATTTCATGTACATATGTATGGATGTAACTGGCAACACCAGGTTTTTGCCAGTACAGATCCATTACTTTTATTGCTAATGGCTAAAGTTTATCTATACTATTCAATATGCTGTGACAGTTTCTAATATCATCTAAGTTTTTCTGTATAATGAAGCATTTGTATCTATCTCATTTCCTCTAAACCTTGCGCCTTTTTTTTACGTCATTTGCCCACATGCATTTTTAATCAGTATAAACATTTACCTAAACTTTCAATTCTGTAATCTTGGTACAACTGATTTTCTTGTGTGCTGTTTCTTCATTTACGTCTATCCATTCATCATCAAAAACTGTTATGTCTATCTCTTCTGGGTGTCTTTATATTTTAGTAGTATCTGTATAACATGTCTCTTATTCGTTACATATGGGGCATCATACTTCACCTACACCTCTCCTTATACCTCCCAGTTTCCAAATTCCCAATCGAGACCATGATAACCAGTTCTCTCATTCAAATTACATCGATCTACATACATTTCTCTCCCCCACTCTTCTATCATATTCCAGTAGACTAGAGATTTCTATTCTGTCACTTTTCCTCTGCTTGTCTTTGAATATCATCATATCTAGTTTTTATTATGTGACATATATCTTTCAAATACCTCCCCTCTCTGTCTAACCAAACAAATCCCAACCCAATTTTATACAATTCATCTCTCAGGATTATTGCCCAACTTTCACATTTCAGGTTTCCTATCTGCCACTCGTAACATCATTTTAACCATTCATCTCGTTGCTTTAACACAATGCTGTACCGTTACTTCGCTGTACTACAAAGCATCTTGCCACGTCTACTTTCTGTATCCAATTCCCATTCTTCTGCTCCTTGAGCTTTTTATGACTTTCTCACAAAATGTTCTCCGAAATTCATCAATAATTTCCCATCCCGCTTTCACACACCATATTTCTGCTCCACATAACATCCTCCACCCATTCATCATCTCATGTATATTTTACAGTACTTTACATTCGTATTGGCTACTCTCATTAAACATCTGTCAACTGCTCTTGTTTGCCATTCGGTTTTATGCTTTATTTTTGTCTCCTCCGTTCTTCCGAACTTTCTACCACACCCCTAAATAAATAAACACCTCTGCTACCTCCAATCTTTGATCATACATATACCAAGATTCTCTGTTTTCCAGTTTCCCTCGTTTTTGGATACCATTACTTTAGTTTCATTAAGGTTGCAATTTAAATTCCTCTTTTTACGATATTCTTAAAATATTTCACCGTCTGATCTATCCCTTTCTCTAAACGATTGATGGTAACGATCCAATTGCTAAGTCATCGGCCAACAATAATACAGGTTTTGTTTGATTTCCCACAACTGGTGCATGTGTATTTTCTTCACTAATAATGGACATAATGTCGTCTATAAATACAGGGCATACACAAAAGAATGGTGCGGTTTCAAACGTGAATAAAAAATTTATGTCTCACATTACACGGGCACAACATACACCGTCAGCGGCGGCAACTGTCCAAGTTTCTCATTTGGTAATTACAGTCCTTCAATGTGTGCACCCTGGGTCACACGACACACATCCACACGGTAATCAAACTCCACAGCGCTGGATCGGACGTGCTGCTGCAAATGGAGACAAGAACCTTCTCCCTTGGCCACCCCGTTCGCCAGATCTTACACCGTGCGATTTCTTTCTTTGGGGGTTCGTTAAAGACAGCGTTTATGTACCACCATTGCCCACGTCCATCCATGAAATTCGTGATCGGATAACGCATGCACTGCAGGCCATTACAGCGGACATGCTACACCGGGTCTGGGATGAGTTTGATTACCGTGTGGATGTGTGTCGTGTGACCCAGGGTGCACACATTGAACGATTTGTAATTAGCAAATGAGAAACTTGGACAGTTGCCGTCGCTGATGGTGTATGTTGTGCCCGTGTAAGGTGAAAAATAAATTTGTTATTCACTTTTGAAACCGCACCATTCTTTTGTGTATGCCCTGTACATTAGAAAGCTATGAACACTACAGCATTGTTTTACACCAATCTCATGTTTCACTGCCTCAGTCACAACTTCACAGTTCCATTTTATACAGAAAATATTTCGAATTAGAGTAACAAGATCTAATTACATGAAGGTTAATTATGTGTTTTATCGTTATTTATATCTAAAATAAGATGTACTTCTTTTCCAGACGTATTCTCCCCATGTCGAAACAATCATAAATCTTAAACGCACGATCACAAAGCAATTTGAATCTGCTCCGCTACATACATTTTTCTACCTTCACGTGTAAAGGGATAAATCGGAAGCAGAATCACTGGGCTCATCAGTTACGTTTCGATTCCCGCTAGGAATAATTTTATCATCTCCGCCAGCCTCCTGTTCAAAGTGTTCCAGGGACTCACTTTCCTGAGTTAGATCGGCCGGGGCGTGTGGCTGACCATTCGCTTCGGATCCCATCAAGCTTGCTATCCAATAACCAACAGACGTTTTTACTCTGAAAGGGAGGTAAAGCGGCCGGAGTGGGAAGCCGACCAGTCACTTCCATCTATTTCACGTTATTTCTTACTTAGACTTTTATTCTTTTTCTTCTTCTTCCATGGCACGACAGCCCCCATCGTGCCCTGACCTCTTCAGTAGTTTCTCTTCCCCTCCTGATATTCCTGTCCCCTGCTAGTCTCCTCTTATATTCAGCAGCAACGAGAAGTCCCTCCTGATATTGTCTTCCCATCTTAGCCGTGGTCTTTCCACGGGTCTTCTTCCAAACAATTTTCCATTCAGTATTTTTTTTTCTGTATTTCAGTCTTATCCATTCGGACTATGTAACCAGCCCATTATAATCTTTCGAACTTAACATATTTCACTATATCAGGTCCACCTAACAATTCATAGAGCTCTTCATTATGTCTTAGTCTCCATCCTAAGTCATTGTCATAGACTCGTCTGAAGACTCTTCTTAGTATGTTCCTAGCTTTACGCTTGATGACTGAGTCATTGTTCACGCAACACAGCCATATCTGAATACTGGTCGAATTAAAGTCCTGTATATTCTAAGTTTATCATTCCTGTATGATACTTAGACTAGTTTCAAAGTTTCAGATGACCGATGAAGACCACTGAAGTAAGAGGTGGATGAACTGCACTGGATCTGACGGATCTTGTATGTAAAGTGTTCAGCCGAGGGGGCTCTATGAACAAGCGATGCGTGCTTCCAGAAGAATACAGGCTCAATCTTGTAAAACCACTGTAATCTACATTATATGGTTTTAGCTATGAGCATGTGGAAAGTTTATGTTTTAATGGTCTTGTTAGAGTTGAAAATCAGTAAAAATAATCATCTTCGGGGCTCCCCATTGCAGGTATGAAACTTTTGTGTGCGAGTTTGTGTTATTTCTTTCAAACATGACTAATATAATTTCCTCTCCTTTATCCCTCGTCAGATTTTTTTTCTCAAGAGGATAGCGTGTCTAGTAAAAATGTCGCCATTTATTCTACTAAAATCTATTTAAAAATCGGAAAACCCCTTTTCTTTTTTTTTATCAGATGAAAATCTCTTAGCTCTTCACATAACTCCCTGTCTAATAGATTTAGTTACCATGTAGAGCTTAGTGGTTACTATATGCACCACCAGTTTTAATATTAAAAATTCTACATTCTGCTCACAGAGTGTATTCCTGTGTTTTGTATGGATCTCAGAAGAAACAAAAATGATTTCCCTGTACAGCATTAACCGACTGGTTGATATAACCGAGACTGTGTTTACCGCGCGGTACGAAATGAAACTTTAACTCAAGTCAATTTTCGTTGAGAGGGGTTTAAAAAGGCGGTCTGAGTGTTTGAGTTTGTTGTGAGACCGCCAGAATGGAAGTGAAAATTGTCCGACTCATGTCCGAGTCCGCCTAAACAAACAACTTAGTGTAAATAAGGGGCATAATAAAACACATAACAAAATTTTTGTTTGACATTTCGAAGGAAGATGTCGCTTTGGAGATCTAGATATAGCTGGAAGTAAATTAGTCTTAGAAAAACATAAAGCTTTTACGTGAACAATGCTGAAATCTGGCACGGTACATTCATAGAGACTAGCTTCGCATATTTAGAACTTACATCACGCATGATACTTGTAAGAGATACCGATTAGGGGTGGAATTTATGCTAATAATATATTATTCATAAAAGCCCTGCATTCAGTGTCGTTTAGTGCCGGCGTTAAAAGAAAGCGTGGAGATATACCTCCTCTCCCTAAGTATCTTCATCGTATGGATAGGGCTCAGCATAAGGACAAACATACTGTCTGGAGAAGAAGACGTTTCGAAGACGCAAACATAATTAAGTGGCTCAGATATTACCCAAATTCTGGTTTCTATGAACATGATGAGTTTTATCAAATTTCCAGATGAGATGATAGTCACCAACTGCTCAGGGGAAGAGACACTCCCATGGAGAGAGAAAAAGCAATTAAACTGCTCGACAAAGGAAACTAACAGAGAATTACACACTGTGACAAAAATAAAAGACCCAAGTCTTCGCAGTGCGGGTTTATGAATGGGAACCGACTTTTTTTAACGATCGTAGTGGCTTCGTGTTCAGGGTCAGGCAATGCAAAAATAACGTCCCAGAAGTTTTGAATCTTTGATTTACTGCTGTGAGAATATCAAACACCGAGCGAATTACACTGTTTGATAAACGAAAGTAACGAAATTACATTGTACGAAGAACGGACGTAACACAGCATTGTGCTATATGGCAAATGGAGGTAGAGTAACAAGGAATTATACTGTACGACGAACTTCAAGTAATGACTAATTATACTGTACGAAAATGGGGGTAACAGGGAATTATATTTATGGCAAACGTAGGTAACAAATTATACTGTATGCAAATGGAGGTAACAGGGAATTATATTTATGGCAAACGTAGGTACAAATTAATGTATGCAAATGGAGGTAACAGGGAATTATATTTATGGCAAACGTAGGTAACAAATTATACTGTACACAAACTTCAAGTAATGACTAATTATACTGTACGAAAATGGAGGTAACAGGGAATTATATTTATAGCAAACGTAGGTAACAAATTATACTGTATGCAAATGGAGGTAACAGGAAATTATATTTATGGCAAACGTAGGTAACAAATTATAATGTAAGCAAATGGAGGTAACAGTGGAATTATATTTATGGCAAACGTAGGTAACAAATTATACTGTATGCAAATGGAGGTAACAGGGAATTATAATTACGACAAACGGAAGTATCAATCAATTATACTATATGGTTAACAAAAGTAACAGGGAATTATACTCTATGATAACCGGAAATACGCCGAATTAACACGACAATACCGTAATTGTAAAATGGTGATCAGCAGAAATTAATGGCGAGACCTAGCTCAGCAAGTGACAAAGAAGCTTCTCACAAAATTAGATGCGGAAACGCAGTTCAACCTACTTAATTTTCCTGGAGTCCACCTTTCATACGGTAACCAGTATTTCAGTTACGACTTCTTATGCCACCGCGGTGGACCAGGTGGTTGAGGCACTGCTCTACAAGCCGGGAAGTCGCGGGTTCGATTCCCTATGGTGTCACTGGAATTTTCCATTGACATAATCTTTTCAGTCGCTCTATGGCCCTGGGGTCGACACAGCCTCTAACACAAATGTGTACCAGGAGTACTTCCTGGGGGTAAAGGCGGCCGGTGCGTAGGGCTGACAACCTTACCACCTTCATGTGCCGATTGTCTAGAAATCTGGAAACCTCAACTTCCTGGAACCCTAAGGGCCTGTCCAGGCCTGTAATGTAATTGCTTTACCTTTACCTTCTTATGCCACTCATGTTTTACAGCCTAGTATAACCACAGGATCTTCAAGGGGATTCTCACTAATCCGACAGAGTCAACCTAAACTGCGGTTAACTTTCAGGGTCCGGTATCTTTTGCATTCCACTGCACTGGGTCGGTATCACATTCCTTCACAGTGTTGGTGGAATATTCTAAATCTGAGAGGGCAGAGGCGTAGAAAACTTGCCAAAGTGTTGTAAAAATTAGATTTTAACAGCAGTCTAAGTATGCAGTGTGGAATACACTGCGGTGTTACACAGTAGGCAGTAGAATAAGTTGCATAACTGGGCCGAGGTCAGGAGGATGTATGGAATAGTGGAGGTAGAGCTCCATGAATTCTTAACCTCTGCAATCAATGAAAACAATGGTTCAGATTTACGGCCTGAGCGATTTATCCCACGGGAATTAGACAAGAACCTGGAAGATGTTGGGGGAAAAAGTCAGACATTCTAGAAAAAAAAAAAGTAACTCCTAGAAGAAAAGTTAAATCCATCTTCAAGACAAGAGTATTAAGTATTTGAAGTGTCTTGCGGTGTGACGCTGTGAAGTACTGGACGTTTCCCAACTGCCTTATTCAGAACAGAATCTAAGCACCATGTAAACACTCTCATCCACGGCTTTGCTACATCCAGCTTTCAAATTCTGTACTTATTACATTTTGTTACCAAAATATCCATTATTTCTTGTGACAAAATACGTTTTACCACCTTCCTATTTTATGACGTTCACGTACCTATTTTATAACGTTCACGTACCTATTTTATAACGTTCACGTACCTATTTTATAACGTTCACGTACCAATTTTATAACGTTCACGTACTTATTTTATAACGTTCACGTACCTATTTTATAACGTTCACGTACCTATTTTATAACGTTCACGTACCTATTTATAACGTTCACGTACCTATTTTATAAACGTTCACGTACCAATTTTATAACGTTCACGTACTTATTTTATAACGTTCACGTACCTATTTTATAACGTTCACGTACCTATTTTATAACGTTCACGTACCTATTTTATAACGTTCACGTACCTATTTTATAACGTTCACGTACCTATTTTATACGAAGTTCTTTTGTGAATTTTATCTGGTTCATTTGCTAACCGACCAGAACGGATATTTTATTGTAAATGTCACCTACGAACACAACTGTTTCATTACATGACAACTGTTTAATGCATGAAGCGATCACAGCAGAGTGTCATTATGGTAAATAATAGATTATTAATCGATGTGAAAAAACAATAAAAAGATTGCCATTATAAAAACATTTTCATTATCTCAGTACATTATATTTTAAGAAAAAATGGAAGAACCCTGATGATAGGGGCGGAGTCGGTCTCTGGAACGTCTGTTGCTTAAACACCTTGACGCGTGTGTAAGCTCAAGACGATTTTATTGAATATTTTCGCCGTGAAATCTTCAAGACAAAGCTGTGTAGTTTTAAAGCTGGCGGTACGTATACTACCCACTAGGCTTCAAGGGTTAAATACAAATATTTGACACATTAATACGCCAAGTCAGAAGCATGGCACAGCAATCTTGTAAAATATTTTAATTTTACACGTTGTTTTATATTTGGGTGTGAAATTTGATCTCTTACAGTAGGGAATAAAAAAAGTTGTTTGCCAATGAATTGCTAAGGAGAATATTTTGGTATAATCTAGACGAAGTATCAAAGCGAAGAGAATAAGGGAAGTGCATGATGACGACATTCATAATTTCTACCCTTCACGGAATGTGATTAGGGTGATAAAGCCTTGACTTATTGAGGAGAAACGTTGCACAAATGTGGACATAAAATTACGTATGAAAATTTTGATCGAAACCTGAAGATGTAGGCGTATATGAGAGAATAATATCAAAATAAGTCTCAGGGAACTAAAAGGGTGAGACTGTGGGTTAGATTCAGTTGGCTGGGGATGGGACCTAACGGCGGCGGGGGTTTGTGAAAAATGTTGAATAACATTCCGTCATCCATAAACACATTTACTTGCTTGTGCGGCGGAGCTATAATATTTTGAATGAAGCCCCGACGCCAGTGACTCAATTTGCTGGAATTCTCTTTTATAAAAATTGCGCACAAATTGTCACATTCTGACACTGAAGAAGTCCGTTTTAGTTTCAGTTCCTTCAAATTCCCTTGCAAAGCAGTTGTGTCAATTATGCACGCAATGTAAATCTAGTTCTCTCTCTTCATCTCTCTTTACGTTTCTAGATTCTCACCGTTAATCCTCCTCAGGATCCTCAACCTCACTCACTCTACCTCTTATCCACCAATCCGCGTTTTGCACTTCTAAAAAACTAAGTTCTCCGACTCCCCTATTTCACTGGAGCTCTTACTCAGAGTTTACAAAATACCATCACTAATCTCATTTCCATATCAAAAAAGACGTTGGTCCTGTCACCATATGGATAGTTGGTTCTATGATGGATTACACTTCACTCACTACAAAAGCCCTTCCTCTAGCCTCAGCTTCTACCGAATATATGTGAAGCCGACAGCATTTCTTCCATTGCTGCCCAATACGCGCATGGATATCTGTATGCTGCAACACGTAACCCACCTATATTTTCTGGAAAAGTGCAATACTGAATCGTTTAAATGTCAGTAGCTTCAACCCTTTAACGCTTTATAGGATACAAGTGACCTAAGTAACTTTTATTAAACTTTGTGGCTCGTGTCGAGTGGTGTGTTTATACGTCACCACTGTATACGCTCCACCAGGTGGAGATCCAAACATAGATCGACATAGATGTGTGTATGCGTGATTCATACAGTTGTAAACAACTGCAGTACCTGGAAAGGCTTATTTTAATACTTTTAATACTATTAATATTACAACATTTTAAATTTATGGTTATTAATTTTATGTATTTAAATTTATGTATTTAAAATTTTAATCACTTCTGTAAAGGCGACATATTAACTAGACAGGTGTGTTGGATCAACATTCCTTTGTATTGAACGGCCCCCTGATGATGGCACATCGGTGGCGAAACATGTAGGGGTTTTTACAATAGCTTACGAATGTATTTTATTCAGTGAATGATTTAGTTGATGTAATAATTAAAAGAAGATGCACGGTATGAATAGCATAAAATAAAAAAACCATGTAGATACTGTCAGGAAAGCCTGTCTCCGGGCCGGGATTTGAACCCGAGACCTTCAGAATACGCAGACGTGCAAATCACTCGACCGAGGCTTTTGGTCACACCTCTGTGAATATCAGCAGTCGACCAACGGCGGTCACAAAAAAAGAAGAAACAAGGAATTGTGAACACTGTAAGAGAAACACGCAGTACGGATTGTGAGTGCGCGTGCCCCCCAGTCTGTGCTACATAACTATGAAAAACAGAACTTAATTTGTGTGTGTGTTGCCTGGGTAACTACAGGACTTGCGGTGGAACCATCCTCCACCCCCCCCCTCCGTCAGCCATACTGAGTGTCTTTTTTTTAAGTGTGCTATTTAACAACGCTGTCAGTTGCTAATGTTATACGGAGTCGGTGACATGGATGAATGAGTATGGAGCATTTACGGAATGATACTGACAGGGAAAAACCCGAAGTACTTGGAGGAAAACCTGTTCCAGTGCCACTCTGGCCACCAGGAACTCCACACGGATTGACCTGAAATTTCACGTCATCCTCCACTTTGACAGGCGGGCAACTAACGCACGGGATCATGGCACGACCCCCATATGTCTCTATATTTAATTGTCTCGTAATTAATTGTTAGACTGAAGCAGAGAGAAAACTTAATCGTTAATAGGTAAAAATAAATTGCATATGCTTCTTACTACTTTGTACGTTTCAGAATACAGTTATGAGGAATAATTTGATAAGTAGATATGTAACAGCATTTAGAGTAATTCATGGTGATCACGTTTGTTATAGAATTAATCTGTGATCCGAGAATATGCAGTTTTTTTTTTCATCTAACATTACGCACGAAAATATAAAATTAATTTTCTCTCCGAAACATGCAGGACTCGTTTATGTCGAGTGCAAATAGGGATATAATGTAACTACTGAGCAAGAGATTCGCCGTAAAAAGAAAAATCGTTAAAAAATATTATCACGCATTCACAATGGACTTTTTTGTTGCATTGTTCTCAGATTTGCATTGAGTTTATGTTCGGTAACAAAACGTTTTCTATTCGCTCTGAACAGGAAGTCGTGAGAAGAACAATTTGTGGCACTGAAATGATGACCAATACACAATTAGCAAGACTATAAAACTCGCATTACACAAAGAACCACAAAGGGCATTTGAAAGCTACGCATTTGTAGGAAGAAGGGTAACCAAATTTGCGTTTCAAAAATTCCCTCCGTGTCTCGTGCTATTAGACTCATTCAATCAACGCCGTCACATTTTTCAACAAGCCAAGAGGAAAAAAAAACACACTGCATGCTTATCCGAAGTTTGGGTACATTTTATTCGGTAATATTCTTTACTATAATCTTAAAAAGTTCATTCACAAATGTCAGACATCAAATCTGGACAATTGATATATTTCATTCAAATCATAGTATTTCATATATCTGTATGTCATGTGCCGAGCAATTGGAACGCTGTGGGTAATAGCGGTTTGTGGACGGACATCACACCAGTGCAAGTTTATTGTGGCCCATAAAATGAGCCAACATTTGTTGACCCCTGACTACTGTTCAGTAAGTTCATTTATTACATGTAATGTGACCTGCAATAGATCGGCCGGCAGTTCTTAATGACATTTAAAAGACTGATAAACTGGGTTCGATTCCCAGTGGTGAAGGGTAATGGAATAAATGTACGCATATCAATGCTGCTTCCTTTCACTAACCAAACAAATAACAAACAAACAAACTATTAACAATGAACTCCATGGAGCATAGTCCTTCCTGACAACCTAACATTTTCTCAGCTAATCAAATATTACCTGAATTTTATAGAGACTGATGATTCAATATCATGCCCATAAGAGCCCGCCGCTTGACCCTATCGTGGGTCAGATTTCTTTAAAATCCATTTTAATATTCTTCTTCCATCTAAGTTCACCTCTTTTAAGTCGTTTCTTTCCTTCAGTTTTCCACACCAAAATCTTATAGCATAGATAGCGAGTGATTGTGTACAGAATGCTGAGGAAGATATTGGGACTAGCAGTTAGCCTGTCCCACTCATTCTTTATTTGATCACCTTAATAATATTTAGTGAAGAAAATATATCATAAAGTTCCTTATTATGTAATTTTCTCCATCCTCTTTTTCCTTCCTCCCCCATAAGTCCCAATATCTTCCTCAGCATTCTGTGCACAATCACTCGCTATCTATGTTCTTTCCTTAATGTGAGAGACCAAGGTTCACACCCACACAACACAACACGCAACATTATATTTCTGTACATTTTAATTTTTAAGTTTACAGATCGCTTCATTTCATATCATTTCCGAAACTAACATTACCAATCATCGCTATATGCACGCTGTGTGTACTACTGGAAAATCGTCGTTAAAGTAAAGAGAATCAATGAACATTTATAAATGGTCCGTCTTATTTCCGCGGGCCGAATTTTGCACACCCCTACCTTAACAGCCGCACATTTTACATTGTGTACATCCTCTTACGATGTGTCGTTTTGGAGATGTCTATCTTCAGACACTAATGTGGACTTAGCAGCTATATGAAAGCTCCGTGTAAGTCGCTAACTGTGTAGCTGCCGCCAGTCATGTTGTTAGCCTAACGATACACAGATAGCGGTCAGCTCTGCGGCGGATATCTCGGAGTGTCGATCCTCCATCTGTCATTTGCATGTCTTATGTCAGGGCTGCATTTATCATTTATAATGGAAGCTGATCTGAATTTCAAGTTGCTAAACACAGATAATAAAGTGAATGCTAAGTTAAATGTATGGCTTGCGAGAAATGTCAAACGTAAAAAAGAATCTCTTACATAAACGCATTACACTGAATATCTAATTTACATTTATGTATTACACATGCTATATCCACTTAAAATATACATACCACAGAAATACGTCATTTACTTTCGTCTGCTGTTCACTTTCTTCCTTCTTTCTTTTCTCTATTTCTGTACTTAATTCTTATGACCCTTTCTTCTTAATCATCTACCAGATTGCTCTTTTTTCGATAATACTAATTATACGTTTTCTGTATTATATTCCTGAATTCAGAGGGAATTCATCGTGGAAAGAAATGGCCATAATGGACACATTATTGTGATAATTTACCCGCACAATGCATCATGATTAGCCACACTGTTGTCTCTAGCCATGTTTCAATATCCCATACAGTAGCCTGTACATAGTGGATGCTTCGTATTTCAGAGGCAGACACGACTTTGTACGTAAGTCACTTAACGGCTTCAGTGCAAGGCTGAAATTGCAGTGCGAGACGGTACAAGTGTTTTCCAGACTTTTCAAGGCCTTGTTTATGTTTCTCAATAATATTTTTTTATCATCTCTGTATCAAGCTTCATTTAATGGTAAACCGGTCTGCTACTGCAAAGTAGGTAAGGTTGCAAAGATAAATGTGGCCGAAGAAAGGAAGCAAAAAGAGTGGAAATATTAAATTAAGTTGCAAACGGAGGGATAAATGGACAGAAGAAAAATAGAGGCAAAGAAACAAAATTAGAAAAGATTAAAAGAAGTAAACGAAGGTATAAAGGAAGTGATAAATCGTGGAAGGAAAGTAGTAAGTTTAACAAGATAGGCTATTACGTATTACGTAACGCTGTGGTGCGTTCGCGTAATGTTTATTCCTCAACGGCTATTCTAAAAGCCCAACACCATTTCACACGAACAGAAGGATTTTATGGCGATTTAGTGTCGCTGGAAACAATAAAACGCACTTCGGTCTGCATGTAAAGTGTCCGATATTTTTTACTTTAACCAAATTCGGATTTTCTTGACAGATTTTCATAAAAGTCTACACTGTCAAGTTTCACGGGAAACCGTCCAGTTGGAACCGCGCTGACACATGCCGACAAAAGGACGGACAGACAGACACGAAGAAGGTAATAGGCGCTATTCGCGACTATGCGAGCGCGCCTACAAGGAAACAAGGTAATGAAAAACAAGACAGAGAAATTAAACTGAAAAATGATGGAAGAAGGCATGAGAAAAAACGAAAGGGAGAAAGGATAAAACAACCGAGTAAGAGGTGCAGGCAAGCCAAAAGAGGGGAAACAAAAAAGAAATGTTTGAAGGCAGGGAAATGTAAGTAAAGGCAAGCAGGATGAAGGGAAGAAAACATAAAAGAAAAAAGGAAAAAAAAACAAAGTAGTTATAAAATGTGAGAAAGAATAAAAGAAGAACCAAGGAAGAACAATATAATGGTTAAAAATAAGAAAATAGGAATGGAGAAAAGAGAATGACGTGTCAAATACAAAAAAATCATCAGAAGATCAAAGACGTAAAAGAGGAAGGAAGAACGAAAGAAAAGCCGAAGACTTCTGTGCCCTTCGTTTTCTGTTACCAGAGTGCTGCATAAATACTAGTAGGCATAAGAATGTGAAGCGTTATGTTAAAGTTTAGCGACGCACTAACACAAACATCGAGTGTATTCATACATATGTACACGTGAGTAAACACATCTATATGACCCCCCTCACACACACACATACAGAGCGCAATATAAAAATGTTCCCAAATTACGTAAAACACTTGGCACTGTGTATCCACCGTTGAACCAAACCAGAAGTCTGTTTGCCCTAAGTCCACTCACTGTCAAGAACAGAAATAAATCAATTCCTCTGAAAGTAAGAGCTCCTCCCTTTTGGTCACACTGTAGCGTGGCTCCAGACCCACAGCATCCTTACACATTGGACACTCGCCTTCCCCACGCCACTTTGCCTTTACGCTTACAGCCAGCCCGGCTGTGTCCGAATGTAAAGAAGCCCATGAGATATCGTGTAGATGTATGCAGTCTGACTTGAAACCTATTGAGACTAACTTAACTGGCAAACAAATCAACAAAGCAACTAATAACACTGTAACTAACCGACTGTGCATCTAGCTAACGGTATAAGAGATCAACGAAGAAAGTGACTGCTTAATAAATTAACTGGGGCACGCGGTGGCGCAGTTGGTCGCGGAACGTCGCGGGTTTGATTCCCGATGGTGTCACTGGAATTTTTCACTGACATAATCGTTTCGGTCGCACTATGGCCCTGGGGTCGACTCAGCCTCTAACAGAAATGAGTACCAGGGATCTTTCCTGGGGGTAAAGGCGGCCGGTGCGTAGGGCTGACAACCTTACCACCTTCATGTGCCGATTGTCTAAAAACCTGGGAGCCTCGACCTCTTGGAGCCCTAAGGGCCTGCCAAGGCCTGTATGGGACTGCTGCTGCTAACAAATTAACTAACAATCTAACTTTTAACTAACAGAAGCAGCAATTGAGTAAAACAAAAAAGCGAACTGAATGACTCACAAAAAAAAACTAAAATTACGTAACTGATGCCCTACTGCAAATCTTCTTCTGATCAAGTCATTACTAGTGTTACAGTATCTGAAGCCTCACAATCACAAATACAAAAGCCGACTACTTGAATACAGTAAACCACATCAATCTACTTTATATCTCGACATATCGTTTTGCCAAGATCTCATCATATTTCATGGGTGCACAACTGTCGAAAAAGTCTAGAAGCCTCCTCAAAATTCTAGGCGACAGGATGGAGACATGCAGCAAGTTCCATACTGAAGATCTACAAATATCAAACGCCACCATAAAAAATGTAATAGCCACGGCGACCTGGCGCCCGGGATTTGTGCACCCCTGTCCTACATGAGTATAATCCTCATATGTATGTCTAATTACCCTGCCTGTACTCTTTCTTTCTTTCTTCTTCCAGTTAAAAACTCCATTGTAAAATATTAAAAGAAGTTAAAATTGCCCTTTGCATCACATCCATAGACTTGCCACGTAACTCTTTCTTTCGACTAGTAATTTCTTGGAGTGCAGGAGTACTCCTTCCTGCATATTGTTTTTCTTCCATCAATCATAACTGGCATTTCTGTATTAGTGAAACACCCACAGGTCCCTTTCAAACGCGAGGCTCATCTAGCATACGTTTAAAAAAAAACACGACGCCTGTTTCAAAAAGAGCATCTCTGCTACAGTGATAATTCTGATATTTAGTAAATTATTCGCTGTCTAGTCTGAGAACATAACTAAACACAACAAACCTAAGCTACCAACGAAATATCGATTTGTTGATTCCTAAAATATATGATACATATAGTTACCACTATTTGTGAAAAGATATGGAATGCAATTGAATTTGAAAACATGTCGTGAAGGAATACCATCATACATTACATCGAACCTGACTCTAAACTTATTCATTCCAAAAATAAAATATTTTGGACTTATTCCAAGACAGGTACTCTAATCCAACAAAAACGTAATATAGAATCAGCTCTTAGATAATGCAAGATAACATTTCTGGACGCGCGGAAAGGCCATGTTGACATGTAGCCGCCTTCGTTCTCAATTAGTTGGATCGCAAGGAGTGTGTGATGTAAATTACTGCTCCGTGCACTCATTCCACCGGAAAATATGCCTTACAGTGTGCCCAAAAAATCGGAGCGCTTGGCCACAACATACATGCCTCCATTAATTTACCTCACGGTACAATGTATCACTATGCATTGAGCTCCGTTAATGCCCTTTACATGGTACTAACCATTGTTAAAAATTGTTTGCTGGTTTTCAAATACTTCTGATATCATAAAAATTGTAGGTATAAAAAGTAGTGTTGTCACTACTAACTGCCATTGTTGCATCACGACTATGGAGAGTGAATGTGTTAGTAATGGCCATATGCACAAAATTACGTGCTTGAAAAACATGAACAATGCATTGGATTGCTAAACTATATATAAAGTGCAATGAAAGGCTAATGAAATTAAAAACATACTGACAGTAAATACTGATCATGTTAATTATCCTGTAGAATACAGCTCATGGACTTAATATTTAAAGACAGATCTATGCAAGAATTTTTTTTCATCAATTAAGGAGAACGACGTACTTGACAGAATTAATTCCATGTTATGTGATAGAGGGGGAACCTGTCATTTTTGAGCCTACAGCAACTTCGAACATCAGAGCTGCCACTCTTCCAGTCCGTAGAACGAAGAAACGAAACTGTTAGATTAACTTTTGTGGTATTTGTACAAGAAGAGCCTTAGGTACGAACGTCGAACAATCTAGCATCCGTACACACGAACGTGACAAACAAGCATCCCTACACAAGAACGTCCACCAAAAAGTATCCGTACACAGAAACGTCCTAGAAACAAGTATCTGTACGTACAAACATCTAAAAAATAAGTTGTCACATTACGTGCCATAATAATTAAATACTTCTTTCACAAAAATCCTAATCTCTAAACACAAATCGGTGGTCATTGTCGGAAGAATGCACTCTAAAAAGATGTAACCGCTGACATCATCATCGTCAGTTCTCATTCTAATAATCCCTGTCAACGAATTCCCCGAATTTATTGAACCCGAAGGTTCATTACCGCATTCACAAGGACCAACCACCTGTCCCTATCCTGAGCCAGATCAATTCAGTTCGATGTCCCCATCCCCACCCGTTTTAATATCATCATCCCATCTACGCCTAGGTCTTCAAAGTGATCTCTTTCCAGCAGGTTTCCCACCCAAGCCCTGTATGCACCTCTCCATACGCGCCACGTGCATCGCCCATCTCATTCTTCTTGAATTTAAATGTAATATGACGCATCCCGTTGTGCGCAAAGAATAAACCAAACTACTATATATGATCCGTTCAACACAACCTGTTGTGTTGAAAATAACGAATGTAGTAGTTTGTTTCATTCTCCTTGATTTGATCACTCGAATAACATTTGGTAAGTACATATCATAAAGCTCCTCATTATGCAGTCTTTCCCACTCCCTTGTTACCTCGTCCTTCTTAGGTCCGAATATCTTCCTCAGCACCTTGTTCTCCAACACCTTCAGCCTATGTTCCTCCCTCAATACGAAAAACAGAAAGCCGACATCGGAAACCGAGAAGTGGACGGATGAATATTACAAAGCGAAGATATGAATTATTTTGAACTGGCTGAGGACAAAGTTCTATAGTGGGATATTCTGATGACTGTTTCCAAGGTAAGTTCTAACTCTTTAAAAACTAAACCCCAAGTTACTTTGCAACTAACGGTCAAGTCTGTCCGTCTTGCCGTCGAGCCCCCAAGGGGCTTGTGACCAGACGTTATTAAGTAGAGTCTGTTGCAGCCAAAGTCGCTTTGGGGCGCTTCCGTTGATGAGAGAACGGGTCTGTCTTGTGTTACATTAATTGACACAACGCATAAAAATCAGTTCGTACCTCACACAGAACAAATTTGATCTCAACTGTAACGACAAATCAATTACGACAGTGTAGGAAAATAACAGCTGTTTACTGCTGAGGCACAAGAAACCTACAGAGCGTGGGAGGAACACATTTTTTAAATATTAAACGTGTCGAAACTACTGAAATTTAAGAGATTAACACCTAACTCTGTGTCCCTCAAACAGTCCGATTTCTACTGGATTTTCATAATAACATTATAATCTCGTTTTTTCCCCGTAGTTTTAATCTCAGCATCTTTGATTTAACCACCATAATGATACCAGAACTTGTATAAATGCAACCATATTTTTTGAAATTCTGACGATTGTTAGTTCCTCAGATAGGTTACCCGTCTTTCATTGACCTATCGCTGGGATTCGACTGCAATGTGTGAGGCCACGGACAGGCCGTAAGATAGCATAAATACGATAACTACTAGGCTTCCACAAAGGACAATTAATCTATTAGAAAAACAATTCAAGTTTTTAGAAGAGCTGAGACAAAACTTTAGAAAATGCATGCCAAGAAAAATAGTTCGGGCGCTTTGGCGTGTAAATGTAGCAACATGTGAATAATGGTAACCTTGGCGAAAAATGTAGCTGTGGTAACCATAAATTCAATGGTAATTTTAGTACCCAAGATGATTAAAAAAATTTACGCAGGTCCTCATGTAAAGTGTGTGCCAGTTTGTCCAATTTTAATCAAAATTGGAAAGTGACAAATAATTTCAGTAAAAAGCCCCCAATATCAATTCGCACGAAAATCCTTTCTCTGAGAGCCGAGTTGTTTCTTGCGGACAGATGGAACAACAGCTAGATGACGAAGTTGGTGGTCGAATTTCGCAACTGCTTTGCACACGCGGCTAGAAAATTATAAAATATTGCGTTGTTGAAAATAAACAGTCAAATGACTGGCAATATAGCCCATTACAGCCTTGGGCTCCCTTAGGAGTTATAGCTGCAGCATTTGTCAATCTTCCGCAGTATATGAAGGAAACTGGTATTGCGTCACGTCCCGACCTCTCTATCTCCAGCGAAGGGGCCCCTGTTTAAACGCCAGAAGTCTGGTCGGAGTGGCGAAACAATAATCCATATCGCCCGCCGGGTATGAAAACTGAATATTCCGGTCTTCCAGTCAGTAGCCCAATCAGTATAATGACTGAAATATCCGGCTTCTAGAATCAACTCCATATAACGCTAACATTTATCAGGTGTTACAAGAATATCTGTCGATTTCTCATAGCAAACACTCGTGTACACTCCCGAGAGAAATATCTCTGAGATTTGGAGACAAATTTAGAACAGGTACTTTTCCGAGAGCTCCTGTTTCCCCTGCCAATCCTCATTCCGTCGGTAACTCACACACGTCTGCGATAGGTTCAAACAGGAAGAAAGCTCGCTCAGTCTCAGTCCTCACTTCGACTTTAGTACCTGCGATTAAGATCTTAGATGGACTTAAGTAAAAAAAAAATAATTTATGCATAAAATATGCGGAATGAAATGGCGCTATATTTCGTCAATTTTGTCTTAATTTGACTCTCAAAGTAATTCTATCTTATCCACAATTAGCCTGTAATGACTTATCTTTTTAACACAGGCATGAATCATGTGAGAAATGAAGAAGTATTGAACAGAGTCAAGGAATAAAGGAATATTTTACATACGATAAAAACAAGGAAGGCTAAATGGATAGGTCACATCTTGCGTAAGAACTGCCTTCTAAAACACCTTATTGAAGGAAAGATGAAAGGTAGCAGAAGACAAAGAAGAAGACGTAAGCAGCTACTGGATGACCATACGAAAAAGAGAATGGTACTGGAATTTGAAGGGGGTGCACTAGATTGCACTCTCTGGAGAACTGGCTTTGGAAGAGTCTACTGACCTGTCGCAAGAAGTAACAGTTATGACCAAAAAATAGCAAAGTATGTAATACGAGTAAAACATGTACAGTTGAGTATTTTTCTAACTCAGTGCGCAGCACAGCAACTACTTTACCCCTCAAGCTAAATAATCCACAGAGACAACTGCGCTGGAAGTACTGTAATAACAGCATTTTTATTTCTGCAGAAATAGCGTCCTCACCTGTACTGCATTCACAGTGCAAAAACTGGAGAGCCATTACTCCGCAATTACGTAACACTTGGCAACATTGCACAACCTACAGCAACATTGTGACGTGTCACTTTGCAATGACGACCGTAAAATAAGAATTTAGATGACAGGTATATAGCCTGAGATCCAAAAATGCACCTACCCTATGTTAATCCGTATATAAACTTACCCATACACCTACCTACCTACCTACCTATCTATCTACCTACGTAGCTACCTATCTACGTATCCTAAATTCTATACACACACATACCAGCATATCCTACTTAGGATCCGGCCACATTCACCGAATTGGGTCCAGTCAAATCGAATCGATTCTGAATCACTAAGCTGGTACAAAGGCAGACCATCTTCTACGCATAGTGTTCCTGTAGAACTCTGTCACGCTGTGAACTGAGTCGCCTGCAACTGACGGCTTCTCTTTGCAGCAATTAAGTAATTCGTAATTAAGCCACGATTTGATATGACTTGACAGGACTCGATTTAAATTTGTGTGCACGCAGACTAACAGTCTCTCATGACAGCAATTCACAGTGTCGTTAAATAGAAGTTAATGATGTACTTAATTACGTGACATGAGAAAAACCAATGCTAATCCTTACGTCGCATAAAATATTCCCGACAGCAAGATGTAATAAAGCAAAAGTTACATAGAAATTTTTCTATCGCGGGTCTCTACGTGTTATGTGACTTGCCGGTTAAAGCTTCGTCGTCAACCCTGAACCCTGCACTCTAATGGGAGGAGATGGAGAAAACTGTTACATTAAATGCACAATAGATATACTTAGAAGCGACCTTTGCTTACCTGGGGACACATCTTGCACTGGTACTTTCGCCCTGTCCCTCCATTGGTGGACATGATACTGCCCTGCTGTTGACCCATCTTGGACGCATTTATTGGTTGGGGACGACCAACATGGCGGCTGCCGCTGCGTTAACCGATGGAGTTGGTGCTGACGTCGGTGGTGATGCAGAACTACTGCTACTGTTAGACCGAGGGGCACCACCCCCCGTACTATTGTATATGGAGCCCGGGGGCATTCCTCCAGGGCCCCCCTGATGGGCCCCAGTTTCCATGCGGGTATCCTCCAAACTACCCCCTGCAACAAAGAGAAAGAAACTTGTAACATGGACATCAATACCGCCATGCCCTTACAACCACATACCAAAAACAATAATCCAAGCATAAGCAGCATGTCACATATCAAGTGTTTATTAACAACTCGACATGTTTCGGCCATGCGGCTATCCTCAGGAAGCTGAAACGAAAAGCAAAACTCACTGGAATTACATTACACTACTACATGTACCTCGGGTGTAGAAATGTCCTATTATGCACGAATATTATCCCCCTGACTTTCTCGAGCTGTGATTAAACACGTTACACATCATGAGCCTATAGTTATTAAAAACATTCGCTGAGAGCCCTAATTATTTTCTAAATGCTAAATAACAGTATTTTTAAATTTAAAGATACATTTACGTAGTAATAAGAAACCTATGATTAAAAGAAAATGTGTGCAGTTCTTGTACATCCATTTTCAGATTTCTTGGTAGACCATCGGTGTTAACAGCCTCATGTTTTCAGTTTAGGGTGTAATCACGTAATTACGCTGTACAGCGCTTGACTAAAAGGAACAGGACACATAATCGAGGGGGCCTGAGGCATTCTTTGATAGCAATGTACCTGAGATTCTAATTAATGTGATTAAAATCTAAACTGAAAACACGAAGTTGTTAACACAGGATGTACCAAGAAACCTAAATATAGATATAAAAGAAATGCTCATATTTTCGTATAATCACACATTTGGTATTACTTCGCCGATATTATTTTAAGTTTCTTAAGAAATAGCTGTAGGCAACCAACAAGTTGCAGGTACGTATCGTTGTACAAATTAATTTTAGTAAGAATGCTATATGTTATAATGTGAAGCCTACTGAAGACTGTCGTATGGTCATACGGCTGAAATATGTAGAGGTGTTCATAAGTATTTGATATGTTATTTCGTAATTATACTTGTATGGTTCTTGTTAATAAAGGGAAAAACTTCATTCATATTCTGAAGAGTGACGTTAGTCTCAATTTAAGCCAGTGCCTACGACAAAGCGAATACATTCTGTCTACACTATAAAGATAAATATGTTAATAGTGTTCTGGGAAATAATATATTTTTTTTGGCGTGAGAATCGTATAAAACAAGTAAATAATCTTTAATTCCATTATATATTCAATTACATATTTTTGTAAGCGCTTCCCACGATGATGGCCTCATTGGCCGAAACATGTAGCGAAATTCTATAAAAACGGAATTGTTTTATAATAAAAGTAGTTGTGTTTGACTGGATCGTTTTTGGAATAACTGACATGAAAGTTAGGACTGATTTTTTCAGAAATGGGTTGTGAGGGTAGCAGGTGGATATATTTCACATAGAATCGCGTTAAATTGAGGGAGTTGGTATTAGCTGGGTGGCATCTTCACATTTTAGTATCAGGATCACATCTCAGCAGATTATTTTGAACTAAACGAAAAGAAGATTGTGGTACTGGAGGGAAATATATAAAGGCGAACGTCTTTTATACAGCTAATTTACTGTCAGGATAGCAAAACAGAAGAGGTGACGAAGGAATGAATATATAGTTACTGTGCGGAGAAAAGAAACTTACAATTTCTCTTCATATTGTGGTCTTCTGGGTTATGGCACCGTGGGTCTGGTAGATGGGTAACGATATTTCGGATAAAAATATTGCCTGCTTCTCCTACTCTGAAGAGTGAAGAAGTAGATCAATGATCTTCATAAACTTTGTCGACAACTTAACAGACTTCACAGTGTCTTAACCCACAAGACCAGAATACAAATCTTTACCGCCATAAAAGCATCAGATCTCGTTCCGAATTTTGATCGCACAACTTCGTGTAAAGCGGAGAATATGATATCACGATAGAATTAGACAGGCTGTGTGGATGGAAAGTGGACCGAACATTGGTGTTGTTACACCTTAGGACATTACTAGCAGACATCCAGTTAGTTTGCTAATTTGTTAGTGAATTGGTAGTAATTTTATAACTAACGCATTTTATCGATATTTGCTACGTATTACGGTGACGGTAATATTATTTATACCTCGCCATTAGCAAGCAGGAAGCCATCTGCGACCTAACTTTAAAAAAAATCAACCGTTGCTGAATGTATAATGGCGATAATTTGATTTCAACATTAACGACCGAACTGCTTTGATTTACATCAAAGAGTCTTTGGTCGCTGTAACAGGTTATTGCTTTGTGTCCTCATGTTCAAAAGTGGCTTAAGTTTCAGACATATTCGTATTTTGACATTATAAAGAATCGACGGCTTTCAAAAATTAATAGTGATTAAATTGCGTAATATGAAATCATTACGTGTCAGAGTAAACTGAGCCTTGAGTGATGGTGAACTGTAAGTTACACAGATCGGCTGTGACCCAACACTTGCACACAGATATTAGGGGATTGCCTCCTTGGCACGCTAGTGATAGCCAACCACACGAGACTTTTAGCGTAGCCGATTATAGGACAGGCGATGTACTGAATATAAGAATTATTATACAGGTCTATAGTCTTAATAGATTTTTGAACATTGAATAAGCTAAAATTATTAGTCGGAAGTTTTGCTTGAAATTTCATCCTGTTATACAGACATGCCTTTGAACTGTCCTTTCGCCAATACAGCACCTATATTTTCTGAGCGCAAATTTTTTTATAGCTGACCAATATATCTCGCACTACACCTTTGTAATTCATAACTAATTTCTTTGTCCTTAGATATAATTTCATTCGTTGGTAAATTTCTTAAAACATTATTATTGCCCTTATACTCTTAAATTGTTTTGTTTGAGGTTTAACAGATGACATTTATTGTATATTCATATTAAGAAATCTGCGCTCCTTTGATGTATTACGCGGCGTCGTGTGGTAATTGTTTACCGACGTTTCGGTATAACGTATCGGTCCCATCTTCACGGGTCAAGAGTCCGAGTGGGAAAGAAAGCCAGCAACCTATACGTAGATTGTGGAAAGTACGTGCGGGGTAGCAATTACAACACGACGCCACGCAATACCCCAGAAAAGCGCAGATTTCATCAACATCGCGGCGGAAGCCTGAAATCAAGGTTCATATTAAGAATTTACACGATCGTGATAATTGCAAATTATTTGCTACGTCGTGTGATATGTCAGTTGTTAGCTGGCATTTGTTTACATACTACGCACTTCTGTTTGCTTCATGCAAGTCCTTCCTCTAGCTGCAGTGCTGATTGCTGGTTCCAATGCATGCTCTCTCCGCCAAACTTTGGGTGGAAATTTTCGCCGAAAGGCACATAATGTTCTTAAATTAACGGCAGAGGGTATTGTGACGCTAGGAGATATGTCTTTGCACATGCAACTTTGTTTTAATGTACAGTGTCTATATCAGATACCAAGAGCTGGTGACTCTCCGACCACTAAACTGCAAAAGGAGGCTCAAAAGTTTTAGAAGCATAAAACACCCATACGCCTGTCTTTTCTGACAAAAAAAAAAGTAAAGTACGCTAGAAAAAGCTCAAATTTATCAAAGGTTCAGCCGATTCAAACCAAGGAGAAAACAGTATTTTTTATGAACTTCTTCAAGATTGTTAATATCTGAATACGCCACGCTTTTTTGTTTAATACGCTGCTCCTAGAAATAATGATGCATATGTTTTACAACTTTAATAAAAAAAGATTTTAAAAAACGGATATGAGATTAGCATCTCAAGCTGTCAACTGTTTTGTCTTAATTACAACGGTGTCAAAATCTGTTTACATAAAATGACGATACAGATTTAAAACAATAGAAACATAACGGCACGAGGTGTAGATGCAATCTTACACAGTTCTAACATAAAAAACTACCCCGACAGGATCTGAGAGCTAACCTACCACACAGTTCATAGAATACAGCGATTCTATTGTATTCAAACGGGTTTTCATATTAAACGTACGCTTGACTCTGCTAATTTGGTCTTTTTTTAATCGCTATAGCACGAATTTAGCCTTCATGAGCAGTACGCTTACAGTAATAATGCATTAAGTAAGGGTACGATTTGGTGGTAGTTACGAGCAAGAGCACAAGACAGCAGCAATAAACGGCGATGGCGGGTACGCTAAGTCGGTACTGAAATTTCAAACTTGGATGAATAAATTTCGTAGTTCACCTGCAAAAGAGCAGTACCGGCAGCGCACACTGCTGCTCTGTCACATTTGGTCTTGCAGTTAGCTGCTTTCACAGAACTTCTGAACGTAATCGCGTGCATATTCCTTGAAACTGTGACTGCAAAGGCTATAGTGCATGAGAATATATCACTTGAGACATAAACACAACCTATCAATGTATCCAATACAAGCGGAAGATTCTGGGAGTTTGAAATGAAATGCGGCTCGCAAGGGCCAAAAATTTGCATAGCACTGCTTACAGATATTAAAGTTTAGCAGCAAAAGTGCTTTTAAAAATATCTGGAATCCAAATTTTAATAAAATACGAAAAAAAGAACACTAAAATACAAAATACATCAATGTAAATTATTTACTCCGAAGGATGTGCGCGTTTCGAGAACACGTAAATAAAGCTCAGAGAAGAGTAGCGGTCCGAGAAACACACTTCGAAAACAACTGCTCTAAACGATTCAGTAACTCAGAATAAATTTGAAACGGAACACGTTTAAGAGCATAATTCCTGGAGGTCAAATTTCCAGACGGGGCTTCAAATTTTGTACTGCATCAAAATTTGGTTTTACTAACTTACAATTCAGGATCACTTTACACAACTAAGCGCAGATGGAAGGATAACATTAAAGTAATTTTTTAAAAAACGGGGTGTGAAATTAGAGACTGAAGTGAACTGCCTCAGAAACGCGGTGACGAAGCTCTGCGTAACACAGATATGGGAACTTTTTTTTGACGGAATGAACAAATATGAATTTCTTAAGGAGGACACTGCTCCATTCACTTAGTTACTTTGTAGGTTAGTTGGTAGTTAGGGGGAGACGAGTTTAACTACAACTGCCTAAAGTTCGATCTACTTCAAGGTTCTCTTATCTTTACACCAATACTAGTAATTTCAATATAAATTATTCAGCAGGGAAGTACTTGAAGTAGGTAGTAATGTTTTTTCGCGTGAAACATTTGTGGAACACTTGTATCTTATGGAAGAGTAACAAGTCACAGGAGGGATAAAAAACACTCCAGAGGAAAGAGATCCACATGGCTCACGTGACAGTAACGCCTGTCACTGAATTAGCAAGCAGAAAAGTCCTCGTACACTGGTTGCTTCGAGCGTTACATTCATGCCAAGTCATTCATTCTGCTAGTACATATTGCCTTAATTTCAAAAGAGATCAAAGAAATTGCCGCAGTTGAGGGTGAAGTCTCTTTTAAAAGGGGGAATCACTACCAAAAGCCATCACTGGTAGTGTGAAATATTGCAAGGGGATGGGTAGCACTATAAATAAACAACTACCAACATAATCTGTTACTTAATGGCAAAGTTACTAATCACTTAGTTAGCCAATAAAATAAGAATACATCAAACTTAAATAAGAACCAACTAAACAATACAAATAATCTATAGTTATTTAAATAGTTAACACTTATGTATGTGAGATAATTCTTCTTGGACTGCTTGACCCTTGAAGATGGGACCGAAAAGTTGACCCGAAACGTCGGTAACAAATTACCAACCTACTTCGTGCGACATCCCAAAAGAGCAAAGTAACACAGAGAATTAATTAGTCAAATAACCTAAAACATATTGAGGCAATTAACCAAAGAACCGACTGTGTAACTCTTTAAGTATGTACATGTGGAGTTAACTAAATGCATTACTTTTTTAAAAAAAATTATAATGACCTAGGCTTATGTCCTGGAAAAAAATAAAAGGGCCAAACTACAAAATAAGAAGAAGAAATTATCTAAGAAAGTATTTATATACCAACTCAGAGCTGTCATTGTGTATATTAGGTAACAAGATATCTTCGTGGGATGGAATCGTCTTTGGGTCAATTATGGCAAAACGTATCCAGCGGAACGAGAATGTTCGTACGGTCATAGAGCGCGAAAGGTAATGACACTACTCGACAAATATTGTTACTGAAGTGTCTCGTAAAACTCTTAAACCCAGTTTGCAACACCTATATTTCTGTAGGTCCCCCTGAGTTTAACATATACAGTCCGGATTTCAAGTACAAGACCTCTAACCACTAGTACCTAAGAAATTTTCGATTTCAAAGAAAATGAGTAGAGTCTATAATATATCAGATTTTAATGTAAGGCAACTTCTTATGTGGCACGTATGGGGAACAGGAAAGGTGCATACAGGACGTTGGTGCAGAAATGTGATGGACAGAGGCCATATGAAAGATCTAGGCATATACGAAAGAATAATATTAAAGTGGATCTGGAAGAACTAGAATGGGAGGGCGGAGAAAGGATTAATTTGGTTGAAGATTGGGGAAAGTGGTGGGCCTTTGTAAACAAGGTAATGAAACTTCAGGTTCCATAAAATTCGGGGAATTTCTTGATTAGCTGAGAACCTGTTAGCTTCTCAAGAAGGACTCTGCTCTTTGGAGTTTAGTAAGTCAATTAATTAGTTTGACTACTCCTTGTATGCTGTATGTAGTGAATATCCGTTCAAATATCCTATCTTTGTTACACAAGAAATAAGGATTTCAAAAATTCGTTGCATTTAAAATTTCCCATGTCTCTACGGGTGTCCTAAGCACAGTTTGTTACACTCTGCTTTAAATATCACATCAGAGGTTTCCAAGTTTCGAACAGTGTGATCAAAAACTTGGCTGCGATGAAAGATAAATGAAGTTTCAGACAGAAAGTGTGAAGAAGCCTAAAGGAAAAATTACTTCTTCAACATTTGTTCTTTTTCATTTCACTTTCTTTCCTATGAAGATTATGATTTGTTAAATCGCGATTAAAACTTTTTACTGGCCACTAACTTCGGGACACAAGAAAGTTAATGTCTTCATTTGAAATCAATCAGCTTATTCTTTGTTCTTTGTAAGAACCCTGTCAGTGCCTTACACTACATAGTGTCGATGGCAGGATAGCTGGTGAATGGTAAATTGGAGAGGATCTGGAAGGAAGCGGTCATGGACAAATCGAGTTACTATTCCGGCATTTGAGTTGACGGGCAGAGGACACCACGACAAATTCCATTCAAGATAACCAGATTTCCAGTCGAGATTCAAAGCGGATACTTCTCGAATACAAATGAAGCGTTGTACCGCCAGACCAACACGGTCAGTGAAATCGTGGGATGCGGAATGTAACACGACCTTTGAACTTGACAAAAGATAAAGAAGGAACGAAGAAAGAAAGAACGCGTACAAATAATAAACGATAATACTGCCTAGGAGCCGGGATGACGTATACCGTATAGCGACCCGCTACGTGCTGGACGGTCCGGGGTTCGGATCCCGGCGGGGGTGAGGTTTTCCGCACCCGTCCAAACCGGCCCTGGAGCCCACCCAGCCTCCTGTAAAATGGGTACCGGGTCCCTTTTCCGGGAGCTAAGAGGCCGGGGCGTGGCGTTGACCACCCAGCCCCATCTAGCGCCAAGGTTATACAAAGAGTAGATTTATACCTCTACTCCCCCTTTGGGCCTTAACAGCCTGTTCTAGGTGAACTTTACCTTACCTATTTGCGTATTCTTATTTACATACCAGTAATACGTGTCTAAGAAAGTAGAATTTGTTGAGGTCTGCAACATATTTGTAATAAGATTTGAACTGGTGATATTATCAAAGCAGATCTTGAGAGAAACTGGGTATTAAACGACAGATGGATTAGACTCTTTGGTGACACGTTCAATGATGTGATTGTGTGATAACGCTGAACATGCATGTTCCATAACAGGGAACAACTAGATACCCGTCGAGTGCTCTTAGCAGTTCCTTTAAACACGGACGCCACAAACGAGCTATTCCTACGCTTGTTTATCATTCGCAATGAGTGTGTCACTTCATGCGAAGTCGCAGTTCGTTGTAGGGTTCATATAGAGAGCATGTGCACATGCTGGCAGCGGATTGTCGTGGGAAATTCTTGTTTGGTTTAGTTAATGGGAGAAAAACACATGACACATGCAGGAAGCAGAGAGGGAAATTAAGAAAATGACCGACTGCCTGCCTGCACGAAGAATAAGAGGGAAGAACGGTGATGAAATGCGGACAAAACGAAAGTGCAAGGTGGTAGTTATTCTTGGAGCAGTCTGTGTTTCAGACGCGAAGCCGTAACTCGGGGTCAAAGATAAGTAAGCATCTCTGTCACGTCATTGTAGTAGTAGTAGTAGTAGTAGTAGTAGTAGTAGTAGTAGTAGTAGTAGTAGTAGTAGTAGTAGTAGTAGTAGTAGTAGTAGCAGCAGTAATAATAATAATAATAATAATCTTTCAAAATATTAGCCCCACCTTGCTTCAGTTTCTGCAACTTTCTTGCTATCTTCCTCCTTTCTATTCCCCACCATTTCTTTCTACGCATTTTTTGCACAACGTATTAGAAAATAACGCGTAATACGTAGTCACATCTGTCTGTCTGTCCTTCTGCATCTTTCAACTCGATAATTTTGTACTTGGCGCAACAGCCCCTAGATGACCAGGACCTCCTCATTATCGAGGCTTCACGATCACACTCACGACACACCACACTCGGTAGGACTCCTCTCGACGAGTGATCAGGCCAACACAGAGAACTATACCTGACAAAACACAACACTCACTAGAGAGAGACAGCCATGCCCACGGCGGGATTCGAAGCCGCAATACCAGCAAGCGAGTGGCCGCAGACCCACGCCGTAGACTGCTCGGCCACTGGGATCGGCAAACTCGATAATTACTTGACTGATTTTTTTGGCGAATTTAGATATGAAAGCAATGCCACTGCAGGCCACACCAGTTTCGTACGTTTACAGTCCGTAGTAAAAATTCGGAAGAAACACGTAATGGGAGCGACACTAGGTCAAATACGGAAATGCTGTAACCACGGGACACACAAGAAGCATATTAATTGTATGAACGGGAATCATACCAGCAAGTGTAACAATAGTAATTACAGAAACCATAGCAAATATAGCAACGAATTTTAGGGTCTTACAAAATTCGTACAATGAAATAGGAATTCAAAATATGGAACTGCAAGAAGTCATGTAAAATTCTGTTAGCACTGAGTGCAGCATTCTGATCGTATTACCAAATTTTCTTGCCTACGTATGTGCTTAATCCTTCACCCTTTCTCCTGTTTCTCAGTTTTCTGTTCATTAGGCAGCTGATAAGTAGGCGGTCAGAGTTCGTCCGTAAGTCACCGTCTTTGTTCATCAGTTAGCTATTTGATAAGCAAACTAAGCCAGTTAAGTGGTTAAATCAGTCCCTTAATTGGATAATGCTGTAACATGTACCGGATAAGCTCACTGCAACCAATCACGACATGTAGCATGTCAGGTTCATTTTAATGAGCAAAAATTTTATGTAGCTGCCAGTGTTACTAAATGCCGGCCATTTAATAACTTGTTGATTACTGACAGGAGTTATCAATCCGAATGTTCATTACATGGAACCAGTGCTAGCAAAGACACGGAAGTTACATTTGAAGCAAGCCGCAGCCTACACGTAATCTACATAACATATCCCTGTCTATGATACGTTTATAGAGGCCATTCAATGCATATGTAAATATCCAGTTACCTACAAGGAACAAAGCCTTTCTTTAGAAGCTGCTACCTAGTCAACTTGTCAAACAAATGCCCCACATGTCATGCCACCCGAAAGTTCATTACCATTTTCATAAGAGCCCGCCATCAGCAGAAGATTTCTACGCAATTAATTACTGATAAGATTTAAGGTTCTTATACTTTGAAAATGAATGCACAATATTACACCAAATGTTGGTACGTATCTATGGAAATACACGGCGCCATGTCCCAGTGTACTCATCCAGTATGCGTCAGTCAGATACTGCAGTAAAATGGGAGTAGCATGAGACAGTAAGACATTAAGAAAAAAAACATATTTATGTTATCTGAGAAGAGTATGCTACGGAAAATATATGGCTATATAAGCGAATTACAGCAGAACTGTCAAAACTGCAGTGAGGAGCATCATGATGTATAGACTTTGTTCAATATAATTATGATGATCAAATCACGGAGCATAAATGGGCGGGGCATGTAGCACGCATGGGAGAGTTAAAGATTTCCTATAGAGTTTTGGTCGGCAAACCTGAAAGAAAAAGAAGAATTGAAAGACAAAGGAGTAAGATCTTCGATTTTCTTGAATGCCACACAGCGTTCATTGATATTTACCTAGGTTTCGGAAAAACATATCGGTCCCATCTTCAAGGGTCAAGCAGTCCAATAATAACATAAGAGCAGATGGGAAAAAAGCATTATAATAAACGTTGAAAAAATAGAGTGGGAGGTGTGGACTGGTTACATTGGATTAGGAGAGGTGGGTTCTTGTAAAAGCGATATGAACCTTCGGCTACCCTGAAGAGAGGGCAATTACATCAACAGTAAATGAGCTTTTCAAGAGGGTCTCTGATACATGGATTTACTTAGCTCCTCTTTCACCGCATATGCGCTAGGTGTTCAACCCATCGTTATTTTCATTTTACTGTTCTAGAGTACCAGGTTAGTTAAAAGTGCAACACATATTTCGCTATTATATAAAGGTTGGAATTCCTACCTGCTACAGATCAACAAATTGCAAGGCATCTACGCTAAAAACTTCTTCTGCAACAGATAATTCATCACAGTCCCTTCAAGGTTAATGGTTTATCTTGCCATCCGTTAATTAAACCAAAACTAATTCACGATAAAATTTCCTTTGCTCCTTCTGAGACCGTCTCAAGCGCACCAAAGCCAGTGGAGTCTCCCTTGCCACTGGCTCAATAACGGAAAGTCTAGGCTAAAGTGTCATATCGCCACCGGTTAATTAACATCGATAAAATTCACGCTAAGGCCTCCCTCGCTTCTAGCCATTCAGCAAGCCAATCCAGGCTATGCGTTTTTCGTGCCACAAGCAAATTCATCTCTAGGTCACAAGATTAAGGGTCTTTTTTGATCACAGACTGATGCACTGCAAATTAATTCAACATCAAATTTTCTCTTGTCCCACAATAAGTCATCGCAAGGCAGTCTAGGCTAAAGGATTTTCTTGACACTGATTGATTCATCAGTAAATCAGCACAGGCTATAATACTTCATTACAATCGGCCACATTAGGGGACGCCAATTTGAACTCTATTGTTTTGGATTTGATTTGACAATGTAATTGAGATACCAGGAAAGACTGTGGGGTTTGTATAACAATTCGCTATTTAAATTACGGCTTTAGAAGTGACTGCTACCAACCATTCTGAGCTTGGGGCAAGGGCACAGCAAGGAGACACACCGACGTTAGTACAGCTGATAATGAGACAAGCATTCTTGTTAATTAGGAGTAAAGATATCAACATCTGTGGTGTAGCTACTATGTTCTTCAAGTGGCAGAAGCTGCATGCGAAAGTAACATGTGTTGCAACAGTCCTTATATCCAAGAATGCCTTGTGTCGACCGCAGCAATTACTGTTTAATCGATGTTACGTAGAACATCAAGAAAGCATCCCGATTTAACTCAATAGAGTGGTTAGGAGTCGTTTATTTCGGCCACAACACAGTCTTTACTCAACGTAAACTCGAACACTTAATCGGTAACCAAATTTACTGAATGTCTTTTATCTTTCTCTTCTATATCGTCTTTAGGTTTTCGAACTGAAGAATCAGATGCTGAGATATCGTTTGGATATTCAGGATTTTTAAAGTGGGTTCTTCCGTTTAAATTTAGACCTTCCCAAGTCTCTCGAACTTCTAATATTAAAGTAGACCTATGTTGATATTGGTACTTGTATTCTACATATTATTTACGTGTTAATTAATGTAACTGATATACATTTACTTCCTCTACCACCCCGTTTCGTTTCTTGCCAAAGGCAACAGATCTTCATTGTCCCCAAAAGGTAGAGATCAGATCTGTGACACACCCAGCCTCTTATTTAATGACTAAAGATGGTTCTCCTTCCTGGAGTAAGGCGGCCAAGGCGTGAAGCTGACCATTCACCTGCATGCGATGCCGAGGTTAAGAATGAGGGGTGCTAAACCTCCACACCAGCGTAAGCCTTCATAGCTTGCACAGGGACATTGTTACCATATTCTCAGTTTGCATTAGATATCTTTATCGTTTCATCTGACGTTGATTCATAAAATTACCCCTAATAATGGCCTAGGAAATGTCACATGAGCAGCGTCTATTCTTTCACTTCTTCTTCTTCTTCTTCTTCTTCTTTCTTCTTTCTTTCTTTCTTTCTTTCTTTCTTTTTTTCTTTCTTTTTCTTTTTTTTTTTTTTTTGAAACTCAAGTTTCACTTCCACAACACAAAATTGATTAGCTGTTATATTGTGCATCTGTAATACGGCGTCTATTCTCATTTTACTTTTAATACCCTTCTATACCATTCCATTTAGTCGGCTATAAACTTCGTACATTGAATATTTCTTTTAAATATTTATTTAGTTGATTCGATATTTAAAACAAGACGCGGGTAAATACCAAAAATCAAAATTAGTGTACACAGGCCTGTTAATTGTTTAAAACCCTGAAGCAGACAGTGCTAGAATTTTGCCAACATTTTAAACAACGAATTTTTGGTCTTTATGAAACGTAAGTGGACATCAATGCAAATTCAGAACGTCAGGATTGAAGGAACGCGTTTGAAAATTCTGTGTATTTCAGTCACAATGTTGCCAGACTTATAGGAATTAACTCTAAACACCGGCAGGCTATACGCAGACTAAACAAGGATTTTTCTCCCGTACACCGTCTAACTTCCGACGTTTGTATGCTTATCCACTTCTTTTAAAACTAAGACTCGTGACTGTGAATGACAGAAAAAGTACAGGCAACACCAAGATAAATAAAATATCGTCGTAATTATGTGGATAATAGGTCCGACTTATCCTCTCGTGAACAAGTAATCGATTTATCGCCTATACTATATTAATAAGTCAAGCATCGTTGACGCAAACGCAGATGCATGCTGAAGTATCACATCTGTTTTAGGGAAAGAAAAACCCACAAATTGTTAGTCTACATTTGGGAAGACAAAGGAGGGCTTAACTTCGCACATTACACCTGTTCGATACCTACACAAAGGCCACGGATGGTTGGGCAAACAACTCTCAAGGTTTCCCACTCTCTGTCTACTGCTGTATTCCTCTAATCCCTTCTGGCCCATGCCAACAAGACCAGAGCCTCTGTTGCTAGCAAACATTATCACATGATTATCAGTACCAATATTTACTTGAAAAGAATTTCAATGTGACGACGAGAATACAGCCAAGTACAATACAGGAGAAGGTGCAACAGCTCTAGGAATATGTGGTGGGGGCTCACCCCATGAGACTGCTTTCCGTGGCCTCAGTATAGCACTGTAGGCATGTACTGAAAGGAGAAAGATGAGCGCAATCGATGTCCCATTTCATTGGTCTCAAGCATCTTCAGCTTATCGACATACGAGAAACGTCATTACGTTTGAAACCAACGAAATATTAAAAGCTTACAGCACAAATTTCTTCGGAAACAAAAAATATACCACTCGAACAGCAAGTAATAGTCTACGATTCAGGCAATCGCCCTCTTATACCTCCCTGAATTGTCAAATAAATGCCAATATTAAGTGCCAGCCATGCTATGGCATAAAGAAACCTTATAGTGACGTGGCACAGACGCAATGAAAATGAGTAAAACAGTAAAACAATACTGAAATGTACGTATTATAGCACACAATATTTCCTTTGCTCTTGTTCTTAATGCAGCAACTTCACAGCCTATGTTATAAAAATAATTAAAATAAATTCCTCAAACGCAGTATTGGCCACCTGCATACTCCGTCGTGTATTACAAGTTATAACATTTCATACATATTATTAGATCTCTTGACAGCCTGAGACCTGTTTTCTAGCAGCTTCTCCCTTAGCTCAAAGTTTCACTAACCAGTCAACAAAAAGTAATTCAGTGGTGCAGTGTCCTCCTCAAAAAAAATTCGTATTTGCGCAAATCGTAATGACACTGCCCATATTTTGTAAAACAAAGATGCATCTCTGTGTTCCCAATCGCCTGATATTCAACCCGACCCGCGAAAACCCAATCCAAGCCATTGTCTCATACCCTTCTTCTCGAAGACGTATTTCAGAATTATTCTTCCACGTACATGTAGTTCTACTTATTACTGATTTCTTCATTACAGGGTTCTCCAGCTAATTTTTGTGGGAATTTCTCATTTCCACGCGTGCTATACGTCTTGTCTATCACTTCCTTCCTCGTTTAGTTACCCCCGACAACATTAGTTAAAAATTACGAAACATGAAGCTCCTCATTACAGAATTTGTTTCGTCTTCTCGGTCCTCTACCTTCCTCATATTCAAAACATTATATTGAATACAATCCGCCAGTCATTATATAATGACAGTGATTGGGATTAACTCCTTATGATGGTCCCAAGTGAGTGGGAGTATTTGTACATAATGACGGAAATATAATCGATTTGGTCGTACAGAACGCTACAATGTCGACCTCGTACATGCTATAGTCAGATCCTCGATAAATGTCAGCACAAACCAGGCATAAATATAAGTCGGGTATTTGGTTCTTGTGCAAAAACTACCAAACACTAAAACACTGTTGAAGACAATATTTGCCTCTCACTCCGTTCTTAAGTAAATACTAACAACGACACAGAGATGCAAATAAGTTTAGGATCTTAACGATATAGCTAAAAAGAGAGGGAGAGACAGGTTCTGCCAAATTTCATGGATACAAAAATGAAGAGAATGTAACCAAGTATATTATATTAACATGGATTTCATTCAGAAAATTTGAGAAGTCACTGTAGTTTGAAAGTAAGATAAATAAGTAGGTGCTTTAAAATAAGTCTTAATGAAATATTTCACAGTAACTTTGGCGTAAAACTGAAATAAGTGTTACTTAATAGTAAAACATTTAAAAATGTCTCTTTAAAGCAGGCCTGGCAAATTGAAAATAGGTTGCAGGTGAAATCCGAAATCCAACTTGACATCTTGAGCTGCAAAATATAACGTCACATTCCCTGTCCTTTAATTTGTAAATTTGTCAATGCATAAAAAGGCAAGGACACACAATACTAATCGTATTTAATTTTGCAGCATTTGCTAGCCGTATATATATATAAGAAAATAATAAGAAGAGCACTGAAACTTCGTAATATTAAAATTGAGCCTGCAAAATTGTAAAGTTTTGCTGGCCGCAAACAGCCCACAGGCCTCATGTTTGACAGGCCTGATTTGAAGTGTCCGTCTGCGGCTTCAGTACACACATATATGTATTTGGAGAGTTGCGAGCAGTTATGCATTTATTTATTTATTTATTTATGTAACTCTTATTTATTTGACGACGCTGTCAATATCCAAGATTATATACCGTTGCATGGCAAAATGACTGTGAATGAGAAATCTGAAATAATTTGGAAATAATATACCATGTCCTAATCTACATATTATCCCGCAATTTGCCTGTAGGTACTGAGAATAGCACGTAGGAACCTCAGGATAGTCGGCGATTCGACCCGGGTATCTCCCATACACAAATATTAGGTGTTACATCAACCTGCCTTACAGGCATAGCGTTGCCAATTTTATACCACATAACAATTTGTTGTAAAGAGCTTAATAAAATTTGGTGTCTGCTTCATGTGAAGTAAAGACTATTTTGGACAGCCTATTACCACCCTATCAGGTGTTACGCCATTATGCCTATTACGGTGTTATTCCTTCTCTTCAGTGGTTTTCGGACGTCCTGAATTATCATTCCTATATGCTTCTTTGCTATAATCGGATTTTGTATTCTGTTGTTTCCCTTTTTGGCTTAAATGTTGTTTCCATTAATTTAGTAACTTTGTACAAATGTGATGACACACTGGGAGTTTTTTTTCTGAAAGTCTTTGTTTAGTTTACAGTAAAATATTCTATAACCTGCCATAAATATAATCACCGACGCCGACGCTGTCACGATAGACAAGAGCAAGGTATCCTGATGGTTGGTGACCAAGAAGCTGCGAGGCTAGTGCTGGGAATGTTACGTTG